>JAZKJV010001134.1:0-404722 GCA_037367405.1 Ottelia alismoides | reverse complement strand
TATGCTCTCTCTTCTTCTCCTTCTACTCATCTTCCTGGGTTGTCTCTCCTTCTCCTCAGATCATTGAGCCTGTCTTGGAAGGTGACCTAGGCCAATGCCTGCTCGATGAGCTGGTGATGTGTAGCTTGAATGGAGGTGAGAAGTTAGGCATTCACGACATTCTGGTCTGGCAGGTCCTGCTCTAACTACGGAGTATGTTGGTGTCCCTTCCCTTTCCCTATAGGAGCCATCTCTGTATCTTTCTCGAATTTGAGAGATTTTCCGGCTCCAGATTGAGCTCGTGATCTGCACATGGAATGATGCCTCGATCAGTCTGAATAGAAGCACCAGATGGAGTGAATCATTATGTGTTAAGGTCAAAATAGAATTTCATTAAAGGATGGCAATGTGTAAGGAGTAAAATCAATTGCCATCCAAAGTGGGCATAGTTCGAGACAAAAGCTATCCCAGATTATTGAAGAAGGCGGGGAGTCTGGAGATCGATTCGTGGAGTCCGAATTGGATTCTCGGGAATCACCCCAAATTATTGGAGAAGGTGAGCGCATGGAATCGATATTGATGTCGGTGGGATCCCGACTAAGCCATCCATCAGTTGTCATCTCAAAGATGAAGAGGGAGATCGGGAATGGATGAATCATGAAAGATATAGTGTCAAGTAAGGAATAAATGGAGTGAAAAATAGTAGAAGGCTCAAAGCGAGTGGGGGTCAAATGAGGATAAAATAGAGGAAAGAGAAATGGCACAAAGTCTACGGGACTGATCTTTGACTTAACTAAATTCAAACAAACATCAAACAATTTTTGGGTTCACCAACTCAACCTAGGTGAAGCGACTATTTTATCTTTTCAGCAATTGTTGTTATTCAGGCAAGATCTTATAACGAGTCTTAACAAGCGTTATCACTATAGGAGTGTGTGTACTTGCCAGGAAAGCTCCTCGTACTTGTTCCACCTCCTTTGTAACGTGTGATCTGTGTACTTTGAGGTCCTTGATCTCCGTGCCTGGGAGGTTACTCGGCTAAAAAAATAGAGGAGGAAGCCAATAGGCAAGATCACCCCACAAGTGAGGTACTCAGACACAAACCGATAAGACAGACACACCCATGAGGACATGCCCCAAGTTCAATACTTCATACAAGTCGGATGCTCCACACAAGGTGGGACTACCGTCATCGATAGGGGCCTACTCGATCACGTATGATAGAAGTGCCAATACTTCACCAACTTAGGTGATAATCAAGATTTCCACGGATCGGGTTTTAGGCTCTAATCCTTAGAGGATGAGCCTCACTCGGTCTGATATGTACTTGGAAAAATGAGGGCTTTATGAACCCAAAACAATGATGTCCCATTACCAATTTAAATTAAGGTCAAAGTTTTATGAAACAATGAGGTCAAAGTTTTTGTGTTTTCAATTTTTGAGTATTTTTTGGAGCAAGCCTCCTAATTATTTTTTGTAATTTTCCTTTAATCCTAATATGTGCAAAAATAGAGGGAGAAGACAAAAAAGCAATGCCAAGTCGTCACCGAGACAGAAATCCTTGCCTTAGTGGCTAAGATGCATGCACAGTTAGAATTATTACAGTGATTCCCAGCTCTCTCCATGTGGAATGCAAGACTGAATTGGAATATTTACACTATATGATGATATGCAAATGGTAGAAATCACCCTAAATAAGAATTGCTATTTATCGTGAAGAACATGATGCTAATTGTCTAGAAATGAGATCCAAAAGTCCATTCTTGGAAGCTCCTTGGTGCTCACCACAACAGGTCCTGCAAGAGGTGTATGGAGCTTCTCGTAGCGCTCGATCTCAAGTCCAAATAGTCAACCACTAAATTTGAGTATGTCCAAACGTAAAGAACTATAGGAACATGGCTTCTACTAGGTGTTTGCACCTATTTTGCTGAGAAAGCAATCCTAATGTCTAAAGGCTCATTCCACAAAGCAAATGAAATAAAGGTGGGAAAACTCAAAATACATGAAACAAAATAAAACAAAGGCGAGAAAAACATGAAAAATCGCGATGAGGCCTAATGTGAGTAGACACCCGAGCACTGGACCTCGCTAAGTGTGGCAACGTTCATATTATTACAAATTAATTATGCCAAATAAATAAAATCTCCCTCTCTCAAATTGAAAACAAAAGCTATGCTAAAATGCTCTTCCTCTTTCTCTCTCTGTCATCCTCCTTGCTCTCTCCAATTGCCCTATGCAAAAAAGGCCAATCAAAGCATGGTTCGGGTGCGTCCTCCTCGTAAGAAGCGGTTGTTTCCGGGAGACCCCTCGTAAGAAAAGCAACAAAGACAAGATAGGTCAGAAACATGTAAGCAATTATCAATAAATAAAGGTAAATAAAAATAGAAAATATGTGCAAATAAATATGTATAAAAATGCTACACTACGCATTGCTCCCCGGCAAAGGCGCCATTTGAAAGACCAAAAATAATCCTAAGAGGAGCATCATGCGTATCACACAAAGAGGACACGCAATCGTCGCAATGACCGTTCTCAAAGATCACTTGGTAAATTATACAATCAAACCGCAATATAATGATAAGGCAATACAACGAATAAGATGTGGATCAAAATTTATTATATCTTAGAAAATAAATGTGTATAGTGGACAAGTAGTTTGGGTGTCAAACATAGGGAGACAGGTCAGTGTAGGAGGTATATTAATTATAAACAAATAATGAATAATCAATATAGGTGTATTTGTACAAAATTTGCTTAGTTAGACAACTAATTGATGTTTTATGGGTTTTTAATTTATTTTAAATTAATTTTTCTTTATTTTTTATAATTTTTTATTTTCTTTTTATAATTTTTTATTTTTAATTTTCTTTTTCTTTTTAATATATAATATGAATATATATATATGCGTATATATATATATATAAATTTGTTTAATATAGGGGATATATGATATAAAATATATATAAATTTGAAAAATTCATAATAAAATATAAATAAGCACATTCCTTTTTATATTTTAAGGTTTTAAAAACACTTATAAGGTATTTATAATAGTTAATAGTAATATTAATTATATATACCTATATATAGGCATATTATACAATATAGGGTATTATAATCATAATTATAACAAAAATAATCAATATTTGTAGAATCAAATATTTTTGTTTTTTTATATATTATTTTTTATTTTTATGATTATTTCAAATATATTTGCTAATTTTTAGGTATTTTTAAAGTGCAAACTATACAAAATCGGGGGCTAGATAAATAGGCTAGATTATTTTGAGATTTAAAAATACTAAATAGAGTCAAAAATTCTCAAAACTAATTTTATATATAATAATATGTAATATATATTAATACATAATAGAAATAAATATTTTTAGAATTTTTGAAGATTTTATTATAATTTTTATAAAGATTTTGGAGCATTTAAATTTTTAGTGATTTTCTTTTTCTATTTTTTTGGATTTTTGGTTTGGAGTTACATAATACTATAGTAAACAAATGCCATGTATTTGGAGTTTTTAAATACAATTTTATGATTTTTTTTTGGATTTTTTAAGCAAACAGGGAATGGTCGTGTTATTTTTTATTTTTAATAAATAGAAAATTGCTTAAAATGTAGAATAAAAATTATACCATGGAAGCACAATGCATCAAGCACCTTGCCCCTATTCTTCGTAATTGTTGGGGCATGGATGATATTTTTAGAAAATAGAAAACAAGCCCAAAAATTAATTGACTAGAGGGATATTTTTGCTAATAAAATAAAAGATAGAGGGCTATGTGCAAAAATCCCAAAATTTTTGAAATAATATTCAAAATTTAAATATTAAACTCTAATTACAAGAATCTAGAAGCGTTTACATACAAAATATGCACGCACGTGAACCGACACGTGAGGTGACGTGGTGAGGGACTAAAATATAATTGCAAAATAGTTCACGGACATACATGCAATTTGTCCACTACTTTTTGAATGGAATAAAATAATTACAAGACACTATAAATAACAAAAGGCAAAGGGAGTCTTTTGAAATATACCCAGATCAGGTAGAAATGGATGGCCATGAGCGTGCCACATCATCCCACTTTAGTTTATCGTGCGATCCTCTAAGTGTACCACTTAGTTTGATCTCCAACAACCTATATTAGATCTGTGCCCTTCACTTCGTTCCGACGGCTCCTGGAGGGTCACCAAAAACAAATAGGAACTAATGCTCCGGCGAACTTCAATATTCGATTCCGGTCATGCTTGGGATCCAGACTCCATGTCGATGGTTGCTTTAGAATCCGAGGGAATTCCCATGCTTATAGGTACCTTCTGATGACTCCATGTCCTGACGAGAGGGACATGGGGTCTTCTTTTTCTCCCACTACCTGGATCTTCAAAATGGGACTTGAATATCCTCTCCAGGCATCCTTGGAAGGATCTAACCTGTGTAAAAGGTTGAGTGGCTCATGGCGAGGTATCTCGGTCAAAAAAGAGCAATTGGAGCTGCATGGCATCAGTTGGCAGGGAAGCTCGGGCAAAGGCAACAGAGCGAGCTTTGATTCGCATTGATTCGACTTGAATCGATGGGGGAAATGGGTCGCTTAGGTGGAGAACGCGGTGAGTAATGGAAGGGCATGGATTGCACATCGAATAAACCAGGAGAATCACGATGGAGGGGGCCTAGATCTCAAACTCCAAGTGAACAAAAGATTTGGGTATACACTAAATCTAATGATTAAACTGGAAATTAAATGCAGATCTACAATAAATGATTACTTAAGAACTGGAAGAACACGCCCCGACTTGGTTGAGAGCCAAGGAAGCAGAACCTCGCGACGAAGCACCGATGGTGCTTAGATCTCCTCCTCCATTGACTCTCCTCACTGCAAATCGGCAACAACCGCTTGTTGTCACCAAAGCAGACCTCAAGAGCACAATCTGAGGGGCTAAAACCTAAGAGAGAGATTGAAACTCAAAAAGAAAATCGAATGGGGGGTTTTATAGACAGGGGGAGGTGATTCTTTCGAGGGACAATGGCGTGAGAAGGAGTGGGGTGGTGCGTATGGAGAGGTTGGTGAAGAGGACGGGGATGGGGGTTGTGCAGCTGTGGGAAGCTCGAGGCGAGGACGAGCGTGGAGATTGCAAAAAATGGGAGAAAGAGGTATCTCGTAAGTTCTGACACATGTCAGGACCTAAGGCGAGTAGTTGCTCGCCCGATCAATAAGGAAAAGGCCCTGGTTGGTCTACGTTGACCAACCAGGAAATAGGGAGTTAAAAATAGTTTATAAAATTGATAAGAAATCGAAGATGAATTAATTAATTAATTAATTAATTAATGGTTATAGAATAAAAATGTTTCTAATTTTATGTAGTATTTTATACAAATTTTTATTTATTTTTTCGAGGTGATTTATTACAACTTGATATTTACATGTATAATCATAGGTATATCCACCTATATATTGTATATTTTATTTTTATTTTGTATTTTAAATTTTATTATTTTGTACACAGATATATTTATACTGTATCTAAGTACACATAAATATATTTTTCTTCTATTTTAAGATGTTATTTGTACACTTAATTAAATAGATGTGTTTGTTCTATATGTATATGTATATGTAATTCATCTATGTATTTTAAATGTATTAATCATTTTATCTTATTTTCATGGTTTTATTTTATTTTAATTATGGATATGTGTTTTAAATAATATTTACAAATTTATAAAAAAATAAAAAATCGAAAAGTGTAAAGAATAAATATATTAATTAAAATATACATGTATATTGCACAATATGAGCCCAAATCCTAACTTTTGCATCTTAGCTCCAAATTAAGTGAAACTACCATCATTAAATAGCTTATTAAAATTTATATAAATTAATGATTTTGGTCTGTTTTGACACAATATGAAGAAGATACAAGTTTGTGAAGTTTTTATTCTGGCTTTTTATTCTATGTGTCTCAGGCACACTGTGCATTATTCTTCTGTGAAATCAATTTTATATTTTTCTTTGTATTTTTATATACAATATTCATGTTGAGGGTTTTATTATTTGAAGTGTAGAAATAATAAAATAAAAAAGGTATAAAAAAGCAATATTTGAATAATTAAATTAGGATTTTGTACATGGTTTTCTGTGTATTTTCTTTACAAGTTCTCTACCCTATCTCCCCCTACTTTATTCCTTGTCGATCAAGTCATCATAATGATTGAATCTCGGGGTTTAGGGTCACTCAACACCTATGTTGTTTCATTTCTTTTTATTTTCTTCATTTATTCTTTTATTTTGGAATTAAATGCAATAATTATAAAATATTTTATACATTATTTTGTACAATTTACAGAGTATTTATTTTAACAAATTAATGATTTATACATGCATTTAGTTAGAGATTTAAGGTCAAAATCAAACAATAAAGGTGATGAAATGGAGATTCATCAATGGCACAAGGTTGCAATAGTAGTCATGGATGTTCTTATGCAGAGGAGCCATCATCATTCTTCCCCCATATGACCTTAACTTATTCTCCCTCGAGTGGGGATCGGGTAGGTGTCTCCTTGTTCATGCTTCAGGTCTATCAGGGCTTCTCTTCTCATTGTGAACGAGGGATGGATATGAGATTAGGGCTGGATTACTCATTGCATATCCTCGTGTCATGTTGGCGTATTCGTTGTTTGCATGGCTGGGAATTTTTCTTGTATGCCCTTGCTACCATTATCAGCTATGCCCCTTATGTGACTTGAATTAGTTTTATAAATGTCCACTAGCTTACTATTTGGTAAATTTAGGATTAAGTCCATGCATTTTTTATCATTGTTTTATGCATGTATTCTTGTTTTCGAAATATGGGTGCATTGATCCATAATTGATGTCAATACTTTGACCCAATTTATTTAGAATGTTTTCTTTGTTAGGATTTATTATTCATATAGTCTCTTATGCTTAATTTAGTCTCAAGTTAGATTGATTAAGAGTGTATTATGCTAATGAGATGCAATCTCATCAAACTTTTATTCCTTAACTTGCTCTTTATCTTTTTATTAATTCAAAAATGATAGATATATTTTATTAAAAATTAAAAAAAATTACTAGTAAATAACTTTTGTTAGAAGTTCTATTTGGTTATGAACTAATTTCACTTCCTCTAACTATTTACATACTCATGTATATTTGGCATTGAGAATCATAATTATATTCTAATTTTTGTAGTGAAATTGGAGGAGAATATGATGTGAAGCATATCTTAAAGACTTATTGTAAATCTAAGGGGTCATTTGGTAGAGAAATAAGGGAAAATGGAAATGGTGGATAAGGAAAGATAAGACGTTATTTTTGTTCGATTGGAGGGAGAGGATAAGGAGGAATAAGGAGACATAAGAGATAATTATCTGTTATTCTTATGAGGGATAAGAAGGTTTGTATTAGATAAGCTTGCTAGATAAGTGGTAGTTATTTGTATTTTTTTTGGCAGGAGAGCCTACGACGGAAGAATAGTGAAGGAAACCGTATTCCTCATTTTTTCTCTATAACAATCTATGTAGGGAGAAGAATAAGGAGGGATATCCCTCCTTATTCCACAAAGGAATGGTATGGAAACCTCGTCAAACTAATCAATTAGTACAGTACAATGTTCCATTTTTGGAATGAGCATTTTTTCTTCTAAACTTAACATTCTTTTGGAGAATTACAAACTATATGTACAGTATGTATCAGTTAGTACAGTACAATGTGTGAGCCAGAATTATAAACTGTATGTACAGTACCTTTGAAATCCGAGTATAAAGATTTTTTTGTAAACTTTAAGTTCCACAAATTAAGAAAACAAGATTACCAATATATTCTTTATTAAGATTTGGCTTTCTAAAATATCAATGCTGTATAATACCCAACTAACGTTTATTGAAATCGTTTGGAGTGAGATGTGTACGTCCAACAATAAGCTACGGTCATATATGCAATATGGAAATTAAGGAACCCCCATCAGTACTAGGCTACTACAAGTCTACAATCTTACAAACCCGTCACCACAAAAATAGATCAATAGTATTTTATAAAATTAATATGACTAATAACATGAATAATCAAATGAGAGCTTTTGACAATAATGATAATATTGACAAGAAAAAAATGTAGATAAGATGAAGAGTACACATAGACCTTACATATCATTAAAAAAAAAGAAATGTGCAAATAGCATCCCCATCTCCAATTTAATATTTTCTAACAGCTTTGTGGATTTCTAAAGCCGGTATATTATATATAGCAAGTGTTGACATCTTGTGATAGTCAATATTAGATTCTCCATCTCACTTTTATTGAAAAGCAGCACGTTCATTCGATTATATACCCACTAAAGATCCACTAAGGAAATAATGGTATGAATTATGGAAGTACATGTCTTGCCTAAATAATGTGGAAGTTGGAACATCAATATCGAAGATGGAGATGTCCATTTTGGCAGTTGAATGGAAGACATGGACCCTTTTCATGAACATGTCCCTCTCAGCATATGGAGTGAGTCAACTGCCCTTTAAGTTATTAAAACATGATTAGCAAACAATAACAATGTGTTTGGAGGCTTACGAGAAGGATCCATTTCATTCATGGGTTTGCAATATCAAGTGGATCACTTATTGACAAGTGATGACATTTAGATCTGTTGAAAAACAAAGTTACAAGTCAACAAGTGACATAGTATGTGTTGGTGTGTTTATGTTTATGTAGTAATTGGATCTCTTAGATTTGATACTTTCGTGATTACATAAGCATTAAACATAACCACCAAGGTCCACTACAGATGTATATAAAATCATAAGTAAACTCAAAATTGACTTAAAGAAAATTATAAGGCAAAATTTAGAAATAGGAAAAACACTGACAAAAAAGTACGAACAACAGATACATAGAAACATCGTTAAAGTTTAGAGATCATCGAAGCATCCAGTATAAACTTTCTTTATATAAGATGTTTCATTGCTTTAGTGATGCATTAGATATTGAGATATATTTCCAAGATTCCCTTTTGTGACCGTAGGTGTGCCCACTCACAAGTCATGACTAATATAGTTGCAATATGTATACTATTATGTTTCATTATTGTGTTTGGGAAATATCATCTTTCTTTAATTGTAGTTCCTCACATAGTGGCATCCTCCAAGAATGTACTAGCAATATCCTATCATAAGACTTGAAACCATATAGAGCACACAATATTCCCATACTTGTAAGTTAAACACAATCAAATTTGTTGAGATTAGACACACATGCATAAAATAATAGTACCAACTAGTTTACCAAACACCTTGTTATTACTATATAAAACATATTTTGCGAGATCTCCACTCAGATCATTTGGATTTGCTAATGCAAGTAAACTGTTGATGAGTCTTAATCACATTCCACATTAACTTCAGAACTAAATCTCTATCAAGTTCTTTGGTCAATAAATCATTTATACCATCTTTAGATCCAATAAATATGCATCTATTACTCCCCGAGACACTAAATCTCTTGGAGGTTTAAGTTTGATTTGAACATGTCTTCTAGTTTTTTGACTAAGCATTGAGCTTCTAATCATAGTTATGGCTGCCATGTTATTATAATATACTCAGATAGTGGGAACTGACACCATGTGAATTTAGTTATGTAGGCTATTGCATCTTCAATCTCACATACACGGGTGTTTAAAGCACACAGTTAAAACTCAAAAGTAGATTGAACTAAAATAGGTTGTTTTAATAGACCTAGGAGATCGCACCATCTCCTCAGCTTTCGACGTATGTAAAGAAATATGCGCAGCTCGAAATGGCTCCACCTTTTGACCCTCTCCAACCACCTATCGGTCTTGATGACGTGCTCAGATTGAGTAGAATGACCAGAAATCGAATTGGAGTTAGAAATTTGTACACATCTCAAAAAGACGCACCATGTAACTCAGTTGCTCTCAGTATCCTCAGTATTTCTTATCCAACTTGTCTCATTGTATCCTTTTAACATGGAAGGAGTTCTGTCATAATTCAAAGAGAAATAATTCCCTTCTAGTACCTAAAGTACTAGAGCTACCCATATGACTACTTGTGTATCTATTATGTTTAGAAATCAAGAATGATATAACATGTTAATATGTTTTATATACATGTTACAAGTTGTTCAACCAAATATTTAATAAACATGCGCATTATAAATTAAGGTAAAATTATAAAAATGTTATTAAACTAGGCGAAGTACTTGTTACAAGATGATCTTCTTTTAAAAAAAACATTCATTTTACTTTTTTAGTATGCAATTTACTATTTAATTGTTCTATTTTACTAATTTTAACGAATAGATATCGACCTTACTAACTGTTGAAAGACTCAACCTCATTCAAAAATCTATCGTGGATGTGCGTGCGTGTCTATATATATATATAGAGAGAGAGAGAGAGAGGCGATCCTATGAGATGGATTTTGGTGAGATGGTGAGATGGGACATTTTGGACCACTAGTTCCAACCAGGAGAGAGAAAGACAGGAGAGAGAATACACAACTTGTGGTCCAGAATGTCCCATCTCACCATCTTACAAAATCTCATCTCATAGGATCACTCTTCTATATATATATATATATGCAATATGTTAATCACGAGTTTAAATTATTGGGCCTATCAACTTCAATATTTATGCGCCTAAATTAACTCAACAACATGCAAATCATAATAGGCCGAAATAAAAATATTCGGAGGATTCGATAGAAATCACATAGGCCCAAAGATTGTATCTATTTGGATTCCATTTATGCCCTATTTGTTATGCAGGAATAGATTGAGGAATGGAATTATCATTCATCTGTTCATTCCTCTGTCGATTCCATTCCTGTGTTTGTTAGATCATATTAAGGCAGAAATAACGATTACAAAGGAAACCTGATTCCCTCATACATGGTAATCGTCATTCCTAGGTACCCCCCTTGGAATTGGGATTCCATTCCTTAGAAATGCTAATGAATGCATTCTTATTCAATGTTTTTTAATTAATATATCATTGTTACAAACATATGATTATCGGTATGGATTTATGTTTTTCTTTTTTGGATATTTTTCTAGACACCGTCATGGACATATTTTTTTTGGACATTGATATATGGACACTAACATGGATACAAATATATGGATGCAAAAGATCGGATAAGTTACAAATATATGCATATATGGATATTGGCATTAAAATGGGATATTTTTTTGGATACGGATGCGAATATGGTTACAAGATATTCCGGCAGATACGAATACATATATTTTTAAATATATCTAGTATATGGATAAAATATATCAGATATGGTTTTTTGTGGATACGGATACAAACATGGATATGTTTTTTTTTGTTTTTTGTTTAGATATGGATATGGACAGGGATATATGCTTTTTTCTAATATGGATATGGACAGGGATATATGATTTTTTTTCTAATATGGATAAGGATGCAATTTTCATTTTTTCTGATATATGGATTTTTGATTATATTCTAGCTAATACATATACGAACATGAATATGGGTTTTAATTTTTTTGCAGATACAAATATGGACATAGATGATGATTTGCAGGGGGGAGATATGGACATGGCAATGGTTTTTATTTTTTATTTTTTATTTTTTTGCAGCTATAGATATGGATACAGATACCATCTTTAGTTTTTTTTAGCATATGGGTATGGGTTTAGTGTATATTTATGCGGACATGGATATGTGTTTTTATTTCTTTGCAAATATGGATACCAATACATTTTCATTTTTTTAAGATATGGACAAGGATATAGTAATAAAATATTCTAGCAGATACATATATGGA
The DNA here is from genome assembly GCA_037367405.1 of Ottelia alismoides. NCBI lineage: Eukaryota > Viridiplantae > Streptophyta > Magnoliopsida > Alismatales > Hydrocharitaceae > Ottelia > Ottelia alismoides. The sequence goes on along the minus strand of JAZKJV010001134.1, from coordinate 392,906 downwards.
TATATCAAATATATCAATTGTATGGGAAAAAATCAAAGTAGTTTTCATTTAAATTTTACTATCGATCTTGTATATGAAATATATCAATTATATGAAAAAATAAGTTGGAGGATATCGATTATTTTTCCTGCTTAATGAGATAATATCAAAGAAATGTTATTTTCTTTCTATTCTTTTCCCTTTCTAAACATAAGAAAGGAATGTGTCTCATAATAAAATTTTCAATTCCTAATATGAAACAAACACTGGAATGGGAAAACTTATTCCTTTCCATCTTGTCTTGATTCCATTCCATTCTAATTCCTTTCCAATCAAACAAACGGTGCCTTAAGTCACATTATACGATTTCGAGTCTTAATATTTATATACCAATGTTACCCTTCTTTGTAGCTCGTGGATAAAACGCTAATCCAACATATATACTAAATTTATAAGAATTTCTTTAAAAAAACACTTGTTTAATAAATATATAAAAATTCCTATAGTTTCCGCGTCAATAACTAGAGAAGACCAACCTCTCTAATAAACATTTTAATTATTCTATACGATTTGCAAAAGATCTGTTGAATTTCTTTGAAAGTTTGTGTATAAATCTCTTATATGTGGTTTTCTAATAATAGTTAAGGATATGTTTCTTTCTTGTTTACGAGAAGTCAGATGTAATTACTCAGGATTTAGGAAACATTACCAATTTAGTCCATTGTAAGTGCGACAAAGGTTTTCTTAACGATGGAGTTAATGAAACTATTAGACTATAAGCTCCAATCTCATCAGTTTGGTTACTTACGAGGAAATCTATGTTTAGTTTTGGCTAATCCCCATTTCTAACCTGCGAGAAAACCTACAATCCTTCATTACAATTAAAGGCGTGGTTCTTATTTTTTTACTATAATATTTCTAATCATCTTCAAGCTAAAGATTAAGTTCTTTAATTTAATTGTGAGATTATATTGATCGATTTACCAATTTGGGTGGAGAAGAACTTTTAGGAGAATTTAGGCCTAGTGAGAATCTCAAATAATTCATATGGAAGGATCCTTCGCAACTTCCATCCATATTAGACAGATAAGGTGAAGAGCCCAATGGTGGGCGGCGTAAATTTTTCTTTGTTTTTCCATGTTGTTCTTTGCTTCTTATTTTATCGTCCCTTACCATCTATTGTACTCCTCACCTTGAAAAGTTTTTTTCCATCCTTTAAGTTCCTGAAATGGTTAAATGTAAGTATCCCCTTCGAGGGGGTTTCCTGTAATAGAATTCATAGAAAGATATATTTCTCTTCATTCCACAAATGTTTGAGAAGATGGTCAAGGTTTCCAAATATCGACCGTTGCTCCATGGTACTTTGAAAAAACAACATACGAAGGCTATCCACATGCCTTTTCTTTTAGTGATTAAGGGGGAGGTGGGGTTGAACAATGGTCTTTAGAGTGGGAGCCCACTGATTCTACCACCAGACTATATGGTGAGTTAAATCCACATGTTGGAGATAGGAAATTATGAAATCATTATTATTCATAAGTAAGGCAATAATGATCCCTTTATCTCCTCCTAGGAAGCGCATGTGGTTGAGAGGAGAGATCTTTATGATATCAAATTCTTTATGAAATCGATTTTAAGACTATTCCTTAAATCTTACAAAGATGTCAGTCTAGTACAAATTTGGAGCATGCTAAAAAATGGTTAACCACAAATTGCTTGGAAAAGAGGTGTTGGGAATTCACTCAACAACACTCAAGTAAAAATTAATTGAGAAGAAAAACACACACATGCACAAAGTACACAGATATATAATGATTCGATAATGTAACTACTACTACTCATAAAAGGCATCTCTCTTTTTCTTTCAAGGAAATATGCTTAGAGTATAAAGAGTTGTGCCCCCTTAAGTAACTCTTATATCGCAAATGGTAGGGCTATAGGGTTACTTGAATTGTCAAATATCCATCGATCTTCGCAAGAGAAAACCCAACAATCTTTCACTTAACTTTTAATTATCTGAACTAGATGTTGCAAATTGGTTAGAGGATTTTTCATCATCGATGATGCTACTGTGAACTTTTTCTTATCTTCTATTCTCGAACACCGCCATAATTTTAACATGCTTTCAGCATCGCTACCATAATGGATATAGTGGATATATCTGTAGAATTTTTGGATTTTCTTCAAATTAAATTGACCATTCTTCAAGTGTTTCCGAATATAATGATATTTTTCATCAATGTTCTTGGTTCTCAAATTAAAGACAGAACTCTTTTCAAGTTCTAGGACATATCTCTTAAGTAGACTATTTTGTTCACTAATTGGAAAATGAAATCCTGGTGCAATGCCTTCCTAGACTTTGTCTAGCCTACTACTTTGTCTTGATTATGGATATTTCTTTTATATCAGCTGTCGTTCGCTACATAACTCATTCATACTACTCTAAACAGGTCATATGTAGCTTTTTTTTGCGTGAAACCCATCATATGGAGAGACAGCAAGGTTGGGCAGGGTTGGGTTGGCCCAACCCGGGGTACCCCTCCTTCCAACCCTCTCGATCCTCCTTACAGTTTACTATTCACAGGGGTACCCCAACCCAACCCAACCCCGACCAACCCTGCAACCAAACGAACCCTTAGAATTGTAGAGCTACATACAGTGGCGGAACCAGTATACTAATTAGGGGGGCCATGGCCCCTCCTTAATTCTACATTCTTCATATAATTTTCAAGTATTTTGACATCGCCCCTCCTTGGTTTTGAAAACATTTATGTTTTTTTAATAATAAATATCTAGTCTTCAACTTCAACATTTTAAAGTTTTAGCTATTGAATATGATATTCGAATTATTTCTCTCCACCTCTTCCTCTCTCTTATTCTCCTATTTTGTGAAATTAGTTTCGTTATCTCCTGCATACTAGATCTTTCATCTTAAAATTGCATGATTTTGATAGTTTTGATTAGGTATTATCAACAGATTTGACTACATCAAATAGGATCTATAGTAAAGTTTTTTAGAAAAATCGTCACTAGTTATATCATCCGTTGTTAAATACATAATAACAATATTATTCATTGCGAAATTTTTTTTTATACTTGAAATTGATGATGAATGTCACGCCCATTGTTATATCATTAGAGACAATGCATATACTATTTCTTATCCATTGCCATTTTTCAAAATTTTAGCTATTCATTGCTAAATTCTGAATCACCAAAACAATACGGATTATTTAAAATTTTAATAATAGCACCGGATAAGAGTTACTATATGTGCCATCATTAATGATATAATAACGGACATGACAATTATTGCTATTTCAAGTATAAAAAATAAATTTACAGCAAACAATATTGTCATTATATATTTAACAATAGATGATATAGTGATGATTTTTTTAAAGCATCGCTATAGATCCATTTTATTGAAGTGATATGTTCATGTTAATTTATCAAAATTTAAAAAATCCTAATTCTAAAATGTTAGAAAATATCGTTTGAAAAGACATCAATTTTTCTTCATTTTTATTTTTGAACATATATAATATATGTATACTTGGCCCCTCCATGATAAAATTCCTGGTTCCGCCCCTGGCTATATAATGATATCAACCTTTTCAATGTTGCTCCATGAACCACGAGAGTCATCAATGAGGGCCGGATTGAACCCTGGACGCTTAATGCCAAATTAACTTGGACCAATTTTTATGGATAGATTCATAGTTAAATCTTGATTTAAATGAATCAAATTCATCAAATTAATATGTAAATAAATTTAACATCCAATCTTTTGTCATAAACATACCATCCCATGAGTTAGCAGTAAATGGATATCTCTTCCGCTCTAAAGACCAAGGTTCAACCACACTCCCCCTCCCGATCACTAAAAAAACCTTTAAGGGACCTTCACGGTCAATGTCCCTCGGATGTTTTCAAAAATGTTAACCGAAAGCGATCCTGATCAGGGTTCTGTCCCTCAGGAGCTTGAAGGTTTTTCATTTAATTTCATTCAACTTGATTGGAATAATTATCCTGAAATCATTAAGACCTTATACTAAAATTATTGAAAGTTCGAAGGGTAACTCTAGGCATCAACAACCCTTAAGAAGTGCAGATTTTGAAATGAATTCATAATTGAACATGAACAAAAACAAACACGAGCAAACAAGCAAGACACAAACATAAGGATTTACAAGGTTCACCTGTAAATGGGATACGCCCTTGGGCAGCAGCGATCGGATCACTATATGAAGTAAAATATAATACATAGGGTACTGAAAAGATAAAGATATGGGATGAAAAATAGGATCAGAATGAGGATGCAGTATCTGGTGACCCTAGGGCCCCTTTTATACTGCAACAGAAGAATACCATTTGTATTCAGTAATCCACCCCAACAGCTCTCAGCCAATCAGAAAGCAGGACACAGATCAGACATGCCAGCAATCCTAGCCCAACAGCTCTCAGCCAATCAGAATGCAGGACACAGATCAGACATGTCAGCAATCCTGGTCCAGCAGCTCTCAGCCAATCAGAAGCCAGGACACGGATCAGACACATCAGCAGCCCAACAAGTAGTTATGATTCAAGTCACATTAACAATCTCCACCTTGAATTGAATCATCTGAGAAGCTTTGTCAAGCTTCGCCACGCCAGCGCCAGCCCCTTTTGGGGCTACTTCCAACTATAGACATTGAGCAAATCCAAACAATGTTTGAACTTACACCTTGGAACCGCCTTTGTGAACATATCGGCTGGATTATCTGATGTGCCGACCTTCTTCACATTGATCCTCTTCTCAAAATGATATGATATCTGACATCGATGTGATTGGTCCTTTCATGATGGACATGATCCATGGCTAAGCATATCGCACTGAGACTGTCACAATATACTATAGCCTGATCCTGTTTAAGATCGAGATCTCCAACTAAGCCCTTTAGCCAGATGCCTTCCTTTGCAGCCTCTGTCAAAGCCATGTACTCTTCCTCTGTAGTAGACAAAGTAACTGATGGTTGCAAGGTGGCCTTCCAACTGATGACTGAAGTCCCCAAAGTGAGGGCATAGCCTGTCATTGATCTCCTCTCAAAGACATCTGCAACATAGTCTGATTCTGAATATCCAGCAACTAAACATTCTAAATCACTTCTGTAGATGAGGCTAATGTCTGACGTTCCTCTCAAATAGCGGAAAATCCGCTTGACTGCCTGCCAATGCTCCTTCCCTAGGTTGCTCATGAATATGCTAACAACACTCACAGCATGAGCAATATCAGGTCTTGTGCATACCATCACATACATAAGACTCCCAACTGCGTTGGCATAGGGAACACGTGACATGTATTCCTTTTCTGTGTTTGACTGTGGTGCTAAAAAAAATGAAAGACGAATGTTTGCAGCGGATGGAGTACCTAGAGGCTTTGTTGTACACATCCCAAACTCATTAGAACTTTCTCAATGTAGTTCTTCTGAGATAAGAAAATTTTCCTTTTTACACGGTCTCTAATTATCTCCATCCCTAAAATCTTCTTTGTTGCACCAAGGTCCTTCATGTCAAACTCTGAACTAAGGAGCTTCTTCAGATCATTTATGGTACTCATCTGCTTGACAGCAATCAACATGTCGTCGACGTACAATAACCAAAAAAATGAAGAAGCCATCCTCCACCTTGTTGTGGTAAACACAACAATCATATGGGCTCCTGTTGAACCCATGATCAATCATGAAGCTGTTAAACTTCTTGTACCACTGTCTAGGAGACTGCTTAAGCCATATAAGGACTTCTTAAATCTGCACACATGGTCTTCCTTACCCTGAGATATAAATCCCTCTGGCTAGCTCATAAGAATGTCTTCTTTGAGTTCACCATGTATCTGATGCCTTCATTGTCTGAGATTCCTGTCTTTTTCTTGAAGACTTGTTTGCATCTAACAACTTTCCTCCCCATTGCCAATTTGACAAGCTCCCATGTTTGATTCCTGCAAAGAGACTCCATCTCCTCTCCCATAGCAGCTATACACTGCCCGGATTCTGCACCAGATATCGCCTCCCTGTAAGTGGAGGGCTCTGGAGACTCTATCTCCTCCGCAACATGTAGTGCAAATACAACCATGTCTTCAAAGTCGTATCTCTGCGGTTGATGTATCTCCCTACGAGGCCGATCAACAGCAACACTTGATTGCCTCTCCTCTGGTTGCTCAGCTTCAGTCCATTCAGCAACAACCTGATCAGAAGTGGCGTGATCACTACTTGGTGTCAGTTCAAACTCCACATGTTCGGGCACATCATCACTTATCCCTGCATCAATAGACTTACTACTCGAGTGAAGCATGGAATTCTCATCAAAAGTAACATTTCTGCCAACAATAATTCTATGCTCAGAAGGGGACCAGATTCTGTACCCCTTTACTCATGCACCATAGTCTGTAAACACCCCTTTCTTTGCCCTTGGTTTTAACTTTCCTTCATTAACATGATAATAGGCAGCACAATCAAAGACTCGTAAAATAGAATAATCAGCATGATTACCGGACCATACCTCCATGTGTGTTTTGCAACCAATGACAGATGCGGAACTCCGATTCACCAAGTAACAAGTTGTATTCACAGGTTCAGCCCAGAATGCTCTACCAAGTCCAGCATTAGAGAGCATGCACCTTGCTCTCTCCAGATGCGTCATGTCCATTCGTTCTGCAACTCCATTCTATTGTGGCATATATCTGACGATGAAGTGTCTTGCAACACCCTCCTCCTTACAGAACCCATTGAACTCTGACGAACAGAACTCAAGCCCATTATCTATACGGAGACGCTTCACCTTCTTAGAATTCGGGTTCTCCACCAAGATCTTCCACTACCTGAAGGTCTGAAATGCCTCGCTCTTATGCTTCATTATATACACCCACACCATCCTGGAGTAATCATTAATAATAGATAGAAAATTCCTGGCACCTCCCAATGATGGGACCCGTGAAGGACCCCAACAATCAGCATGAATGTAGTCGAGCGTCTCCTTCGTCCTGTAGATGGCTTTATTGAATTGCTTCCTATATTGTTTCCCCAACACGTAATGCTCACAGAACTCTAGCTTGGATCCCTTGAGATCCTGATAAGGCCTTTCTGAATGAGGATATTCATCCCCATCTGACTCATGTGTCCTAACCGCATATGCCACAATTATGACTCTGATCTTACAGCTTGAGACACCACTACAGCAGAACCTGTAACTGTAGACCCATGCATGATGTATAGGGTCTTCTGCTTGTTGCCCTTGATGACAACAACCCCAGCTTTGGCAATCTGCATGACTCCACCTTCAGCGTTGTACATGTATCCATTAGAGTCTAAGACTCCAAGGGATATCAGGTTCTTCTTCAGATCAGGAACATGGTGTACTTCTGTCACCGTCCTCACGACTCCATCATGCATCTTGATCTTTACAGATCCAATCCCTACAATCTTGCATGCTGCATCATTCTCCATGACGATGTTTCTGCCATCTATCTTCTCATAGGTGCAGAACCAATCTTCATTGGGAGTCATATGGTAGGAACAACCTGAATCAAGAACCCCTGTGTTATCTGTCGTCTTCCGATCCGTGACGGTGAGAACCAAATCATCTTCGGAATATGCGCCTCCATGAGCTACGACAGCAACCGTAGCTTTCTCTTTCTTCTTCGGGCAGTTTTTCTTCCAATGTCCAGGCTCCTTGCAATAATTACAGATGTCCCTAGCATTGTGATTCTTCAACTTGGACTTCTACTTTCTCTTCTTTGCGTAGCCAGAACCAGCATGACTCTTCTCATGAGTCATAACAAACCTGTAGTATTAGAGTCTTTCTTCCCGTTAGCCATATGCTGAAGTTCACGTGTATGCAGACTTGCGCGAACTTCCTCTAGGATTATTGATTCTCTTCCCACAATAAATGATTGAGCAACATTTCAAATGATAATGGAAGAGAAACCAATAAAATCAAGGCAGCATCCTCATCTTCAATCTTGACATCTACGTTTCTTAAATCCATTAATAATGTATTTAAGCAATCTAGAAGTTCTTTAAGAGATGTACCTTCCTGCATGCGGAGAGAGAACAGACGCTGCTTCAAGAGCAACTTGTTGGTCAAAGACTTCATCATGTATAGACTTTCGAGCCTCAACCACATGCCAGTTGCGGAGTTCTCATCGACAACCTCCACTATAATCTCGTCCGTCAAACATAGTATGATCGTCGAGTGCTCCTTCTCTACCTACATCATCAACTCAAATGGCTCGAGTGCCTTCGTCCGCTCCTGATCTGATGGTGCCCAGATGTCCTGCTACTTCAGAAGGGTGCGCGTCTTGATTTTCCATAGACTAAATCTGTTCTTCCCCATAAACTTCTCAATCTTCAGGTTTTGCGACGCTATCTTGCTGATGATCCTGACGGAACCTGAAGCTCTGATACCAGTTTGTTGCAAATCGCAGAAGCAAACAAACACAAACACGATCAAACAAGCAAGACACAAACACAAGGATTTACAATGTTCACCTGTAAATGGGCTACGTCCTTGGACGGCGGCAATCGATTTCACTATATGGAGTAAAATGTAATACAGAGGGTACAGAGAAAGGTACAAATATGGGATGAGAAACAGGATCAGAATGAGGATGCAGTATCTGGTGACCCTAGGGCCCCTTTTATACTGCAATAGAAGAATACCATTTGTATGCAGCAATCCACCCCAACAGCTCTCAGCCAATCAGAAGGCAGGACACGGATCAGACATGTTAGCAATCCTAGCCCAACAACTCTCAACCAATCAGAAGGCAGGACACAGATGAGACATGTCAGCAATCATGGCCCAACAGCTCTCAGCCAATCAGAAGCCAGGACACGGATCAACCACATCAGCATCCCAACAGGTAGTTAGGATTCAAGTCACATTAACAGAACAAATTTGGTCTCCCATATAAATCAAAGAAATAAGATTTTCATATTTAAAGAGACATAGAGTCATTAAGATTATTTTTAACTAACTTATCAATAGACAATAGGCTTCTTTTTTCTTCCAGAAGGTCACATATGCTTCCTAATGTCATTAGAGGGTAATGGATAATTGTTGTTATGTTAATTTGATTGTGAGTAATGACACACACACATATAATATAAGATAAAATGGGGTTGCCCTCTGAAGAGCTCTAACTTAGCTCCCGGACTCATTTTTCTTATTTTTTATTTTTTGAAAAATGAAACCGTACAAATTCATCAATGTATCCTTATATTATATCATTCAAGTTTCAAGCAAATTAGAGACATCTGCAGCCTCAATCCAAATAGTTATTTTTTAATAGTCGTAGAATAGTTGAAATCAACTCCGTCTGAATGGAGGTCGTAAGAGTCTCAGTTTCACATAAAACTTGAATGACACAATATAGGGATATAGTGATGAATTTCACGATTTTATTTTCAGAAAAATGTAAAAAATGAGGTTGGGAGCCAAGTTAGCTCACCCTAAGGGGCAATCCCATTTTACACCCCCCCCCCCCACACACACACATAGAGAGAGAGAGCCCCATTTTACCATATATGGGGAAAATGGGGTTGCCCCCTCTTGAGGGAGCTAACTTGGCTCCCCTGCTCTATTTTTTATTTTTTTAAAAAAATGAATCTTTGTAAATTCAACAATATATTCCTATATTATGTCGGTCAAGTTCCGTGAGAAAATAGAGATTCTTACGGCCTACATCTAGATAATCATTTTTAACGGTCGTAAAACTATTGAAATCATTCCATCTGGATGGAGGCTGTAGGAGTCTCTGTTTCACATGAAATTTGAGTGGCATAATATAGAGATATAATGAAAATCCACAGAAGTCTTTTTTAAAAAAATAAAAATATGAAGGGAAATAGGGCGAAGGAGCCACATTAGCTCCCCCATGAGGCAAACTCATTTTTCTCGATATATAGGGAAATGGGGCTAACTTGGCTCTCCCTACCCCATTTTCCCTATATTTTTTTTATTTTTTTTTGAAAAATGAATCTTTGAATCATCATTATATCCTATATTATGTCATTCAAATTTCATAAGAAACAGAAACTCCTATGGCCTCCATCTAAACATTGATTTTTCAACGTTCGCAGAATTGTTGAAATCGGTCACGTCTGGATGGATGCCATAAGAATCTCTATTTCGCATGAAAATTTGAATGGGTTTATAATTATAAAAATTCACGGAGGTATTTCAAAAAAAATAAAAAAAAATAGAGAAAATAAGGTGGGGGAGCTAAGTTAGATCCCGAGGGACAGTCCCATTTTTCCCAATATATAAAGGAAAATGGGGCTGCCCCTAAGGGAGCTAACTTGCACCCCCCGCCCCATTTCCCCATATTATTTTATTTTTTGAAAAATGAATCTATAAAAATTCATCAACATATCCCTATAGTATGTCATTCAAGTTTCGTGAGAAACAGAAACTCCTACAGCCTCCATCTGGATAGTCATTTTTTAACGGTTGTAGAAATTCTGAAATCGGCCCCGTCTGAATGGGGATCGTAGGAGTCTCTGTTTCACACGAAATTTGAATGATATAATATAGAGATAAAATAATAATCCACGAAAGTATTTTTCAAAAAAAATATGGATAAAAATGGGGCGAGGGAAGCCGAGTTGTAACATCCTTAAATCTTAATGACTAATTAAGCCAAGATGGTGAATCATTAGTGAGCTTGATGGAAATTAGAGATGCCATTAGTGGCTAATTGCGATAATTGTAGCTAGAGGTGATTAAGTGGCTAAGTATGATTAGTAATGTGATTACTATTCATGGGTGGGCCTTAGTTGCAATTAGGAGGAGTTGGTGGGGTTTATGATGCAAAATTCCCAAGGTTATAACCCCCATAGGCGTCACCCCCTCCCTCCCACTTCATCTTCTTCATCTTCTCCACCTCCCTTAGCCATGGCCAACCACCTCATGTCCTCCACCTTCTCTCTTTGATCCACTCCCCATTTCTCACCCAAATTTGAGTTTCAATAGCTCAAATCAAAGCTGGGAAGGAGAGGATCTTGGATCTTACATTGCATGTAAGATCAAGGGCCAAAGAAGAGGAGGAATCCAAGCTTGAAGCTCAAGGTGTGAACAGCCCAATATTTTCTTGGAGAGTTCTTCTTCAAGCTTTTGAAAGCTTGATTTGAGGTACAAATTTAGGCCTTCTCTTGCTGCCATATGTAGAGTTTTTACCACTTATATCTCAGATCTAAAATCAAGCCTTAGTTTTGAGGTTTTTGTTGCAAAAAAATGAGAAAAATAGACTTTATGTGCACGGTTTTCATTGTGTCCAGAATCTGTGTATCATCCTTTTAATCTAAGTTAGACATGTATTTTGAGATCTTTCTTGGGTTCTTTTGGGTAGAATCATATGTTGATTAATACTCCATTAAGTTAGACTTAAATCCATGGGGTTAAATACGAAATTTCATATGATTATAACATCTTAAAGAGGCTATACATGGACTGTCCACTGAAATTTTCAGATTTGTTGTTGTAAATGTTGGCCAATAACTTGCATGATTTGGGAGTCTTCTTTAATTCCCTTGAGTAGATTTACTTACTGATTATGACCCCAATAAATTGGCTTATGATTCTTGGTTTTAAATTTGAAAAATTAGGTGATTAGAAATATTTTGGATGATTGACATATGCATGTAACTGAATGTGTCCAGATCTGTCCAAGAACTTTAAGTTAGTGTTTTAAGATGCATTTGAGGAGTTTCTCCATGTTTCCTTGAGTGAAATTACTTGTTGGTATATACTCTTTCATATTAACCTTTAGTCCATGGAGTTGTTTTAGAAAAATAAGGAGTTTTGAAGAGTTGTTGACTACCTATATCCTACATGACACTGAATGTCCAGATCTGTCCATGCATTTTAAATTAGAGTTTTAGGATGTATTTGGGGAGTTTCTTCATGTTTCCTTGAGTGTAATTACTGGTTAATATATACTCTTTCATATCAACCATTAATCCATGGGTTTGTTTTAGAAAAACGAGGAGTTTTTGAAGAGTTATTGACTACCTATATGATATCTCCACTGAATGTTCAGATTGGAGATGGTTGCCTTAGGACTAAGAACATACATGATTTTGACAATATCCTTAGACATCCTTTGGTGGATTTGACTATAGATATTTAGGGAATGTAATACACATGAAACCCATGTATTTGGATTGGTTTTGATGAAGATTTTGAGACTAATTTGGTTGCTGTCCATGAACAAAATTGTGACCAAATTCCATCGTAGAGTGCATATTTAATCAAACTTTTAGGCATCCATTAATAAGTTTTAAAAACACCAAGTCCCCTTGTTTCCCTATATTGAAATAGGAAATCAATTAGTGATTTAATCCCAGTCAGGAGAGGAATTAAGATAGGATAATTTTCCTTATGTTTACAGCCATATGCTTATTATACACATAGGTCTATCAGTGGAATAGATACATGATTGGAGCATGGGGTGCTCTCTAACAGACCCCATTTAAATGTTAGACCTTAAAGTAAATTAAACACCTAAATAGCATCTTTAAAGTCATGAAGTTGGGTGTGAACTTAAAAGGACTAGATGCCTTGGATTATTATGAAGTATACACATACAATGACAATGTTTTGGGGTGATCAAAAAGTGAATAGGGTAAATCTCTATTTGTAATCATTTTAGAGCATGCCTAGGATAATTGCTACTTACAAAGGTGGTCTTGAAACACCTATTATGATATTAGAAATTTGGGGATGATCTTAAGGATACATATATATATATATGTAGTTACTATACAGGAAAATAAGACTATATGAACTTGCCATGAAGCAAGTCTTCCTCTAAGGAGTAGCCCGATCCTTGTAGGTTTTTCCGAATCTTTTGGGGCGTAGGAAAGAAAGAAGTTTCCGATAAGATAGCCAAGATCATAAGATTGATGTTCTTGAGTAGGAAATTAGAGAGCGACTATCGTATCAGGTCTGTATCGTCGACCTTGGATCAATAGAGGTTCTTATAGAACAAGTTCGGGTCTAGGACCGATAACTTGTAGATGTGAAACAAATCAAAGAAACCATAGACGCTTAGGGAGTAACATGAAAAAGAAATGGTGATGTCACATATGATCAGTCATGGAGAATGGTGCTCCGACTGTGCGAGGGCGCGGTGACCCTCACCTGAGCAGGAGATGAGGTCGCTCAGGCTTGGGTAGCGGACATTGAGAGCATGGGTCTAGGATCCCAGTCTTTTTACGTGTTTTCTTCGAGCCGGCTCGGTTTTTACGCTTCGTTGGGATCCACAAGTTGTCTAGACCATTCCGCTGACCCGTTGGTTTTTCTTTGAGAGCCTAGGTTGGGGGTTCTCTAAGGTTAGTTACGAGCTCTTCTGGTTTTTTTACTTAGCTTTTCTCCTTCGGGAGTTGAGCAGCGAGAGAGGAAGTCGGGTCCGGCAGGCTTACCTCTTCTCTTTCCTGCCTCCAGTGGCGTAGTAGTCGTACTACCACTGCCTTTCCCTTGGACCACACTTCCACTGGGATTGGCGAGAGCAGACGAATCCCTTCGGGGGTTTCCTCACCGCTATAATCATTTCTCTTCCACCAGGTTGTGCTCTGGTGATGGGATTGTGATTAACAGACTTGTGACATTTCACCAATTGCCCAGTTAAGATGAAGTTTCATCAGTAGACATTGATGTCCCATAAATACCTTTCCACTATGTCGTGCACTGGTGATGGGGTAGTGGTCAGTAGACATCAATGTCACCATTTGTACCTTTCTGCTATGTCGTGCACTGGTGATGGGGTAGTGGTTAGCAGACACTGATGACTTCATTATTACCTTTCCACCATGTCGTGCATTGGTGATGGGATAGTGGGTAACGAACACTAAGAGCTTCATCAATACCTTTCTGTCAGATTTATGACCTCGTGATAGGGTAAGAGATATGTGATCTTTAGACTTTTCTGCTACGAGTCTAATGACGACAGTACCGTTAGTCGAGACTAACGAGGAGCGAATGTTGAGAGAGAGTTGTGAGTACACGTACACCTTCGGGAGCGAGCTATCACATGTGTCGACCAAGGATCAATGTGAGTTGAGAGAACAAGCTAGAAGGAGTGTTGGGAACTTAGTTAGGATGCAAGACACCATCGCATGCCTACGGAGGCACCCCAACCCTGAGGCGTACACCATACCTCAGAGTCATAGTGTGAGGTTCAACCTGGACTTTGAAGTCCTACCCAGATATCGAGGTCCTAACCGGACCAAGACCACAGACTTACTTCTAGGCTTGAGTTGTTGTTGGTTAGTTCCATTGATCGAGGGAGACACAGTGTGATAGTGAGCGAGTGTGTTCTTGTTAGACTTCTGAAAGCAAGTAAATAATTTAAAAGAATCAATTAATCCACTTTTACTTGCTAGCTTCTTTTGTCCACTACAGTTACCTTACTGTTTTTCTAGCTGTGCTAGTCTTTGCTTACTACTTTCCTTAGTAGAATTATGTAGAATTTGTACTCTACAACTTTGTGATAGATACTTGCTTGTCCTTTTTCTACTATGGCAGGCAAAGGGCCTGCGATCGAGTAGCCGACATACTTGGGGCTGCTGTTGTTCTTTTGGTGCTTACACTTACAGAGCAGGTATATTCTTTTGGAGCTCATTAGACAGTTGTTTGTTGTGTTCTCCTCTGTAGTGTTATTTTTGGATACATACATGTATATTGAATGTTGCGAAACTTCAGCATGTATATGAATGAAATGAAAATGAATGGATATGTTGTCGTTCAGTTCTGGTGTACTACTTACTTCCGCTTTTAGTTTGCTTGTGGTTGCTTGCTTGGCCAAATTTAAATCTTGTGAATGTCATGTTTAAAAAAAAATTTCCCCAGGTTTTCATAGCATGAGATCAACTTAAGCTTATTAAGTGTGCAAATGACGTGTTTGACGGGTAACCTAAGGTCCTCGGGAGGACGGGTCGTTACACGAGTTATATCCCCCTACGAGGCAGTCCCATTTTACCTCTCTCTCTATATATATATATATAGAGAGAGAGAGATGGAGAGTAGGGGGGCTGATCCTGTGAGAGCCCCAAATTGTGTGAGCATGAGAGCAGTGAATCTGGATCATTAGATTATGTTCATCTCTCTCATCCTCCAACTAGTGTTTAATGAGCATAATCTAATGGTCCAGATTCACTGCTCTCATGCTCTCACAAGATCAACTCTTTCTCTCTCTCTCTCTTTATATATATATATATATATATATATATATATATATAACAAAGGATTTTACTCAATTGTACTACTCGGGTTAGTTGTCTTCCATCTCCATCCCAAACGGACGGTTAACTTTGACGAGACTAGGGTAATTGGATAAAAATAGAGGGTAAATCCCTTTTCGTCTCTTCTTCTTCCTTCTGCTCTTCCTCCCACTCCAGCCCCTCCTCCTCCTCCTACAATAGCCTCCTCCACCCTTCCATCTCTAGCCCCTTCTCCTCTGCCCCTCCCCAACCAACCCTCCTCCT
This sequence comes from Ottelia alismoides, assembly GCA_037367405.1. Taxonomy (NCBI): domain Eukaryota; kingdom Viridiplantae; phylum Streptophyta; class Magnoliopsida; order Alismatales; family Hydrocharitaceae; genus Ottelia; species Ottelia alismoides. The sequence goes on along the minus strand of JAZKJV010001134.1, from coordinate 377,406 downwards.
TCTCCATCCCTCCTCCTCTAGCCCCTTCTCCTCTACTCCTCTCCATCCAGTCCTTTATCCTCCCTCAACCCCTTCCTCTCCAGTCCCTCCTCCGCCTCCACAACCTCTAGACCCTCCTCTGTCACTCACTACCTCCTCCGCCACCCGCCCACCCCTCCACCTCCTCCACTGGTTGTCTCCAATACAAGTCATCCGTCGGCTCGTGGCAAGAACCCATCGGGCGAAATCCGTGGACGTGACAACAACCCAACCCGTGGTTGAACACATCAGGTGAGTCCAGAAGAGAACCCCTCTTTGTTGTTGCTCCGTCCGTCAATGACATCGACCCCAACCTCGCCCTCTAAAGCTGGATCGCCGACTCCACCCCCATGTCCTCCGCATGTCTAATGAGGCCCTCGCGAAGGCGACATAACAGCGCGAGGAGTACTATGGGATGCTCTCCTGCACGACGGCGGCAGTCGGGAACATCTTCATGCTTGTCGTCTACGATTTCTTCATGTTCCAAACTCAAGATTATCAATACTGAAGAGAGGTTGTGCAGAGGAGGTGGGATGTGGTTTGTTTTGACACTTATGCCCTTCTTAATAAACCCATAATTTGTATATGGTCTGGTGGTTGAGCGGTGGCTCTCCCATCAAAAGACCAAGATTCGAACCCCCAAACATCCCATTATATCAGAAAAAAGATACTGTGGTGGAGAGTAGGGGATTGATGCTGTATAAAAAAATAATTTGTATAATTGTATAAATCCCGCTTTAGTTCAACTCATTAAGGATAAAAGTAACGAAAGATACAGTGATAACGATGCAAGAAATAAAGGCAGCACTGATATTCATAAAAAAGGATTGCAATATCTAAAGAGAGCATAATAAAAACCTATCAGAAAATATAGTACTTGTTGAGCAATTGAAAATGGTTATAATAAAAAAAACACTGATCAAATCACACACAAAAGATCTGCAGGTGAGGAAGATTAGTTATTCCAAATTAAGAAAGTGATTGCATTACGTTTTATTTGGTACAAGTTAATAGGATTTGCACTAGGACGTAACATTGGCAGTAGCTTTGGCCAGGGAGGTTACCATCACCTGCGCGCCGAGGAGGATCTTTCCGACGTCCGCCTTGAAGGTATCATACCGCAGAAAGAACTCGACGAGGAGCAGCCGCGCCATGAGCACCACGAAGAGCTTCCCAGCACACTGCTTGTTGTGCACCGTGGGGTTCTCGGTCTCGGGGCCATTGGACCAGACCACGTACTTGAGCAGCTTCTCACCTTCCTCGCCGAGGAAGTGATCCGCCACGAATTGGTTCGCATTGGCAAATACGACCTCATCACGCGTCGCAAAGGGCTGGTATCCGAAGATCATCTCCCCCTTCTTGATCTTGAACGCTGCATCGTGGCTCTCGACGACCAGGTCCTGCTTGGCCTTGCCGTACTGGAACTTCACCGGCGGGTCCATGCGCAGGCACTCGTATACAAAGGACTTGGTGAGCTTCATCTCCTCCAATGCCTTTGGTGTCACCTATTCATATACTATATTCTTAGCAGCGAATCATATAACATTGATTATCCGTTTTTTTAAACCATTTTTTTAATTGTACAAATTTAATGTAAAAATAAATAGATAATTATTGTCATAATAACATTAATTAAAAGAATAAATTTATTGACAAAAATCCATAAAACATCTAAATCTTAGTTAAATTTCTCTAGGAAAAATCAATTTAATCAAAATTGACATTAAAAACTTTATTGACTGATAATCTTTCTAAGTTGAGATCTTTTTTGGATAAATAAAGATGAGATCCTCTAAATATGAGATTTAGTTGTAGATATAAGGTCAAAATTAAATATAAACCTTTTTCTTTATTACTATATTTTTAGCATTAGTTGAAAAATAAAAATAGTGAATTAATGTAAATCTCTTTTCCAAAAAAATTACTTTCGTTCTTATTTAGGAAGTAAAATAAAATGTGAAAGAATGTTATGTTAATAGAACTCGATTATAGACATGCAATTTAGATGTTCCTCTCAGAAGATCAAAATTAAGGTCGTGAAATAAGAACAGTTGGATGATATAAGTTTTTCTTTAATTGGAGGGATACATATAATCCAAGAAATTGAATCATTTTCTTTCTTGCCATGAATCTTAATTTGAACAACTTTGTAAAGAATATTGAATTATATTTACAACTTTTAACTACAAAAGTATGTTAAAAAAGAGTGATTTTTTTAGTAATGTAAATTTGGAAAGTATCTTGCAATTATTATATACTTATATTAAATTATCTTCTCGAAATTTAAAAGGTCGAGAAGATAATTACGATGTATATAGGTCGAAATGATAATTTACAAAATTTTTAGGATTTGTGTTTACAATGAATATTATTCATTGTTAAATCATTTTTTCTTATAATTAGCAATGAAAGTCATATTCGTTGTCAAATGTTCATATAACAATTATTTTTCCATCGACTTAATCTTTAAAATTTGTCTGCAATCACCAGTTAATATATGTGTGTATATAATATAATATAATATAATATAATAATTGACATTGCAAAATATTTGAACTCGAGCCCATCGAAATTAAGAGTTATAAAAAGCCATTGCAACGTGGACTACCAAACAATGGATAAAATATAACATTTTAAAACTTGTGGTACACTGCCCACGTCCACGGACTATCACATATTCTAAGATTGATGCAAAATTCAAAGTAAAATTTTATCAGAAATTAATATCCTGGTAAACATGTTAATACATAATCTACTCTCTAGTTGACCCGATCTCAAATTTATGGACCTGCCGGATCTCAAATAAATATTAAGGTTGGTATTTTTTTGGCAATATCCCATTTTTTTCACAAGTCTAACATTTAAACCTTATTCTTAATACGGAGATTCCGCTTACTTAACTACAAAATCATCTAAATATGTTAAATATTCCAAGCGTCTCCTACTTTCTAAATTCTAAGAGCTATATTTTCAATATAACTATCAATAAGCCGTTAACTTATGGATCATGGTAAAATATCAATTTAATTGATATTTACATTTTGGACAGTTGAATTCAATTATGTTTGTGTGGTCCAATTTCGATCCTTCGGACAAAATGAACAAACCAACAAAAAAATGACCACTACTCTCTCATTATGTTCAATCAGTGTACACATCTGATAAAGATTTAACCATGAGTATATTTTATACCAAATTATCCAGAAAATGATTGAGTAAGTGTATATCGGAATTACCTCGCCATCGGCAGCCGCCACCGCCGACCGGATCTCCTCGGCCAGTCTCTGATGGATCGACCGGTCGGTCTGCGCGAGGAATTGGAGGATACCGGGGAAGAGCAGCTTCATTCCCCCGAATGTGTTGAAGCACGTCGCGAAGAGTATATTGTGGCATGCCTCCTCCCTCGACAGCCCGAGCTCCACCGCCCCGTCGAGCGTCCCCGCCGCAGCCTTCTCGAAGTACTTGTACAATGCATTGTAGTCCTCCTTGATGAGGAAGGACGGCAGGTGGAACGTGTGCAGCAGCAGCTCCTCCAAGATCTTGGGCAGCCCCAGAGTCATCAAGGGGTGGAGGTTGAAGAGCAGCCACTTGCTCACCTTATCGGGCGCGGTCGTCCCGAGCTCGGTCGACGATGGGGCCAGGCCGAAAAAGGCCTGGCCCAAGAACTCGAAGGCGTATGCATCGCTCAACTTGCTGAAATCGGATTTACCTGCGTCCGGAATCGAGCAATTATTAAGCAACCAAAAATTGATCAATTTAAGCCCAAAAAAAAAATTAAATAAAGCACATGAATGACCAAGTATTACTAAAAATCCATTGATTATAGGGCTTCATATATGTTGCCTCCGTCACCTGATTGAGCTAGATCGGCTTCCATCTTGTCGAAGAGGGCGGCGTAAACATTTTTGAACGCGGGGACGATGTAGGAGTGCCTAGATGCAAGGAGGTTGAAGAGGAGCTGCTTGACCTTTGTGTGGTTCTCCTCGGAAGGGTCGAGGTACGAGCACACGCGGTAGCCGCCCGTCAACGAGACGGGCGGCATGAAGGTGCCCGTGAAGACGTCTCTCTTCTCGACTTTGGAGACGTCAAAGAGGACGGGGAAGCTCTTCGCGTCCAGAACGGTTATGACTTGAGGGTTGGCTGCCATGAAGGGGCCAGGGGCCATGTTGCACCGGAAGACGGTTGACTTGTACTTGTCGACGCGGTCCTTGAAGAAGCCGTCGTTGCCCGCGGCATTGTAGTAGAAGTCGAGGCGGTCCTTGATCGGCGAGACGAGCGGGATGCCGTAGCCTCCGGGGATGTCCTTGAGGGGGAGGGTGGTGGGGATGTTTGCCATGGTGAGGGTGAGGAGAAGGGGAACGGAATTGAGGTATATGTAAGAGAGGAGTGTGGATTTTGGGATCCACTCAAGTAGGAGGATCTTTCGATACGGACTTTGCAATTTTAAAAAAAAATCAATCTTGGGGGTGCTAGTGTAATAATTCCCCACGTGATGCTGACGTTTTGTAAAACTTCGTTAAAAAGTCTTCGAATCTTCCTTGTATTTAGGCTTTTCAAAAGTACATATATCACGCGGTTAGGGTTGCTAATCGAACCGAACTGTAACGAACGGAACTATGTTCGAGTTTGGTTCGATAAGAAAGTTCGAAAGTTTGAATTCGAGTTTGGTTCGATAAATGTTCGATAGGATATGTTCGAGTTTGAGTTCGTTTAGAAAACGAACGTTTGAGTTCGGTTCGATAACAGCTCGTTAACAATTTAACATAACTAAAATTTATTTATATGAATAAGTTCGAAACGGGAATTCGATAACAAGATTCTATAAGCAGTAAAAATAAGAAATTATTCCAATTAAAGTGGTACAAAGTCCAGTTGATACCACAATTTCTTTAACATCAAAATTTATTAAGTGTATAAATACTAAGGTTACACATACAAATGCACACACACATATACATATATTGAACTCGAACTTTTATCGAACGAACATATGTTATGTTCATATTCGGTTCGTTAAGCTATATAACTAAAATTTGAAGTTCATGTTCAGTTCATTTAGAAACGAACGAACATTTTTCGAACTATTATCGAACGAACTCTAATCGAATACGAACATGTCCAGTTCGATTAGCAGCCCTACACGCGGTAAAGCAAATGACTTTCTAGAAGGTAATTATACAATTAGAACTTTACTCCCACGAATATGTACGAATATCTGCACATTAGTGTGGAAATTAACCAGGTCTGATTACATTGAAAAGAAGAGTAGAGAGAACGGAAAGAGTGCACAATTAGTCTATTATTGTGCTATTTCTCTGGACATCTTATGTGGTTATTTTGTTAGTAGAGGGCATAAAAAAATATAGGAGCACACATGTACCTGTAAAAATGGAAGAACAAGTACAAATACAAATGAAACAGATAATATAACAGTTCGATTTTTTCCGATTCCTATTACTGGTTGACGACAGGGAAATCCTATAGGGATACAATATCCATATCCAATTGCCATCGTATTTGTTGCGAATGACATGAGCGGAATATGCACAAATGATCTATCAAGTAAACATGAAGATATGTATTACAAGGTTCAATCGTGATTGTGCTACATCCTTGGAGGTAACGGTAGATCTCTTCAATATGGTGGAAGAACAATCGAAATAATGATCGAGAACAAGATTACGAGCGTTTAATCTTAAAGGGTTTTTGGTTATATTACATTGTTTCAACAGAATATAAATACAGCAGTCGTGTACACAACATGATAGAGTAGATGTGATGGAGACATACAATGAATGTTATCATGAATTGTTGAATGATATAAATAGAACCGAAACAAGTAATATTGAAAATAGGCTTCATGATGATCTTGGAAAAAAAGCTTATTGATGCTGAAACTTTATCGGCCCCTGAAGTAGAGATATCACGCCTACAAATTTAGTTGGAAATGTTTAAAATTAGAGTATAGAACTTCTCAACAGCTACAATAATGGAAGATGTTTTATCTTTGATTAAAAGGAATGTCGAATAATTCAGGTAAATTTTCAAAGGATTGAAAAGATGTCAAGTCACGATTTCTATCACAGATATTGAAATATGTGAAGATCAATGCTTGTCCGAATGATTGCACCTTATTCTTGAAAAAAAAGAAATCTTAGATCATTGTTCAGAATGCAACACCTCAAGATATAAAGTGTAAGACAATAACAACAAAAGTAAGAAGTCTAAAAAGTATTATAATATGTTCCTCTTATTACAAGGTTAGAGTGGTTGCATACCTCTAAAAAACCGCAAAGTGGATGAGGTGGCATGGTAATAGAAGTACGTAATACCTTCTCTGTTATTGATCTCCTAACTTAAAGCTCATAGTGAAAACTATGTTCATGATCAAAGAAAGTGTTTTGAGCTCCATTACGATTTGGAAACTCAAATAGCTCAGTTGAAATTGCTTCCAATATTTTTATGTGATTCACTATGCTACAGATAGGGAAGTCAATTCATTTCCATTTTGCTTGTGTCAAACTTAATTACAATTTAATTGTGTTCTTCTGGTTTGTTATTTTCTCACACTATATTGTAGCCCTTCTTTTGAAAGGAAAAAATATTACTTTAGTGTATTCAAGAAATAGGTACTTCTTATACATAGGCCATTTACAAAATCTAGTTTGAAAGTAGTAAAGAGAAGAGAAGAGATAAGTAGCTTAAAAGAGAGGGAAAATCTTAGAATGAGGTTCTAAGTCATTGCTTTTACTAGTGTAGTTTATGCATAAAAATCTATTAAGCTAGTTTAAAATTAGATTTATTTTAATTTGCACAAGTTTTGGGGGTTCACAACTCAACCCCTTCCCCCTTGTTGTGACATATGATCTACTTTCAATATCGAATTTTGATTACATCTGTGATGTCATGCTCCGGTGATCGCCGAGATAAGGTGTCAAACCTAAAGTATGACTCACCCATGATCTTTGGTATTCAGAAAATCAACTCATACACAATATGTTTGCATTTAAAGTATTCAACAATCAGAGAAAAATATATGAAATGAAAAGAAATTGTCACATTCATTTTCATTAATCGTATATATGTATGTGTATGTGTGTGTTTTTGTGTACGTATATGTGTATATGTATGGGTGTCGGTGTGTACGTGTTGTATGTGCGTGGGTGTGCATGTGTGCATGCATGCGTGCTTGGGTCCGTGTGTGCAGGTGTGTGTGGGTGTATGCATATCTCAAGTCCATGTCTAAAATAAGATGTATAAATATGTCTATACAAAATATAGAAAAGTCAATCAAAATTATCTCCTTACAATGTCTCTTGAAGAACAAAGAAAACTATGAGGAAGCGAATAAACTACTCAAAAGATGGTACACATCTGATCTGATGCAAACGTGTTTGAGGATGCGTTAATTTGTCTTGACCGTTACTGTTATAGCTTCTCAGCAACATCTGTTGGGTCCACATGAAGGTCACTTTATGAGCAATCCCCAATAAGAAAGCTAACAAACTACTAGTGTATCAGTAAATAAGGAAGGATACACACTCTCTCTGAAAGAACACTATATGTACATACTACAAACTAAAGCATGTGCAAGGAACTTATGAATGATATTGGAAAAATCCTCAAGCACATCACGAAAGCGTGAGCATCGTATCGAATACGACGAAGAATGACTAGTCGGACTAGTTGTTCTATGCAGCAGAAATTAAATTTTTTCATGTGACGAAACCACATGATCTAAGAACACTTCTCGGATCGTTTCGTCTAAACCACAAACAAGTAATATGATTACCTCTTGAAGCGTGGTTGTGATCAAGTCTCTTAACGAAGAGACCTCCTGTCTCAAGTCCGATCCGACGGAGGAGATGCTTGCGAGCGCGGGGATGAATCATGTGCTTCTCGCAATCCATGTTGATGATCCAAGCGGCGGATCTCCTGATCTCGACACACGAGATCCGACATCTTCACGAGCGAGGCACACTGAAAAAGACGAAGATCCACGAGCAAACGATCGGGCAGCATAACGACGACGATACGGCGATGGAGACTCTCTCTAGGGCATCCATGGTGGATGGCCATGAGAGAGGAAGAGAGAGGGCTGACGTGTAGAGAGAGAAAGAGAGAGAGACTTATATTCTCATGTGTGTAAAGAAGAGCAAAGGGGTGCCCTTCTATTTATAATATTTTGGGATCCATGGATCTCAAACCATGGGCAACACAAATCTAATGGCTCTCATTGATTTGTGTTTCTTTCAATGGCTAGGATTTTGTTGGTAAAAAACAACAACAATTAATTTAATAAAAATCGAATATATATTAAATATAAATTGATTTATATCAAATCAATCTCCATTGGAGAAATAGGAAGGAGGCAAGCCTCCTTCCATAAAGGGGGGAGGACGGCTATGACTCATATAAGGACTTAGTAGCCGTCCCCTCTCCTTATTAGGAAGGGAGCCTCCTTTCCATATTATATGAGATTGCATTATCTCATGATTTTCTCCAATATTTGCAACAACTTTTGTTGCAAATTATTTCACAAAAATAAATCCAATTTATTTTGTGAACATTGCATTCATGCCATTGAAAAATTGTGAATCACATTCACAACCCAAAATAAAATGTAAATTACATTTTCAATTTAATGTCCAATGTGAATCCAATTCACATTAACATTTAATTAACAAATGTAAATTACAAATAGCTCTCTCTTATATATTATAAATCACATTTCTAATATATATATATATATGATTAATATGGATAGTGCTATCCACATTAATCATATCCATGATGATCAAATCGCATTTAATCATCTTGGATCTCTATTCTTATATGCCCAAATAATGTGAATCACATCTACATTATTTATATCTTTGATAATCAAATCACATTTAGTTATCTTAGATAATTCTCCATATAATATGAATCAAATTCATATTTATTCATGATAATTAAATATTATTTAATTATCTATTTTCTCAATGCTCGAATACATATATCAACAATATAATTATCCATGAACTCTTCAAGGATAATGCACTCTCTCCGTGAATACTTGGAGATAAGGACAAGGCGATTGTATTGTTCCAGGTGTAGTGACTTGGATATTGAGATCACATCTCAAATCCAGATCCCGGGCCTCCCATAAATGCTTGATTAAATCAAGACCGCAAATATAATCTTCTTATTGCATCTAAATCACATTCAGATCAATGTCCAACATTAGGACCAAGATCAGATTAATTCTCTACTGAGAGGAGTCACTAAAATCCAGACCCTTTTCATCACTCCCTAGGAATGGAAGCGTCATGGTTATACAATCATTTATGATCACATTACCCTCAGCTTTCCTAATACATGTACATCCTGCATACTAGAAGACTCAGAATAAACCTAAAGTATAAGATCAATTTCACACTGTCTACTTCAGAGTTTTATCATTAAGTTTCTCATTCGATCATTGGGAGTTGGTATAGATCATATACTTTCTAAAAGCATATATCATACCTAGGTCTTGATCATATACTTTCAAAAGTATATATCAAACCTACAAATTCAGTCAAGCTTCTAAAGCGAGACGATCGTGCTTGGAATTTGATTCTTTCCAATATCTCATGAGTGAGCTCATATCTTCCGGTTCAGTAATGAACATGTATGATCCCTTTGAGAGATTGTATTACTCATATGCCCTTATATGCACACCAGCGCGCCGGTGTATAGACCTTGATTAGGTCATCAACCTATTGGTTTGTCAAATGTACATACTCAGACATATAGTAACACATCTGTCTCCGGTCAGAGGATGTTCGCCTATATCATGACAGCATACGATATAGGACTTTGGTTATATCGATCTCGTTAAGTCAACTCTTTGACCTAACTAATCTGACACCTCTGAATCTCTATTCCTATGCAGAGGACATGCATCAAGAGGTCGGTCAGATATCAGCCTAACTGAGAAAGGATTGCCATCTCCTACTCATGTTGGAGATCATATCTTAACAGTCATTTGATGGTGCTTGGTGAGTCCTCAATCTAACTCTTTAGATATTCATCCAAACACCAACCTCTATGATTCAATATTTGAACCAACAACTGTATGATCATCAATATGGCCATGGTACATAACCCTAATTGTACTAAGGTACCTATTATGCAATTTATGTATTCTTCATTTCAAATTAGGGAATGATATTTGCAATAATATTTATTGCATAATGGCTCGCTGTGGGCTCACATGTCCAACAATCTCCCACTAGCCCAAAGAGCCATTAATGTGCTAATCATTTAATCCCATACTCATGTGACATTCATAGGCTATTTAGAAAATAGCTAGGTAAGCTGATCAGTCACTATGTTCCCAAGAGACTATGCCAAGTCCTTTTACGGCACTTGCATATCTCCCAGTGACAGTGTTCGCATCCGATGCGAATGTTGCATCTTATGCAACCAATACTCAATAAAGTAAAAGCAGTTATATCGTCCTTGATACTATTTCTCAACAATTATTATAACTAGTATCACCGTAATCCTTATCAGAATACCCTTATTCCTGGAGATCTCTATCTCCTAAGTTATCCGTAGTTAAGACCTTTTAGATCACTATCTATAAAGTCTTAATTTCTTGAAGATAAGACTTTGAGATCACAATCTCACAAGTTTTGCCTTCTATGAAGATATCGTTATTACTGCAATCAAGTGTTTTATCACCATAGTAGGATTAGTAACAGATTACTACTCCCACTGCATGGTAGACATCTGGCTTTTGTACACATCTAGTATACACCCGGCTCCTTGGACCTGATGCACAAGGGCAAGCAGTTTGCATTCACATCCTCAACTCTTTGAGGTGCTACCCCTTTAGATAGGTCAGTACCATATCTTTGAGGAAAAGAAGTCTTTTTTGGAATTTTCCAGAAAATAGAAATGTCCAAGGTGTACTATTAATGTGACTGTCCCAATACCCTCCTCTCTTTGCTTCTGAACAACTTCAGAACTAAGATCTAAGAGGTATCCTTGAGATCATATCTCGAGGTATTGAGCAACCAGATTATAAAACACTTATTATTATCATCCTTGTATCATTCTAAATGATTAGAATATTATCTACATTTAGCATGATGAACACAATGGCACTCCCACTAAGCTTCACATGGTTCATCAAGATTTTATCTGAAATCATAACATTTATAATTTCATCAAATCTTATGTTCCAACTACAAGAAGCTTATTTGAGTCCAAAGATGGAGTTCTTTAGCTTGCACACCTTGCTTTTCTCAACCATGAAGCCTTGGGGCTACTTCATATGAATATCCTGAAAGAGGTATTCATAAAGGAATGCAATCTTGACTCACATCATGAAGATTGTCATAGTCAAGTTGTGTAGCTATAGTTAGCAATATTCTGATGGGTTAAAGCAAGGTCACTGGAGAGCAAGTCTCATCGTAAGCGATGTCTTCTCTTCGCTTCGTTACAGGTCAAGTTTCTCAAGGCCAATATCACAAAAACCAAGATTTGTCTTTCTCACGTAGATTTTCTCAATTGGACTGCGGTTCGTTCGAGAAATTCCTCTACCTCTATATCTATCTCTTAGAGGTGATAAGCGGGAAAGAGGCTGGAAGACCTTCCCTTAATCCGAATTCAAGCCCTTTGTTGACTCTGACTGCTCCCTGGGAATGGTGTGTAGCTCATGGCTACGAACCGTACTTTGAAGGTCTTTACCTTCTCATCAGGTTCCCTCTTTCTCTTGAAGATCCATTTACACCTTAATGGGTCTTACCCATATATTTGGATCCTCGAGGGTCTATATACAACATTTGTATATTAAGTCTACTTTAGACTTTATTGCTAACATCCATCTTTCCATGATATGATCTTCAGAAGCATCATCACATGAAGTCGGATCATTGTCAGATTCAACTGAAACACGGAATCCATCCTCAAACTTATTTTAAGAGGTATTAATGTTTCATCTTTAATTGTCTATTTAGTTTCCAATTTCAGGAGCCTCATTATCTTCTCAAGATTAAATGAGTTCCTTCACTTCAATTTCATCTTGATTATCAAGAGAGTCATCCTCTAAGAATCACATTCTCAGAGATGAGATCCTTTAAGAATCTCAAGGTCATAAAGTAGGTATCCAATACCATCATTTATTTTCCTAATGAAGTAGACTCTCCAGTGCCAGATTCCAGCTTAATCACATGGAACCTTATTAAGGATATATATAATGTAGTCTCTACCGCATATATATACCTGGAAACTAAGAGATAATCATGCTAAGATTAATAATTGATCAAATCATGTCACACAAGATCAATTGTATCTCCCTACAACTCTATTGAGTTAAGGTTCATTAGGAGGATTGAGATAGGATTGATATTCACATCTCCATAAGGTATTCCTTGAATTCATCTAATAGGTACAAGCTACCTTGGTTAGATCAAATTCATTTCATCTTCCTTCAAACTTTGGTTCTAAACCAAAATTGTGAAATCTTTGAACATTTCAAAGTTTTCTAAGTGAAGAGAAGAAATCTCATATCATAAAAAATCATCAATAGATATCACATATCCATAATGTTTACTATGATATAGATGATTCACATACATCAATATGTATGAGATCCTGAATACCTTGACATCTTACACCTTTCCCAAAGAAGGGTGTATTGGACATTTTACTTTGAATAAAATATTCATAAGTATACAAGTTTCGAAATTTTAGACATTCTAAAGTTTCATCTCTTACTTGTCCATTGATCTCATCAACATATATATGTCCAAAACATGATGCCAGATCATTCTCAAATGATCTTTATCCTTCTATTGATCTTTAAGGTTTAATTTTCAGTATTAGAAATCTTAATGAACCATTCATTAATTTTTTAATTTAGTGGATTCCACTAGATGTTAGATTACTATATGAAATATATCCATCATAACTTTCTATGATAGGTTTATTCCAGAGTTCATGTTTATTTCCAATATTTAGAAATAAACTATGAGTGTATTCTAATATCCAGGTCACGGAGACATTCTCTAAGACTAACGGCCCCCACTGAAAAGATGAAGTCTATTGATCCAATGGAAATTGTTGCAACAATTGCATCACTTCCAACATGGATGATCATTAAACCTTAAGATCAAATTTCTAATATTCTCAACCAATTGCAAGTGTCATTAGAAGATTGAGATACAATTATTAGACTTTATCTTATCAAATAAATAAGCCAATTTCAATGATTATATGTAGATTATTCTGATGTACTATCCGATTCTTTCTCTAAGGATTCTAGATATATTTGATAGTCATACTATCAACTTATTGTAATATTGGCATTCATCCAACTCTTTGGATGTCATATGGAAGTCACAGAAGTACAGTCAGCTCTTTGACTATACTTCTTACTTGAGTCCAACCCATGCTTCCACTGCGCTCCCTTTATCTATAAGCAACCATTGCTCAAGAGAAAGGATCTCTTATGTTAAAATCAAAAATTTCAATATAAGAGTATTTTAACATGTATACATGCTTCATTCAGTTCATATAATATGAATATTATGAAGCTTCATGAATGACTAGAGTATAGATAGTAGAATGATGACACTCATCGTATCTACATCCATTTAAACTCTTAAAACTTAGGTTCAGGTAGGTACTCAAACAATTTGAATACATCATCTCTTTTAGAGCCATCATTCTGCATAATGCAAAGAATCATGTCATTCATGATTGAGAGCACATATGTATGCCAGAACATCTTCTTAGATTTTGTAAGGATTATTTGATAATTATGATCATTACCGACATGTCACTTCAAAAGTACATTCGATGAGATCAAGACTTATAGAGGCATACAAACCCTAGGGTTTTAGTCCTATTGTCTATTTAATTATCATTCCTCATTATTATGAGGAAACTTGCACATGCAACCACATACATTATGTGTCCAATCGGAAGTACAACATTGAGTCGGATTAAAGAAGGATTGTCTGAAATAACAAATTTGCATAAACATATATAAATATATAATTTACTTTGATTTAGGAATTTTTATATCGAAGTTGTCTTCCCATGTCAACAATGAAAGTTCATTCCCTTAGTCACTTTCAATATAAGAGATACTTATCATTATATCTCAAGCAAGATCTGGGATCTCCTTCCTTATCTTTGTTACATCCTAATAATATGAGAACCTGTAACTCAGATAAAAAGAAGCGGGAACACATTCCACCATGCAAGTCCAACTTGCATCTCCCAATTCGGTCTTTAACACCCGAGCCCACCATCCCTAAGGTGATGTTGACCCATCATTAATTGAACCAACCGTCAACAGGAATACAACTCGCTATTCGCAATCCAATATCGCCCCAATAATATGGGGACCCGATATTGGGGTCACTACGCATACGTCCTTACTCTTTCGAGAAGCGACGAGCCTGATCCAAATGGATCGTATGCAGGAGTTGTCACTTCGGACAGGCGTCTCCTACATACAATATCTGGCGACGGAACCCTTCGCCTTGACGGGAGACCATGGATGTCATTTATGTGATCCTCCATCTCTTATTCAAATTTTAATTAATTATTATGAATCATATTCATATAATTAATTCTTCCAAGGGAAATAATAACTCTATTCATAATAGAGTGTTTCAATTGGACATAATTAATTCAATCATATTAAATTAATTATCAATCCAATTCAACCAACAAACTTGATTGTTTTTACTTGAATATATATATGGTATTATCTCAAAGTATGTATTAATTCAAATTATAATAATTAGAAAAATACATCATGATCTCTCAGGCATCATTCGTTCCCTACCCGCTGTCATGGCCAGTAAAGGCGGGAGTGGGACGGACCGCAACCGGTGCGACCCGCTACCCCAGCGATCCCCGACTAGACACCATATCAGCCTCTGGAAAAAATAATATCGAGTAAATCACTTTGTACTTGAGATGATCATTGGTTCTTCAACCGAAATTATACCATATAGTAATAATCAAAACTTTTTTTATTATAAGGAAATTTGCTAGACAAATTCCTAATCCTATTCAAGCAAGGAGTTTAATGATTGTGTTTTCAATTATGATCTAGATCAAATCCAATCAATTTATTGGTTGAGGACAAGTCAATTAAGGAAATAATTATCATTCAATATTTCTCAAATATTTTTAATAATTATTTCATGAAATTAACAATTAATTTCACTAATTGACAATCACATGGTTCTTGATTAGGACTGTAATTTCAGCAGTGACCCCTACTTACTAAAATTAACATATCTCAATCAATTTAAATCCAAATTAGACAAAATCAATTTTCAAAGATTGCTAATTTGATTTAGGACAGAATCTAAGTGATATTTCATGCCATTTCGAGGCGGATCAAAACAGTAATTAACTCATTAATAATGTTAAGATTCGCAATTCCCGCAACAGTGAATACATATTCATCAAAACAACCATATCTCGAGCAAACGGAATCCAAATTACGTAAACTCAGATCCTATGGTTTCCTTATTTAATGGGGAACAAAATCCAAGTTTTATTTTCGTATTTAAATAATTTAAATAGGGCCGAAAATAATCACAAAATAGAGATGCGAAAATGAAATGCGATAAAACTTTCGCAACCTAAAAGAACCCAAGTCGCCTTCGGTTTTATGGATCGTATCCAAAACCTTCGATCTAAGGATCTGATACCATTTGAAGAATATTGGAAAAACCTCAAGTGCATCACGGAAGCGTGAGCATCGTATCGAATACGACGAAGAACGACTAATCGGACTAGTTGTTCTATGCAGCGGAAATTTACATTTTTTATGTGACGAAACCACGTGATCTAAGAACACTTCTCAGATCGTTTCGTCTAAACCACAAAAAAGTAATAGGATTACCTCTTGAAGCGTGGTTGCGATCAAGTCTCTAAACGAAGAGACCTCCTGTCTCAAGTCCGATACGACGGAGGAGACGCGTACGAGCGCGGGGATGAATCGCGTGCTTCTCGCAATCCATGTTGATGATCCAAGCGGCGGATCTCCTGATCTCGACACACGAGATCCGACGTCTTCTTCACAAGTGAGGCGCACCGAAGGAGACGGAGATCCACGAACAAACGATCCGGCAGCATAACGACGGCGCTGCGGTGATGGAGACTCTCTCTAGGGCATCCATGGTGGACGGCCATGAGAGAGGAAAAGAGAAGGCTGACGTGTAGAGAGAGAGAGAGAGACTTGTGTTCTCTTGTGTGTAAAGAAGAGCAAAGGGGTGCCCTTCTATTTATAATATTTTGGGATCCATGGATCTCAATCCATGGGCAACATAAATCCAATGGATCTCATTGATTTGTGTTTTTTCAATGGTTAGGATTTTGTTGGTAAAAAACCAACAACAAGTAATTTAATAAAAATCAAATATATATTAAATATAATTTGATTTATATCAAATCAATCTCCATTGGAGAAATAGGAAGGAGGCAAGCCTCCTTCCATAAAGGGGGGAGGACGGCTATGAGTATTATAAGGACTTAGTAGTCGTCCCCTCTCCTTATTAGGAAGGGAGCCTCCTTTCCATATTATATGAGATTGTATTATCTCATGATTTTCTCCAATATTTGCAACAACTTTTGTTGCAAATTATTTCACAAAAACAAATCCAATTTATTTTGTGAACATTGCAATCATGCCATTGGAAAATTGTGAATCACATTCACAACCCAAAATAAAATGTAAATTCATTTTCATTTTAATGTCTAATGTGAATCCAATTCACATTAACATTTAATTAACAAATGTAAATTACAAATATCTCTCTCTTATATATTATAAATCACATTTATAATATTAATATGATTAATATGGATAGTGCTATCCACATTAATCATATCCATGATGATCAAATCACATTTAATCATCTTAGATCTCTATTCTTATGTGCCCAAATAATGTGAATCGCATATTTATATATTTGATAATCAAATCACATTTAATTATCTTAGATAATTCTCCATATAATATGAATCAAATTCATATTTATTCATGATAATTAAATCATATTTAATTATCCATTTTCTCAATGCTCGGATACATATATCAACAATAGAATTATCCATAAACTCTTTCAAGGAAAATGAACTCTCTCCGTGAATACTTGGAGATAAGGACAGGGCGATTGTATTGTTCCAGGTATAGTGACTTGGATATTGAGATCACATCTCAAATCCAGATCTCGGGCCTCCCATAGATGCTTGATTAAATCAAGACCGCAAATCTAATCTTCTCATTGCATCTGAATTACATTCAGATCAATGTCCAATATTAGGACCGGGATCAGATTACTTATCTACTGAGAGGAGTCACTAAAATCCAGACCCGTTTCATCACTCCCTAGGAATGGAAGCGTCATGGTTATACAATCGTTTATGATCACATTACCCTCAGGTATTCCTAATACCTGTATATCCTGCATACTGGAAGACTAAGAATAAACCTGAAGTATAAGATCAATTTCACATTGTCTACTTCAGAGTTTTATCATTAAGTTTCGCATTCGGTCATTGGGAGTCAGTATAGATTATATACTTTCTAAAAGCATATATCATACCTATGTCTTGATCATGTACTTTTCAAAAGTATATATTAAACCTACAAATTCAGTCAACCTTCCAAAGCGAGACGATCGTGCATGGAATTTGATTCTTCCCAATATCTCATGAGTGAGCTCATGTCTTCTAGTTCAGTAATGAACATGTATGATCCCTTTGAGAGATCGTCTTACTCATATGCCCTTATATGCACACCAGCGCGCCGGTGTATAGACCTTGATTAGGTCATCAACCTATTGGTCTGCCAAATTTACATACTCAGACATATAGTAACACATCTGTCTCCGGTCAGAGGATGCGTGCCTATATCATGACAGCATACGATATAGGACTTTGGTTATCTCGATCTCGTTAAGTCAACTCTTTGACCTAACTAATCTGACACCTCCGAATCTCTATTCCTATGCAGAGGACCTACATCAAGAGATCAGTCAGATATCAGCCTAACTGAGAAAGGATTGCCATCTCCTACTTAGGTTGGAGATCATCTCTTAACAATCATTTGATGATGCTTGATGAGTCCTCAATCTAACTCTTTAGATATTCATCCAAGCACCAGCCTCTATGATTCAATATTTAAACCAACAGCTGTATGATCATCAAGATGGCCATGGTACATAACCCTAATTGTACTAAAGGGCCTATTATGCAAATTATTTATTCTTCGTTTCAGATTAGGGAATGATATTTGCAATAACATTTATTGCATAATAGCTCGCCGTGGACTTGCATGTCCAACAACTTACTCATAGTAGGTCACACATGATGGGAATGACACATGAGGTGTATCCCCTAATCCTTCCTGCAGCAAAGATGGCACAACAATATGTGTTCCCCACACAGGAACTAAAAGGCAACGATGATAAGCAATCACACAAGCAACAATAAGCAAGCAACCAAAGGAGACGGGGATTTTTACGTGGAAACCCTTACTTGATGTGTGCAATGTAAATTCACGGGGGCAAGACCGGCAATAATTCCACTATGTCAAATGGAGCCAAATCTTCTTTCGATTTTATTGCCCAACAAAACTGATTTACAAGCCACAAATACAATCCGATAGTTCTTCAACAATCAACTAACTATCCTTAGGTATCTAAAATACCAAAAGATGTGCTCAAAACCAAATGGTGAAGAAGTGGCTTCCTTGGAGGGCTCATAGATGGAGACCTAAAATGGCGGCTCTCTTGAGGTCGTCCACACCACGACCTCCTCGTTGCTACGGCTGTAAAGCTCGCCCGAGTTGCTGCCTGCAAACTAGATTTGCAGCCCCTGGTTGTTGATCCTCTAAAACCCGATTGTTGCTACTCTCTCACCTGCTCGACCTCTAGCTCTCGTGCGTGGAGGAAGGAGAGTTCCAAAAAACCCTCGCTGTTGCTGCTCGTTGGATGGGGAAGGAAAAATAGGGTGTCCTTATCTGTTTCTCCCTAGAATGGAGGAGAGGAACGGGTGTTGTCCAAAACCCTCCTACAACGAGACCTCAATTTCTGGAAATATTGTAAGGATGGCCCTGTAGAAAAAAAATAATGTTGTAGTCCCCAAGTTGGGACTAGACTACAAAATACCCAACAACCTCCCCCTCCAGTCTCAACAGGGAGGTGTGGTCCACTGATGGTGATCAAGAAGAAATGACACCGCGCAACTCTCTACATAACTAAAGCTCATCACGAGTGACTACCTTGATCAACATGTCTAAGGGGTTCTCATTAATGTGAGTCTTCTTCAACATAAGCTGCTTCTAGTCTATTGCATCCCTCAACCAATGGTATCTCACATCAATGTGTTTTGTGCGAGTATGGTGCATGGTACTCTTGCTCAAGTCTATAGTGCTCTAGTTATCACAAAACACAACTGGCTCACTATCACCCAATCTAAATTCACTAAAAAGTGTTGTAGCCACAACACTTCCTTCCCAGCCTCTGTTACTGCTATGTATTCTGCCTCGGTAGTCAAGACAGTAACAAATTTCTATAGAGCTTGGATTGTCATGATATGGCTCCCCCTGCAAATGTGAAAATGTAACGTAAAGTAGACTTTCTCTGGTCCATGTCTCCTTCCATATATGCATCAGTGTAGCACAAAGTTTGGGATCTAACCTCCCAAACAGAAGACACATATTTGAGGTCCCTCTCAATTATCTCAAGATCTATTTCACGGCATCCCAATGGTCCTTCCCTTGATTGGACATGAATCTGCTCAACACACCCACTGCATGGGTTATGTCGGGTCCAGTGCAAACTACGGAATACATGAGGCTCCCAACTATGGACTGGTATGGGATCTTGGTCATCTCTGTTGTCTCCTCAGAAGTGGATGGACATGATTCTTTTGTCAGCTTGAAACGAGAGGCTAAGGGCATGCTAACATGCTTTACATTCTTCATGTTGAATCACTCCAATACACATTCAACATAGCTTTTTGGTGACAACCATAATATGCGCTTCTTCATGTCCCTTGTAATTTGTGACCCAAGTATGTGTCTTGCCTTGCCCAAATCTTTCATCTCAAACTCTTTGGAAAGTTCTCTCTTGAGCTTTGCAATCAAGTTGGAATCATGACCTAAAATCAACATATCATCAACGCACATCAAAAGAATGACGAACCCGTCATTGGGAAGACGATGAACATATACACATGGATCGACTATAGTCCTCTTGAAACACTGCTTTGCCATGAAAGCATCAAACTTCAAGTACCACTATCTCGAGGCTTTCTTGAACCCATAAAGACTCTTCCTTAACCTGCAAATCATGTTCTCTTTCCCTTTCTCTTGAAATCCATGTGGTTGCTCAAGTAGATCTCTTCTTTCAAATCACCGTGAAGAAACGTCATCTTCACATCCATCTGCTCTAGCTCAAGGTCCATGCTAGCAACAAGTCTTATCACCAATCTCACTAAATTCATCTGCACTACGGGGGAGAAGATCTCATCATAGTCAACATCTTCTTCCTGACCAAACCCTTTCACCACCAATCTAGCCTTGTACTTGATCTGCTTTCCACTATCATCGGACTTCAGCTTGTAAACCCATTTGTTCTTCAAGGCTCTCTTGCCTTTGCGAAGCTCAACAAGATCATACGTGTGATTTTTCTTGAGAGATAACATCTCTTCATTCATTGCATTGTATAAATGATCCTTGTCCTTATGCATATGTGCCTCCTCAAAGGTGTATGGCCCACCTGCATCTGTAAGCATCACATAGCTGGAAGTAGGGTAATGGGATGATGGTTGACATGCCCTATCAAATCTCCTGACTTGAGGCTCTATTGCATCTGCATGTGGATGAGGCTACTCCCCCTGCCCTAGGTCCCCTAGACCTGCATCATGGGGTCTGCATCTGGCTCTTGCTACTCTATTTGCCCATCCTTTCCACCTGTACCATGTACTGGAGAGGAATCTGTGTCCTCATCACTATCATCATCTATGAAAATCTCATCTGCATCACCACTCTCAGTACTTTCCTCAGCCAATGTCTGATTCTCATAAAAGATCACATCCTTGTGCATGGTGACAGTCTTCTTCCTTTGATTCCAGAGACGGTATCCAAACGCCTGATCTCCGTAGACAACAAAGATACAAGGCACAACCTTTTCATCCAACTACTTCCTATGCTCTTTTGGTACCAACGCATAAGCTTTGCATCCAAACACCCTCAAATGAGCATGTGAGGGGGTCCTTTCATGTCAAACATGCTCTGGAATCTGGAAGCCCAAAAGGAATTGATGGAGATCAGTTTACCAAGTAACATGTGGTGCGGACCGCCTCAACTCAAAAGGTCTTGGGCAACTTCGTTGTCTTCAACATACAGTGAACTCTCTCAACAATGGTCATATTCATCCTCTCAGCAAGAGCATTGCGCTGGGGTGTGCCTGGCTCAGTCCTCTCATGCCTGATGTCATGCTCTGCTCAGTAGCCTTGAAAGCTAAAGGAGTTGTACTCTCCCCCATTGTCTGTGCTCAAACATTTTAGCAATTTTCCTGTTTCACCTGATCCTTCGATCACCTGATCCTTTGATCTCGTCACATACACCCACACCTTCCTAGATGCATCATCAATGAAGGTGACAAATACATGTTGCCTCCCAAAGAGGTTGTGTCCATAGGACCACAAACATCTGAGTGAACCGACTGTAAAAGATCTCTCTTCACCTTGGATCTGACTCTGTATGGTGTACTCCTACTCTTCCCAACCTCACATGCATTACAAGGAGACAATGTGATGTCATTGTGGTAGGGGATCAACTCTCTCTTCTTCAGAAAGTAGAAGCCCTTCTGGCTCATGTGCCCAAGTCGGCGGTGCCACAAATCTGATATATCTCCCTCACTAGCATGCAACCTGCCATCCATGACCTTCACTTTAGTCATATAGAGGGTGCAACACAAACTGCCTCTAGCCATGATGAGAGAACCCTTGCTTATCTTGCACTTGCTATCGCTGAACTTCAGATGGTAGCCTTCACTATCTACCTGTGAGCCAGATATAAGGTGAAGACGCATATCAGGAACATGCCTCACATTCTGCAGAGTCATTGAGCACCCAACATCAGTCTGAATTGAGATGGTGCTAATTCCCATGATCTTAGAGTAACTTTCTTTACCCATCAAGACTCGTCCATAATCACCCTTGGTGTAATTGGTGAAGAACTCCCTGTGTGGAGTTACATGATAGCAGGCGACCATGTCAAAGACCCACTCCAAATCACTCCTTGCATGCAAGCACTGATCGTGAATGGTGAGAATCACCTCTTATGCATTGTCATCTGTCACAACTGCAACTACATTCCCATCTTCATTTTTCTGATATTTTTGGCTTCAGCTTGCTCTCTCTTCCAAATCTCGTAATCTCTCTTCCAGTGACTGGGCCTCTGGCAATGGTGACACTTTCCTCTACTCTTGGACTTGTTCTTGTATTGCTTCCTCTCTTGTGATTTTCCTCGGTTACTTGATCTTCCTCTCCTCTCAACTGCATAAATATGTGAAGAGGAGGATGCCTCTCTTGATGAGCGATGCCTAATCTCCTCATTCAAGAGGCTACCCTTGACCATTGTCATTGTCAACTTGCTATCCTTCGCAGAATTGCTCACAGTGACAATTAGGGTCTCCCAGTTGTCTGGTAATGAGCCCAACAAGAGAAGTGTCTGCAACTCATCATCAAGTGCCAAACTCATAGAGCTCAATTGGTTGATGATGCTTTAGAAGTCATTCAAGTGCTTCGCCACTTTGCATCCGTCCTTGTATTTCAAATCACAAGGTTCCTAATCAAGAAAGCCTTGTTAGTTGTGGTCTTCTGGTCATAAAGTTCAGATAACTTATCCCACAACTCCTTCACATTCGTCTCTTCAGTCACATGATGGACGACTGACATGTCAAGTCATTTCTGAATGGTCTCAATAGCCTTTCAGTTCAACTTTGTCCATTCACCTGCGGACATGTTCTCTGGCTTGGTGCTTTCTCCTTCCACGAGATCGTGGATGTCTTTTCAATACAAACTATTTTCCATCTTGGCTTTCCAAATCTGTTAGTTGCTACTTGTGAGATTAATCATTGTGCCCTCATGTTGCTGCTCGCCGGAATGGCGAAGGAAAAATAGAGCGCCGTTCTTTGTTTGGCACTAGAATGGAGGAGATGAACATGTGTTGTCAAAAACCCTCCCACAACGAGACCTCAATTTCTGGAAATATTGCAAGGATGACCCTACAAAAATAAGGCAATGCTGAAGTCCCCAAGTTGGGACTGGAAAATACCCAATAAGACATCCATAATAGTATGTTATTATTTATTTACTATTATTATTGTCAAGAGCTTGCTTAAATTACTGCAAAGCGTTATCCTTAGATGCCATCTCAACAGCAATGTAGGCCAGCTAAGCATTAATCATTTTCTACGAGCCACCAACCAACTACACATTGGAAAAAATCCTGAACAGTATGGGGTACAAATCCATGGAGTCACTGTTTACAGTGGATATGCATCTGACAAAGGAATATAAAATATAATGGAGAAAATCTCCCAACTCCAATAAGGGAAACACATCCACGTGCAAGGTGAAAATCCACTATGAGAAAAAAAGTCATTCCATGAGACCACGACAAACCACGAAACCATGCTAGTGGCCTACTAAGAAAGTTGATTCATGTCACATACCCATATGTCGCACTATGCATGCTCATACCACTCCTATGGGGCCTATTAGTATTACCATCTTTGTCCATTCGAGTCCTCTAGGATCCAATCATTCATTTCGTCCATATGTATATACTATCCAGAGAGGATACCCTGCTGTAATACTATTAGTGCTCACGGATCGGACAAAATCCGTAACCCGATCCAATCCGATGTTATCGGATTGGATTTGTTTGATTTTATCATTCTAATGGACCGGATTGGATTGGAATTTTTCAAATCCGTTCAAGTATTGATTGGATCGGATCTTTACTAAAATCCGATCCGATCCAATCCGTTAATATTCACACACACACATAAATACGCATATACATATACATACATACAAACAAACTTAAATAAATACATATAATATCTATATGCACCCATTTCGAATTCCTCTATGGCCATAATCAAGGACATTCATCTCATTTTTTTCTTGTATAATATTAGATACAAGTCCTCATGTTGCCACTATTTCTTCTCTCTTGAAAGCTAAACGTTAAATCTCTGAAATAACAAAGTATGACTATAACTTTTAAAATTGTAAATCATGTTCTGTTATTCTCCACCTAGTTCCCTTTCTCTCTCTCATGTCACTCTTAATTGCCAATATTCCTCTAAGTTCTTTCTAGATCCGATTCGATGATGCCCCCTCCTGCACAATGTTATTTCCTTAAGTACAACTCATCTCATACAACAACATCCCCCTCAAATGCGACACCATTTGTCCTTAGTATGTTGCCACTCTTCCGATCTTCATTAAAAGAAAATAGTTTTGGGGTAGTTGCCTAATACATTTGTTAGTTATTCGTTACCTCTGTGCTTCTTATCTTTTACTTTCTCTAGCTTGCAACCAGGGATGAAACTGAATCTGTTACATGATGAAATATACACACCCATCTAAGAACAAATAAGCATTCAAATCCTTTTATTTTAAAATTGATATATGATTTTGATTCATATTATTCATAAAATATGTATACTTTTATTATAGGTATAATCTTACAAATAAATTCAATTTCAAGTCTATTTTACACGAGAGGTATGTTTCTCAAGCGGTGAGCTATATTTAAGTTAATTTTATCTTGGATTTTCAATCGAGTATGAATGTTATTTGATTATAGTTTGTTAATGATATATTATAGATCTTGGAAGGGTGTTTTTGGATGTGGTTGGGTTAATCATGGACTTCATGAATATCCGACAACAGAGATCACATTTTAATTTATCTAGCTTGTCTATGTATCCCTATTTGCTAACTTGCATTATTCTTATTCGAATCATTGATTTGTTGAAAATTAATTATAAAAAAACAAACATATGCATCATTTATAAGAAGAAAATCAAATTTCGATTTCAATATAATCGTCTAGTTTAATTGTGTGCTCTTTAAATTTTTTACTATAGATTAATGGAATCCTTCAACTTTCATTTGATTAAGTCATTCTCTTTTTTACATCTATTCATCTTATTGATTTTTAAGATATTATTCAAATGTCTAGGACTAGTGGAATATAAAATACAAACATGAGTATATTATTGAGCGGGAAATGTAAGTATAAAAATCCGATCCAATCCGATCCAATCCGTAATCCGATGGATTGGATCGGATCGGATTGAAGTATTTGATGGATTGGATTGGATTCAAAAAAATAAAATTCTGTTAAGATTGGATTGGACACGGATTAAGCTAAAATCCGATCCAATCCGATCCACGTGCACCCCTATGTAATACAATAGGTATTGTATTACATGGGATCATCTGATGGGGATCGGATGGGTTGTTCGATCCACATCGCACGAGTCGTTCGGACGGTCCCGTGTAATACAACACTTGTTGTATTATAGCAGACGGTCCTATCTCATATACTAGCATTACTTCATTTTAGAATAACCCGGTCCAATCTAGGTCAATGGATTCTAAAAACCATCCATTTAAGTGAAGTTACCATTACTTTCATTAAGTGTGCTTATTAGTGTGCATGTTGGTTTAAATGTACATTGGCTTAATATACATGTATACGGGTTTGGTGCCCAAGTACACATACCTGGTGTACTAATACCCTACCTTTGTCATGTTATTTAATGTACTTCTACTTGTATTTACACACATGCCAAAGGATACACCCCAGGTTATAAGGGTTTTAAAGCATGTAGAACCAAGTAACATGTGTGAAACTGACAATAGAAGGGAGGAGATTTCGTTATCTCTAAGGATGTTTCTTCAGGATCTCCTTTTGCATGTTTGGACTTCTCTAGCAAATCAAATGACCATGAGAACACATGCATAGAAATGACCCCAAGCTGCTCTATGCAATGGTGGTTTCATATCATCGAAAAAAGGAACTTCAACAAGCTTCGACGGTCCTTTGACGACCATTTTCCAGTGAAAGTGGCTATGCTCCAACGAGGAGAGGGAGGGATACAGAGCCCTGGGCTTTGAGTGAACAACCCTCTCTTCCTCTATTAATTTATGCGCAGAGGTTCATTTCAAATCTGATTCAAATCCTTAACTGAATCTCGACCTATTAATTTATAGTAAGCGCTCATGACGTGAGCTAAGGGCTTGAAATGAGATGTTGGACTCGTTGGAAAGGTCTACAAAACGGAATTATCAGTTGCCCCCTTTTTCATAATATCAATCTGATATGCAAATCTCATTCATCTTTAAACATCAAAATTCATGAAATTTATAGCCATCTTCCATCTAAGATAGATAGGTTAATAGAGCAAGACATGTGCTTTCAGTATATATGGTTAATTTTATTTTGATTTAGCAAAAATAACTAAATGGATATTTACATGTGCACCCCTGTATTAATTTATAGTTACAACTTAATCATCATACAATTCATATTGGATCTAGAACCCTTGAATGCTACTCATTTTTTTTAGAAAAAAATATGAGTGGGCCATCATTCATAAAGCCAATAACATCTTCCTAAACACCCCAAAAAGGTGAATTACTGGCTTTACTAACTCTCTTCTTTGATGGACCCCCAGAGTATTTATCTTGGAATGTCCAGCTGATCCACGAGACTTAGGACAACATTCTTGTTTGAGCATATCCTTCAAGGTTGGTTTTGCAAAACAAAGTAGTAGAAAACCAAATAATATAATAATAGCATCTCCAGGGGAAATTAGCATAGAAATCTCAAAGTTAATTAGCGCAAATAATCATAACGGATTTGATTAATCTTGTATATCATAACCTAGACTCACCCTAAGAATCTGAGTTATATCCAATGTGATATTTGCACTTGATATCGTGATATATTCGTAAGACCTTTTGCATCGCACTTTTCAAATCGACCACCAAATTGATCCCTTCAAAGAAACCATGTCCCAATAGTTAGTGTTGTCTGAGCCGTATACCGATGAAAATCGGAATTTACCACGTTTTGTAAAGGGGCAAGTTTCAAAGATATGGAGATAGCTCTCAGCATCAGTTTCACAGAGAAAAAATCTATTGACCGAGAAGATCTTTATTTTGAAGAGTCTGTCTTACGTAATGTGTTTATTTTGGACTAGAAGTCAAAGGAAGTAAGATACCTAAGGGTCGAATTCATTGGACCAAACTCTCTTGACGAATTTAGTCCTTGTTCTGCCATATGTGATCAGTTTGTAAATTATTTTGTTTACGATTCCCTCTTTGGATCTAACGGGGAAGGAGCAGTAATTCACAATCGCAGGATCAACAAAATCGTTAATACGCTGGATAAGTCTTTTGAGAGTTTCCCATTCATTCCAAAATGCTAAAGGGATTTGGTTTTTCAATTGTCTTGTTTCGGGCCCCCAAAGATTGTAGTACCTTTTGGACAGAGTCATTTTTTGTTGTTTAGAAAACTTCAGATGTTCGGGGAAAGTTTTTTAAACGGATTATTATCGTTAATAGGGTCATTCCGAAAGAAAGTTATCTCTTATGAATCCTTATTTCATCACCTTTATTCTTTCATTTTAGCCCTAAAACTCTAGCTAAATGCATGAATATATCATTAATTTGTGAAAATAAATACTCAATAAATCATATATGTAATATACTGTATAAAATATTGTATTTAGTACCAAAATAAAAGAATAAGAAAAAGAAAAGAAAAGAAAAGAATGAAGTGTCAACGACACTAAGTGACCCTGGACCTCGAGACTCAGTCATCATGATGACTTAGGCAACAAAGAATAAAGTAGGGGGAGATGGGACAGAGAAACTATACAGAAAACTACACAAAAACCTAATTTTTTGCCCAATAATTGCATTTTGGGACCTATTTTATTTTATTTTTTATACCTCAAATTAATAAATCCTCAACATCAACATTGTATATGAAAATACAAAGGAAAATATAATGTTAATTTCACAAAAAAAATAATGCTTCAGTGTACTTGGGACACACAAAATAAAAAACCTCAAAGCAAATTTTACATACATATACTTTACAATACGGATTCAAAATTGATCAAACTCACATATATTGTTCATGAAATAAAATAAGCTATTTAATGTAGGTCTTTCATTTAATTTGGAATTAAGATACAAAAGTTAGTTTTAGCCCTCATTGTGCAATATATATGTATATTATATTCAATATATTTATTCTTTATATTTTTGACTTTCTTACATTTTTATAAACGTGTAATTCATAGTCATTTCGATTCTCAAGTCTATCGCATGAAAACGACTTTCTTTCCCACTTGATGACTGACTTCCGGAATATCTGGTTGTTCTGTTCCACCAGTTCGACGGGATGGGAAAGCAAGCACTCTCATACTTCTCCAGTCCCTTGAAGAAAGCACTTGATGAGAGCCAGGATGAGACTTGCTTTCAGTGATGAAGACTGACTTCCAACTAGTATATAAAAGCTCCAGTCAAACCAGTGAGAAAACACATGTATATAATGAAAATAAAATAAAACCACTAAAAATAAATTAATAATATACTTGAATATATAGGTATATTATACTATAATATACCTTTAAGGGTTATGTATATAATTAATTAATTATGTAAATAAATTCAAAAATTTAAAATAAAATAACCTGAATATGTAATTAAATAAGTTATAAATATATAAAATACATGTATATAATAATAAAATACAAATATAAATTTAAAATAAAATACACAAAATACATGTATATTTATCTATATACATGTAAATATTAACCTATAATAAATGACCTTGTAAAAATAATTAAAAATCAAATAAGATACTACAAAAAATTATAAATATTTTATATTTTAACAGAAAATTAATTCATTTATTATTTTTTATTGATTTTATAAGACAGTTTTGCCTTGGAATTATTCGGTTGGTCCACGTGGAGCTACTAGATCGCTCTGATAGTTGACCTCCGATCAACTATCCTTCCCAGCTGCCATTGTCAGAAGGTCACAGGGGCCATTTTCATCGATTTTTCACGCAACCTCCATGCTCCCCTCGCCTCGAGCCCTCCACCCTACTACAACCTGCTCAACCTTCTTCCACGCCAAACCCATGCCCTTCACCAATTCCCTCTTCTCGAACATCGTCACTTTCTTCGCCTATAAAGGAACCTTCTTCGCCATTTTTGGAAAATTGATCACCCTTTGGTGGTTCTTAGCCCCTATGAACGACCATAAAGACCGTGGCTTGTGACAGCAGTGTGTGGCACCCATCTGTAGTGAGGAGGAGCTACTCTTGGGCTCGATCTGCCCATCGTCGGAGTCTTCTCCGACGATTCTGCTTCATTGGCCTCCTGGCCAAGTCAAGGCCTCTTTCTTTGCCATTTTAGGTAATATTTAGGTTTAGCTTTCATTTCTGCAAGTCAGTTTTAGCTTTTATTATTTCATTTAGGAAGAATTTAAAAAAATACCATTTTGACTTGGAGCTCGAGCTCTAGGACAAATCCACTCCGTGCCCAACCGTTATTCGCCCTGATTTCCACTCCATATTGTTCCCTATCATTTGCTCCGTCGTTTGCTCACCTTTCCAACTCGAATCCTACAAGGATATGGTGAATCAAAGTTCATCCTCCGCCCTTATCCGGAACTTCACCGTACCACCCATTCCTCTGCATAGAAGCTTCATCAACAGACAAGGAATAAGCCCTCAGGCCACTGAGTGTTTTTGTGCAGGACTGATGCCTTGAAGACCCCTTGGAGCCTCGAATCAAAGCTTGAATAGAGCTTCAGGAAGTCTGAGCTTGGTCACCACCAAGATCTGAATCGAGAACATCATTAGCTAATCAGAGATCGCCTGCAGACGCGGAGGCTCGCCAGCAAGATCTTGGACATATTGGTGAGGCGAATGAAGCTCGGATCAATGATGAATCCACGATTCATCACCTTTATTCTTTTATTTTAGCCTCTTTTCCTTAGTCAAATACCTGTAATTACCACTAATTCCATCAAATTACTAATTTGCATGCATTTGCTAAAATTGCATTTTTAACACTTTTTGTACATAAATAAAAGAATAAAGAAGAAAAGAAAAGAAAAGGATGTGTTTATTCAATAAATACAGACTGACCCGAACCCCGAAAGAAGGTCAAGACTTGACCTGATCGACCAGGAATAAAGTAGGGGGAGATAGGGTT
This sequence comes from Ottelia alismoides, assembly GCA_037367405.1. NCBI lineage: Eukaryota > Viridiplantae > Streptophyta > Magnoliopsida > Alismatales > Hydrocharitaceae > Ottelia > Ottelia alismoides. The sequence continues at coordinate 347,035 of JAZKJV010001134.1, read as the reverse complement.
TTCTGTTAGAAAAACCAAAAATATTTTGTAAATATTTTTCCTGTATTTTTGTACAAAACTTACACTATTTTATTTGTACATAATTTGACCTCAAATTAATTATTTTTGTAAATAAAAATTATAAATAAAAATGTGTTGTAAATAATAAAAATGAGTATAAAATAAAATAATGTATATATTGCAAATAATCGCACCCAGAAAAGCCGTAAAGAGACAAATGAAATACCAATTTTGGCTCCATACGAGCTCAAATCGAACCAAACTCACTTCCATTATACTCTAAATTAAATTATCTTTCAAATGGCTATGGTTTCATAATTTTTGGAGTTACGGTTGAAAAGTCGATTTTCTGGGGTGTTTTGTGTAGTTTTCCCATATATTTATTGTATATATTTATTTATATTTATTTTTATATAATGTATATAATTATAAATATTGGTTTTCATTAAAAATAAAAATTTAAAAAAATTAAAATTAAAAAAAAACTTATATAAAAATTCTTTCCTTATTTGCACCTAAGTATATTGTATTGTATGTGTATAATATGTGTATACAATTAACTTCCTTAAATAAAAATCACCAAAAAATAATTATCTAACATTAATTAATTAATTTAGTTTAATTCCGAATTTCATATTTAATTATTTGATTTAGTGGATTTATGTGAATTAATTGATTTTATATACCTACCATGTATATAGGATTTTATTCCACGCCTTACATGGCCACCATTATGGTGGTTAATTGATTTCATTAATTATTTAATTTATTTCATTTATTTAATTCCGAATTATGTAATTAAATAATTATTTATTTTATTTATTTAATTATTTTATATAATTAGCCAATAATCACTTTCCTTGTTTGTATAGACCTTCCTCTTTTGTTTTCCTTCTCTTTTTATTGGCTCCTTCCTCCCTCATTAACACTTGATCAATCTTTGGTGGAGAGGAGCCCGATCTCCGAGAGGTTTCTTGTTGCAGAAGGGTGCTTAGCCTCCGAGCCGTCCGGTGACAGCGTGTTGGCCCTCGTCGAGGCCATCATAGCATGTCCGAACCCCGAGGTGAGATCCACTTTATTTCATGTCTTTTCTTAGGTAAATCGTAGGCTTAATTTTTGCGTAGATATAGTGATTAGTTTTTAGATTAAAAATGCTAAAATTTTCACCGCACTTTGATTCGCCCCCAACACCGATTTGCCATCTCATTTTCTGATCTTCTCATTTCACTTTCTACCTTGCACGACCTATCACCTCCGACCACGCACGGTGGTCGGAGACACGGATCCGTTCTTTCATCTCACCGAGATCCGCCCATTCACACATCCATTTTTTTGTATAAATAAAAAAATAATAAAAAAATAGTTTTTCCTGTTTATCACAAAAGTATTTTTGCAGGAAGAATTAAAAAAAACCTTTCTTCTCTAATCTCTTATTTTGCAAGAAAACTAATAAAAAACTATTGTGTGTCTCTAATCTTTGTTTTGCAGGAAAAATAAAAATAAAAAAATTGTTTTTACCTTTTTCCATCTCTAACATTTATTTTGCAGGATCATTAATAAAACAATATATATATACATTCTCTGATATTTTCCTGCAGATTACAAACCAAAAAAATAAAAAAATAAGGGATTTTATCACTTGTGCCCCTCCGAGATATCGCAATATCAGTTATACCCCTATCTTTTTGGCAATATCAGTTGTGCCCCTAAATTCTTGTTATTTTGTCACTTGTGCCCCTCGGGTTAGTTACCGTCCCTCTACAGTGCAAACGGACGTTAACTTTGAGGACATAGGCGGAATTAATTAAAAAAAGGTTAAGAGGTCATTTTCTTCCTCATCCTCTTCTTCTTCCTCTTCCTCCTCCTCTTCCTCATCCTCTTCTTCTTCCTCTTCCTCCTCCTCCAGCCCCTCCTCCTCCTCGCCCCTGCCCCGCGCCACCTCCTCCCAGCCCCGCACCCTTCCAGCCCCGCCCCCGCCGCTGCCCCTGCCCCCGCCTCCTCCCAGCCCCGCGCCACCTCCTCCCAGCCCCGCCCCCTCCAGCCCCGCCCCCGCCGCTGCCCCTGCCCCCGCCTCCTCCCAGCCCCGCGCCACCTCCTCCCAGCCCTGCCCCCTCCCAGCCCGCCGCCCCCTTCCAGCCTTCCGCCCGCCCCCTCCCAGCCCCGCCCCTGCCGCTGCCCCTGCCCCCGCCTCCTCCCAGCCCCGCGCCACCACCTCCCAGCCCCGCCCCTCCCAGCCCGCCGCCCCCTTCCAGCCTGCCATCTGCCCCCTCCCAGCCACGCCCCCGCCGCTGCCCCTGCCCCCGCCTCCTCCCAGCCCCGCGCCGCCTCCTCCCAGCGCCGCCCCCTCCCAGCCCGCCGCCCCCACCCCTTCCCCTGCCCCCTCCCCTCCCCGTCCCTGTGTGCCCTCCCCTGAGCCGGTCCCTCCCAGCCCCGCCCCCGCCGCTGTCCCAGCCCCCGCGCCTCCTCCGGCCCCTTCCGCCCTCCTCCTCCACCTGTGGCTGAAGCTGGAACTGAAGTTGAGTTTTTTTCCTAAATTTTGATAAATTTTTGACTAATTGATTCATAAAAAGTCATCCAAAAATTAAATAAAATTCATCGTTTGATCCGTAACGAGTGATATGTCCGTGGAAATGTAAAAATTTTAGAGATTCGATGGATGCATGAACGTGTTAGTAAGAGAGAGAAATTATGAAGAGAAGGAAGAAGAGCAAATGGAGGAGGAAGAAGATGAAGAGGGGTATGGACCATAATACCCTTCTTAACCACACCATGGTTTGAATAAACCATGGTTATTTTAATTTTTTGACGGTCAATCTAACGGAAGGGCACAACTGGTGACGGAGCAAGAATTTAGGGGCACAACTGATATTACAAAAAAGATAGGGGTATAACTGATATTGCGATATCTCGGAGGGGCACAAGTGATAAAATCCCAAAAAATAAAAAGGCAGGTCACGGCCTGCGACCTCCTTCAGGCGCGCCGCCGCACACTCCTCCTTCAGCCCTCCGTATACGGCGCCGCCGCTCCACCTCCATCAGCGTCCCGCCACACGCGGACCCACCGCCCCTCCGCCAACCCGCGCGGCGCGGGCCGACCTCCAGCACCTCCTGCCGCCCGTGCCCGCGCGGACCCCGTGGCCGTCCAGGCCCGCCTCCACGCCATCTTCCGCCTGGACCACGCCCCTGTGCGCAGTGCCGGCCGCCCCTCTGCGCCGCCCACACGCGCGGTGCGACCCCCTCCTCCTGTTGCGCTCGCGTGCGTGCCTCCACCGTCCTCGCCCAGCGCGGCCGCGCCGCCCAGCGCGCACGCCCCTGCTGCCCTCCAGTTCCCAGCCTCGCGTGCGAGCGGCGGCCCCGCCTCCGCGCGACCTTCTGTTCCTCTCCGCCCATGTGCCTGCGTCGGCGCCGCCTTCGCCCTGCTCCCCTCCTTCAACGCGCGGCGCAGCCGCCGTGGGCCCCCGTCCGCGGTCCATCCCCTCCGATCTGCGCGCAGGCACCGCCGTCCGTGTGCGCGTGCATGGGCGCCGTCCTCTTCCAGTTCCTGTGGGCGGCGGCGGCTCCACTCCTTTGGCTTCTCCTCTTTCTTGAGAACGAAGGAAAACAACAAAAACCCAAGGGTTGGGAGGCTTGGAAATAAATAAAGAATCTTGGAAATATTGCAAAGTAAGCCCCTGGAGTTGTTGTGATTGCGAAATGGTCCCAACAAGCTCTCAAGTCATGTGCCTCACACATATTTAATAGGTAAATTGCATGATTTTCCTGTCATTATATTTCTGTTGTTTATTTCGTGCAAAAATTCTGAATAATTGCAATTTGGTCCCTGTGATCTCAGACTTAACTTGTTTGTTATTTTTTATTAAATAAATATTTTTAGGGGGGCAAAAATTTTGCAAAAATTCATGTATGCTCCTGCTATAGTTGGTAATCTTGTATAAATTTTTCATCAAGTTTTATTGCCTTTTGATATATTTAAAAAATGAAAAACAATGCTATTTTGTCTGTCCGAAATTGCAAAATTCATAAAAATTCGAAAAATAAAAAATTTCCAAAAAATTAATGTAGTTGTGTTTTGATGTTTTTTAATTTATGTCCAATTTTCAAGCATTAACTCATTACAAAACTCCAAAAAATTGTAAAATACTTAAAATCTTTAAAAAAATTGTAGAAAATTCTAGAAAAATCTAAAAATTTTGATCTCAATCTCTGTTTGTAGATATTTATCTTTAATTTATAATAAAAATAATTCTCAGGAGTATTGAGCATTAGAAGGATTTTTAAATTACAAAATACCCCTGCATGTGCACTGTTTCACTTGTTTTGTGCTGTTTGATTTTTGTAAAATCACCAAAAACATCAAAAAATAAAAAAAAATTACCAAAAATATTTTAAACATATAAAACATAAAAACATTTTCTTTGGAATATTCTATACATTTTTGATCATTTTGAAAAAAATATAAAAAGAGTGGTGTTTGTGCGTTTTTATTCATTTGTGCTTATTTTAAAAATAAAAAAATTCAAAATTCAAAAAATACTAAAAAATCATTTCGAAATCTGACTACTTAGTTTTTCAAACGTGCTCCTTGTGTTCGATCATGGTCGCTATACCAGGTAAAAAGAATAGCGAAAGCCGCTTACATTGAATTTCTTGATTTTTTGAGTGGTTCATTTATTTTTCTCGATTGACTGTGCTTGTTGATTTGGGTCACAACGACCATTCTTTATTATTTCCTTAACCCGAGTCTCAAGAGTGTAATCAGAATGGCGTCGTTGCCGGGGAGCACGGCTTTGTAGTCATTTTTCTATTTTTGTCTCTCTATATAATAATTGTTTTCTGACATTCTCTCTTTGATTTTTGTGCGAGGTACTGCTTGGACGACTTGGAATTTATTTTTAGAGGACCCACACAGGAAGAAGAGCAGGGAGGAGGAGAAGATTTTTTTGAGAGAGAACAATAAATTTTTTAATAATTTAGGACTTTGGACCTGTGGACTTGGACACATTATTCGGGGTTTGTTTCGCTAAGTGTCGGTGCACTTGGGGGACCTCACCGTTGTTTTTCGCCGGTTTTGTTTTCTCGTTTTTTTGTGATTCACGCAGAATTTGGCACCTAGACATAGGATTTTTATATTGAATGTGACGTAATTGATTAAGGTCCCAGCCTAATTCTTTACCTGCACCTATAGATCGATAACTGGACTTAATTAATTAAATCACAAAGAAAAAGCTAATCTAAGATACATGAGAGGTCATGTGCCGCTAGAGGCCGTATATAGCGCTGGCAAGATCCGTTGTGGCGGACACCGATCGGCATCAGAGACCGGACTCCGACCTCTCTTGTTGACTTATTAGCTACTGTGCTTCACGTGTAGAAATCTTTCGCCTAAGGCCGTTTTCTTCGTGCATCATATAGGTAGTTTAATTTCTGTATTTAATTTATGCGCGGATCATATTGCATGTAGAGTGCTGGAGTAAGGTACGCATTTTCTATCTATGCATGCATCATCGTTTGTGACCGTGCATCGGCTTTTTCGACTTCCTCCCCCTGTTTCTTGGACTCAAATTAATCAAAGAGGAAATCAGAAAAATCGTTGGGCGTTATTTTTTGAAAAAAATCCAAAAAAAAATAGAAAATCAAAAATAAAAAAATTGGGACTGCTAATTGAACTTGACTCTAAAATTAAACGTAATTGACCACTTCATTGTATTGGGAGAGCAATCCCCTTATTGTTTGCGCTTTTACTCGCTCGCGTACACACTAAGGAGTAGTGCCCAAATCCTATTCAAGCCTCCTAAGCGCTTGTACAACTTTGTCTTATCACCTAACTCTTAAAATTGAAAAGATAAAGACCGAATCTCACGGTCAGATTTGTGTTGAGTTGGTGAACTGGGGATTTGCATTGCGTATTGAATGTCTTCGGTGTGAGTCGGTTACAATCATTTTCCTGAATCATTAGCAGTCATATTTCTGCCCTCCCTTCTATCTATCTATCTCTCTCTCCCACCATCTCTCACCCTCTCTCTTCTTTCCCACCTTCTATCTCTCTTTCTACTCTCCCACCCTCCCTCCCTCCATTCCCTCTCTTCATGATGGGTCGCATTCCATTCCAGCCGGATTTTGCGGCTTCTACATTTCATACCCACCATGCCCGTCCACTCCCTTGGGAGGTCGGAACTCCATCCGATTTCCCATATTCTCCTTACCCACCCTCCCATTCGGGACATGCTGTGAGTGAAGCCCGCATAAACCAGATTGACCATACACGAGACCCGGGCATTCACATTACTAAGATGAGAGTGCTTCCCATAGGCGATTATATGGCACAGTTGTGTGCTTTAGATGACTTCTATCCTAGGATGATGGATGAGAACATAGATCACGAAGCACACTCCGCTTCTACTTTAAGACCGTTTGTTCTGGATTTAGAGTTCATTGATCTACTGCCAAAATTCTTAGGGGATGTGCACGAGGAACCATATTTGCATATCGATGAGTTTGAGGATATTTGTGGATCACGATCATATTCCGATATCACTTCTGAGGACATGATGTTGATCACCTTCCCATTTACACTTCAGAGTAGAGCTAAGAGTTGGCATAGACAATTGGGAAGGAAGATTATTACGTGGGGAGATTTACGATCGTTATTTTTTGCAGAAATTTTACCCCCAGTGTAGAGCAGAGATGATGTGGTCTTGTATTCATGATTTTTCAGTTAACCCCCAGAAGTCATTAATAGATTCATGGTTGAGGTTACGAGAACTTGTGAGGCGATTTCCGGATCATGGATTTTCGATGACTGACCTTATCCATATCGTCATGAGGGTGAGGACCGCAGAGCAGATTGCATATGTCATTACTTCGTGTGGTGGTTCACACCACTGTCCCGACCTAGATTTAGTTGATACCATCTTGGATACACTTTCTGATCTTGCATATACATGAGATGGTTTATTCGGGACAACACATGAGGGAGAGATGACAACAGTTAAGTGTGTGACACACCATTCTGATTCAGACATCACACACCGATCAAAGGATATGGATGCTGATACTTTTCATATGATGGATGTGTTGCCTACTGTTGTGAGTTTCCAGAGCTGGATATTGGTTGAGGACCAAATGGATTTACAGTCAGATTTTGAGCCAGTCTCGCTCTTTTACGTAGAAGATTCTTCGATTCTAGATTTGCTAGGATCCCAAGAGATAAAGGAGGAACCCACATCTCAGCCATCCTCTGAATATTTCCAGCATCCATACACAGTTGATTCAGTGTCTTGTCTTCAGAAGATATTCTCAGATTCAGAGATATATTTGGATTCATCTCAGCATAGAGAACTTGATGAGGGACCGATTTTGGATTTTATAGACCTTGATAGTCCCGTATTTGAGCCTTGTGTCCTCCCATTTAATGAGATCGAAATATTTTTGGAGGACCTGATTTTCGACAGCACAGATCCCCAGTTTCCTGATGATTCGGTATTACTCCCCGAGGGTTATCTACGGGAGGATGCCATGGACCATATGTACTTGGTTTCACTTTCTGGTAGTGCATCCGATCTGACGGATCACGATACCGAGTCTTCTGATATTTTTTAGCATGAATTTGATGATTCTCTCCTCGACGAACCTCGCGAGGATGACCCGATCTTTGAGGTATTCGATGATTTCACTAATTTGTCTATATTATATACATCGTATATCAGCCTTTATATTGAGTCTCCTGATCATAACCTTCCATATCTATTTGAGACTGTGATTAACATGGAGGATTCACTGACAGATCCTTCCTCCTCCACGTTCGACTTCTTCGGCTCTGCCCTTTCACTCCATACAGATCTTGAGCCGACGATTTCTTTTGTGTTACTGGAGCCCGACTTCATCTGCCCATATCTTGACCCGGTAGAAGACACCCGCCTGATTGATTACTTGGGTGTTATCATTTACTCTCTTGACCCTCCTAACTTCGTTTTTGTTCTCCCACCGAGACGAAAACAGCAGTACGGTATTCACTTGACAGATGTCGTCCTGAACCTCGATATTGTGTTGTCCTAACATTTGCGCCCATCTAGGGGCGTAAACTCTAGCGCTTGTTGAGAGGCACCTCAACATTTTTCCATCGTCGATGTTGCTCCGATTCATTTTGCATGAGATGTGGTTTTTGACTCACATCATTTGCATCTCATGCCTGATTTTGACTTTCTCTCGCAACTGTATAGATCCAGATGTCCATATCACACATTCTTTTGCCTAACACCCCATTTCTATCTTATGATTATGCTATACTTAGGGTGTACTTTACCCTAAGTATAGGGGGTGTTAGACTTATGATTATTCTTTTGATTCTTTTTACCTCTGTTTTGTTGCCTATACTTAGGGATATTTTACCGTAAGTATAGGGGAGGTAGACTCTGTACATTCTACTTCTCAGTTTTCCCTTTGTGTACAGTCTTCTATACTTAGGATTGCTTGATCCTAAGTATAGGGGGATCACCGATTCCTATTGATTTTATTCTTTTATTCGTCATTGTAGTATACTATTCTTTCCACTTTTCTATACAAAGCACGAGTTATGTCTTTCTTCTCAGCTCTTTGATCACTATGAGGACATAGTTCAAGCTAAGTATAGGGGGGTGTCGTATATACTGTATATATACTTTATCCATAACTCGTACTTTCATATTTTTAATATGGATAAAATACTGTGGAAATACTCAAAAAAACTTGTAAAAAAACTAACTAATAAAAAGATGCAAAAATTTCCTCAAAATTCTTTTTGTATATACTGATTAATAAATCAGGTTAAAATATTTTGAAAAGTATTTTGAAAGTAGTTTATAAATCTATTTGAAAAATCTTTTGAAAACTATTTGAAAAATGCTTGAAAAATATTTTCAACCTTTGTAAAAATATTGTGGTTTGTAAAAAAAAATTGTGTGAAATAAAATTATTTTGTAAAAACTTTTTGCAAATGTTTGGAAAAATGGTTGAAAATATATTTTAAAAATCTATATATACTGTTGAAAAATATTTGCAAAAGAATTTTCAAATGTGTGTAGATGTTTGTAAAATTGTGTGAAAAATTATTTGGACTACAGTTTTCAAAATTATTTGTAAAATTATTTTCGAATAAATTTGAGGAATATATCATCATAAAAATAAAAAAATGAATAAAATAAAAAAAACCAACTCTGTATATACTTGTATAAATTAATCAAGTTGTAAATTCTTGCATCTTATTCTTGTGAACTAATCAACTCACTCTTGTGTAAATATGTATCTTTTCCCTTATTAAAAAAATTCTTGTATATACGTGTGTATATTACTAACTTTTTGCATTAAAAAAACTTTTTGCATGTGCATCATCATTTTTCAAAAATCCATACAAATTTCAAAATTTTGAAAATTGTTTCACAAAAAGATTTTGTTTTCTTTTCCTTGCATGCACATACTTTCTTGCATTTGCATTTGCATTTGCATGAGCATTTTTCAGGATGATTTTGAAATTTAGACTAAGTCTGGAATAAATTTGAAGAATGGAGCTTAGTTGGACCTTAATCCACTTAATTTCAGAGGAACCTTATAAGATTTGGAGTTAAGACTTTTCAGGTCCTAGAGACTTAATTCTTTGAGTCCATAAGACTATGTTCACATGTCATCTTGATTAGTCTAAGTAGAACATTTAACAACACACGCATGATTCTTTCAGACCATGGCTTACCTTGGACAATGCACTTTACACGTAGCTCTTCATGGATGAGGTAGTGAGGGAGCAGAATCTTTTGGCTTGGGGTAGCATACGAGGGTAGTACATCTAGGCGGAACCTCTCGTCCTCCTCTGGGGAGGGAAGTGCGTCTCAACCTGGTTTGGCGATGTTGAGGTCTAAAGACAGGAGCTGTGGGGTTGCAATAATGCTTCAAAAGAGGGATAGTCTACTGGCTCAAGAGGAAAAACTCCTTATGTACATGCTGCACCTTGTATATATTGTCAAAAAAAAAGAAGAAAAAAATGCAAAATCTCCAAAAGCGGACATGCCTGATAGAAAAATAAAATGCATGCCGGAGTGTATATACAAGTGAAAAAAAGAATAAGAGATTCAAAGTCAAATATTTGTGAGCTTGCAGCGGGTGACATGGCTACATTGGTCATGCATCCAAGAATAGGCAACTACACTGGTTACCGTCCATTCTCTTCTCCATCCCCTCTTCTTGAGCTGGTTGTACTTGAACTTAGAAGGGAATATCCCCGCTCCTCGAGAAAAGAGTTTCCAAACCGGGTTATTAGAGTTACCTTGTTGAGAGAGGATGTTTCTTTGCTACTTTTGAGATGCGGAGCTATATTTCACTTACACGTACAAGTAAGAATTCATAGTCATAAGAATTTGTGTATGTAGACTTGTTCTGATCTGGCTGTTGAGGAGACCTGAATAAGAGTCTTATGGAACTTAGAGGCTGTTAGGTTTTAAATCCATTTCCCATTAAGGTTCTGACACACTAATAATCCAAAGGTCCGACAGAGCTCCAAACTACATCTTTATGAAAATAAGTTTAAAAGTCAACATTGTTCTAACTTCTTTCCTTTTTCTTTTCCTTACTTTCATTTTCACTTATTTTCCAAATAAGTGTTTGCTAAGGGACTAGCAAAGGTAAAGTATAGGAGAATGATGAATCCACGATTCATCGCCTTTATTCTTTTATTTTAGCCTCTTTTCCTTAGTCAAATACCTGTAATTATCACTAATTCCATCAAATTACCATTTTGCATGCATTTGCTAAAATTGCATTTTTAACACTTTTTGTACATTAATAAAAGAATAAAGAAGAAAAGAAAAAGAAAAGGATGTGTTTATGCAATAAATACAAACTGGACCTGAACCCCGAGAGAAGGTCAAGACTTGACCTGATCAACCAGGAATAAAGTAGGGGGGATAGGGTTTTCTCTTAGAAAAACCAAAAATATTTTGTAAATATTTTTCCTGTATTTTTGTACAAAACTTACACTATTTTATTTATATATAATTTGACCTCAAATTAATTATTTTTGTAAATAAAAATTGTAAATAAAAAATGTTTTGTAAATAATAAAAATGAGTATAAAATAAAATAATGTATATATTGCAAATAATCACACCTAGAAAAGACGTAAAGAGACAAATGAAATACCAATTTCGGCTCCATACGAGCTCAAATCGAACCAAACTCACTTCCATTATACTCTAAATTAAATTATCTTTCAAATGGCTGTGGTTTCATAATTTTTGGAGTTACGGTTGAATAGTCAGTTTTCTGGGGTGTTTTGTGCAGTTTTCCCATATATTTATTGTATATATTTATTTATATTTATTTTTATATAATGTATATAATTATAAATATTGGTTTTCATTAAAAATAAAATTTTAAAAAAATTAAAATTAAAAAAAACTTTTATAAAAATTCTTTCCTTATTTGCACCTATGTATATTGTATTATATGTGTATAATATGTGTATACAATTAACTTCCTTAAATAAAAATCACCAAAAAATAATTATCTAACAATAATTAACTAATTTAATTTAATTCTGAATTTCATATTTAATTATTTGATTTAGTGGATTTATGTGAATTAATTAATTTTATATACCTACCATGTATATATGATTTTATTCCACGCCTTATATGGCCACCATTATGGTGGTTAATTGATTTCAGTAATTATTTAATTTATTTAATTTATTTAATTCCGAATTACGTAATTAAATAATTAATTATTTTATTTATTTAATTATTTTATTTAATTAGCTAATAATTACTTTCCTTGTTTGTATAGACCTTCCTCTTTTGTTTTCCTTCTCTTTTTATTGGCTCTTTCCTCCCTCATTCACACTTGGTCAATCATTGGTGGAGAGGAGCTCAAACTCCAAGAGGTTTCTTGTTGCAGAAGGGTGCTTAACCTCCAAGCCGTTCGGTGACAGCATGTCGGCCCTCGTCGAGGCCATCATAGCATGTCCGAACCCCGAGGTGAGATCCACTTTATTTCCTGACTTTTCTTTGGTAAATCGTAGGTTTAATTTTTGCGTAGATATAGTGATTAGTTCTTAGATTAAAAATCCTAAAATTTTCACCGCACTTTGATTCGCCCCCGACACCGATTTGCCATCTCATTTTCTGATCTTCTCATTTTACTTTCTACCTTGCACGACCTATCACCTCCGACCCCGCACGGTGGTCAGAGACATGGAGATCCGCCCATTCACACATCATTTTTTTTGTATAAATAAAAAATAATAAAAAATAGTTTTTCCTGTTTATCACAAAAGTATTTTTGCAGGAAGAATTAAAAAAAAACCTTTCTTCTCTAATCTCTTATTTTGCAAGAAAACTAATAAAAAAATTGTTGTCTCTAATCTTTGTTTTGCAGGAAAAATAAAAATAAAAAAATTGTTTTTACCTTTTTCCATCTCTAACATGTAATTTGCAGGATCATTAAAAAAACAATATATATATATATACATTCTCTGACATTTTCCTGCGGATTACAACCAAAAAAATAAAAAAAATAAAAACGCAGGTCACGGCCTGCGACCTCCTCCACGCGCGCCGTCGCATGCTCCTCCTTCAGCCCTCCGCAGACGGTGGCGCCGCTCCACCTCCATCAGCGTCCCGCCACACGCGGACCCACTGCCCCTCCGCCAGCCTGCGTGACGTGGGCCGACCTCCAGCACCTCCTGCCGCACGTGCCCGCGCGGACCCCGTGGCCACCCAGGCCCGCCTCCATGACATCTTCCCGCCTAAACCGCGCCCCTGTACGCAGTGCCGGCCACCCCTCCGCACCGCCCACACGCGCGGTGCGGCCCCCTCCTCCTGCTGCGCTCGCATGCGCGCCTCCACCGTCCTCGCCCAGTGCGGTCGCGCCGCCCGACGCGCGCGCGCCCCCGCTGCCCTCCAGTTCCCAGCCCCGCGCGCGAGCGGTGGCCCCGCCTCCGCGTGACCTCCCGTTCCTCTCTACCCAGGTGCCTATGTCGGCGCCGCCTTCGCCCTGCTCCCCTCCTTCAACGTGCGGCACAACCGCCGTGGCCCCCGCCCGCGGTCCGTCCCCTCCGATCTGCGCGTAGGCGCCGCCGTCCGTGTGCACGCGCGTGGGCGCCGTCCTCCTCCAGTTCTCGTGGGCGGCGGCGGCTCCACCCCTTTGGCTCCTCCTCTTTCTTGAGAACAAAGGAAAACAACAAAAACCCTACGGTTGGGAGTCTTGGAAATAAATAAAGAATCTTGGTAATATTGCAAAGTAAGCCCCTGGACTTGCTGTGATTGCGAAATGGTCCCAACAAGCTCTCAAGTCATGTGCCTCACAGATATTTATTGGGTAAATTGCATGATTTTCCTCTCACTATATTTCTGTTGTTTATTTTGTGCAAAAATTCTAAATAATTGCAAATTGGTCCCTGTGATCTCAGACTTTAACTTGCTTGTTATTTTTGATTAAATAAATATTTTTAGGGGTCCAAAAATTTTGTAAAAATTCGTGTATGCTCCTGTTGTAGTTGGTAATATTGTATAAATTTTTCATCAAGTTGTATTGCCTTTTGATATATTTAAAAAATGAAAAACAGTGATGTTTTGTCTGCCCGAAATTGCAAAATTCATAAAAATTCGAAAATTTGTTTAAAAAAATTCCGAAAAATTAATGTAGTTGTATTTTGATGTGTTTTAATTTCTTTCCAATTTTCAAGCATTAACTCATTACAAAACTCCAAAAAAATTTAAAATACTAAAAATTTTAAAAAATGTGTAGAAAATTCTAAAAAAATCCAAAAATTTTGATCTCAGTCTCTGTTTGTAGATATTTGTCTTTAATTTATACTAAAAATAATTCTCAGGAGTATTGAGCATTAGAAGGATTTTTAAATTACAAAATACCCCTGCCTATGCAATGTTTCACTTGTTTTGTGCTGTTTGATTTTTGTAAAATCACCAAAAAAACATCAAAAAATATAAAAAAAATTACCAAAAATATTTTAAAACATATAAAACATAAAAACATTTTCTTTGGAATTTTCTATTATTTTTGATCATTTTGAAAAAAATATAAAAAGAGTGGTGTCTGTGCGTTTTTATTCATTTGTTCCTCTTTTAAAAATAAAAAAATTCAAAATTCAAAAACCACTAAATTTTTTTTTTCGAAATCTGACTACCGAGTTTTTCAATCGTGCTCCTTGTGTTCGACCCTGGTCGCTATACCAGGTAAAAAGATTAGTGAAAGCCGCTTACATTGAATTTCTTTATTTTCTGAGTGGTTCATTTATTTTCTCGATTGACCGTGCTTGTTGATTTGGGTCACAATGACCATTCTTTATTATTTTCTTAACCCGAGTCTCAGGCGTGTCATCAATCAACGAAAGAAGCCAAATCGAAGGAGCTCCTGCAAGACGTTCTTCGTGTTCTTCCTTATTTGCCAAACGCTGTCGGATTAAGGAGCACCTCCAGGTTATATGCGAACCATTTGGTGAAACGATGTGCCACGATCATCTTAAGTGAGGACACGTGGATCGCCCAACGTCGCATGATAGAGCGTACATTTGGTGTAAATTACAAACACTCCCCTCTACTTTTTGTAAAAAAATAAATAACCCCATAAATATTTAATTATTTTGTGGAAAATTGTAAAGAAACCCGTGTATGTATTGCAAATTACACTTAGGGTCCATTATCAGGTCATCTCATGTGGTCCCCACGTGAGTGGACAAATTGCAAGTATACTCACGTGGTTTCTATAATTTATATTTAGTATAAAAAGTCACATTTCAGTTTAAACTTTTTGGTATTTTGCTTATAACACCTCGCCTTTCATTTATATTACACAAACGCCCCTGCCAACTTGTATATTTTTTAATGTTTTCTTATTTTTTTATAAATAGTTCCCATGCTCCAAAAAATATGCAAAAAAGGGGAAGATGCAGGATATTATGCTTATCCATGCCATGCATTTTATTTAGTATGTTATTTACATTTTCCATTTATTAAAAATCAAAAGGAGAATTTTTATTCCCTTATTTAGAAATAAAAATACAAAAAAATAAAACACGATTTAAAAAATTCAAAAAAATAGATTTTTTTAAAGAGTTTCAGAGTAAGAATTACACAATTTCCAAGATTTTTTTTGCAAAGGGAATGGATTATTTATTTTTGTACCACATATTTTGTTTTGACATGACATTTTATCACTATAGACCAAAAATCACAAAAAATATCAATTAAAATTTAAAATTGAAACCCCTTTCTAATCACAAAAAAAATAGAAAAAAATTCCCCAAAAATGTAAAAAATTAGTTTTATGTTTTATATTTTTATATATACATGATGAATATGCATTTCATCATCTTTATTCATTTATTTTATCTTACATCCCTTATAAAACACTGTAAATATCGATAAATCTCTCATTTCACTAACCATCATTCTTATGTAAATATTGTATACATATCACTATTTTAACCTAAAATAAGTAAAGAAAGAAATAAAAGAAAAATAAAGAAAATCAAAGATTGTACATATGTAACAGGTACATGTTGATTCTGACCCCAAGGGTAGGTTAAGACTTGACCTAATCAACCAGGAATAAAGTTGGGGGGAGATAAGGTCTAAATAAAAGAAAATCAAACAATCAATATCCATATGTGTATATGTGTCACTAGTATACTACAGTATATATTACACAGTTCATTCTCTATTTTATCTGTAAAAAAACTCACTCCAAATAAAATTATTTTCTTCTTGAAAAATGTACCTAAAAATATTTTGTAAATAATAAAAATAATTGTAAAAACAACCAATGTACATTGTGTAAATAACTATACTCTGAAAAAACCGCAAAGCTCAACTTGTCAGATCTATATCTTCTCCACCACAACTCAAAAGTAATCAAACTCACTTTCCTTGTACTCCAAATTAAATATTCTTTAAAATGGAGGTGTTATAAAAATCAGAGTTAAGGTGTGAAATGTGGCTTTTTATGGTACAATTGTATATTATACCATTTTATATTTTTTGAATAGTATTTGTACATATATATTTTCCTCGTATTTTTGTATAATTTGTATTCTTAATTATTTGTAAATATTGTATTTAACTTATATAAAATAAAAATAAAAATCTCAAAATCAAAAATATACAAAAATAAAATCAATTATATATTGAATATGTACCACTATGTATATTGTAAAGTATTACTATTTATTTACCTTAATAAATAAATTCAAAAAAATAAAATAAAAATAGCATTGAAATACTTGTAAAATATTGTAAATTAATAAATTATTTATATATTTGTGAAAATAATAAATTAAAAATCAAGGTGATGTAAATATATGTATATATACCTATAAATAATACATTTCATTTATTTATTCCTTTGTATATGACATATTTAATTAATTAAAAATCATTATAAATAAGAGAATTTATTTACTAACACTTTTTATTTTCAAAATTTTTTATTTTGAAATCATTTTCTATTTTCTTTTGATTTATCTTTTAATTTTCTTATCTTTTTGTCGTGTAGCAAAGTTTGTCTTATTCTGCGCACGTTGTGATTAGTTAATCTCAGGACTGTTGACCCGAGTCAACTCCCCAATCTTCGTTGTTTTCCACGTGTTTCACTCGGTGTCTTGATTTAGCCAAAATTCACGGAGTCTAAAAGTGGTGTCTCTGATGAATCCGCGATTCATCATCTTAATATCTTGATCTTAGCAAAATCCCCGAGTAAAATCCCATATAAATGTCAATAAAATCAATAAACTAATAAAATACCTCTTGTAAATAAAACACACTAATTATTGTATATTAGATTGTACAAAATAAATTACACATAAAAAGCCGCAAAAATAAAGGAGTTTTATACTTGTAAATAGCTCAAAACTTCATGGATTTTTAATAATTTCATTTCAACTCCTTTTTGCCTAATTCTTTCTCTAACTTGTTTATAAAAATGTATATAAAAATACAAAAATACAAATAAATTTTACTCAAAAAAATGCTCCTAGATCCCAAAGAGAAAAAGCCGTAAAGTTCAACTTCCAAGCTAAATTCCCGCTCCGTATGAACTCCAAATTCACCAAACTCACTTTTAAAGTTCAAGTTAGAAAATTATCTATCCAACGGAAGTGGTTTCATTAAAATCGGAGCTCATTTGCAAAAGTTGGGTTTTGAGACCTAGATGTACATTGTACTTATGTATATATTCATACTTTCTCCATTTTTTATTATATCTTTCTTTATTATTAAAAATACAAAAAAAATCATACTTGTGTTGTATTTTAATTGTACTATTTTATTGTATTTTTCTGTTGTAAATATCTCTTAATAAAAAGATAAAAAAAATTACATATTAGAAAAGTAAAAAAAATGTGTACATGTTGTTTGTCTTTCCTTGTAAATTGTCCACTATCTATTTTATTCTTTTTTATTCTATTGTAATTAAAGTAGATAACTTTATTTCATTTTATTTATTTAATTATTTTACATTCTCTACAATAACCACCATTCAACTCCATTACTCCACCATATTTTCTAACTTCTAATTCAACTCCACCATTTTATTAACCTCCATCCCACTCCATCTTAATTCTAACTTCCATTTTTCTTCTTCTTTATATACATGTCATTCTCCTCATTTTTGCCTTTGATCCATCTTTATGTGAGGAGAGCCTAGTTCCTGAGTTGAATCGGTGACAGCGACGCAACTGCGGTCGAGCGACGACGGCCCTCTCTCCGATGTGATCCGTTGGTTTTTGGCCAACATCGCAGCCGCAACCGCGCGCTGCTCGAGCTCATCGCACGCCGGCGATTTGAGCGAAGACCGTGCTCACGAGAGCACTCCATAGGCGCCCGCGTTCATCGTAGGTAATTTTAAGTCATCTTCTCTTTATTTTTATCTTTGTATTTTTTTTAGACCATCATATCACCACCCACCATCTATCATTTGTTTATACATCTTCATCTTCATCACCATCATCTCACTATCATTTTCCACCCTTCTTTTTGTGTACATATTTCCTATCTAAAGAAAATTAAAGAAAGAGATAAAAAGATTTAAAACAAAAAAGGTTCTTTACCACATCACTGTCACCTATCATTTTATTTCATCTCCATCATCCTCATCATACACCACCGTCATCATTTTTTTTCTTCCTTCTTTCTTTCTCCACAATCATCTTATTCCCTGTTTTAAAAAAATAAAAAAATTAAAAAAAATTAAAACAAAAAAAAGAGTTTCTATTACAGCTAAAAAAAATTTCAAAAAACAATAAAAAAAAAATAACGGTGGGGGAACAGCCGCTCACGCCGCCGCCCCCACCCCCTCCTCCTCTCTCACGGCCACCGCGCCGGTGGCCAGCCCGTCATAGCCAGCCGCGCACCTCAGCAGCCCCGCGCGGCCGGCCTCGCCACCGCCGACCCGCGCGGCGCCGCCGGCCGCCACACCTCCTCACGGTCGCGCGCGGCCCCCTCGCACCGCCATTCGCCGCCGACACGCGCGGCACCGCCGCCGTCAACCTCCCCACAGTTGGGTTCCACCTGCGAAGAAGAAGGAAGAAGAAAGGTGGTTTTGTTTTTTTTTATGTAAAAATTTCACTTTATTTATTTCAAGTTTCAGTAATTACATAACAGTCCATGTTCATAACTTGCATTGTAATTCCACTTTCTCTTTTTGCACAAAGAACCCTGTGTTTGACTATTTATTTGGACATCAATCTTGCATCGTTTTACTCAATAAAAAATGGTATTATGTTGAGCAGCTAATTCTCGACCTTGTGGGTATTTATTTGTATTTTTGTGAGATATGGGTAATTAATTAAAATTGTCAAACTGAAATTTTGCATAGTTTACCCATTTTGTGCCATTAAATTAATATCTCACGCGCAGTTGCTATAAAATTTCCACAAAAATTATATGTGATGCCTTGAAGTGTGTTGAACTTATTGTGCAAATTTCATCTAAAATGGAGATGTCTTGTACCTGAAATAAATTATTGAGTGATTTTAGTATTTGATTTTTAATTAAATCCACAGACATCCTTTTCACGAAATTTCAAGTCTCCTGGATTGCTCATCTAAATATCTACTTGAGATAGTTTGCATTTTGATTAATTTGATAACATGGATTAATTAGGAATTAATTACTCACTATCACTCTGTTTCCACTAAAAAATACATAAAAAAATCATATTTTGTCAAAAAATTCCAAAAATATTATTGTAGCTTCCTTGCATCATGTTTTAAGTCCGGTAAATTTTTCATAATTTTTTCTTACTGTTTGTGTGAAAAATTACGAAAATACCCATAAAAAGTGTGCATTTTTCATTATTGCATTTAAAACCTAAAAATACAAAAAAAATATGTTTTGTGTTCCCCACTGGATTAGGACTCTAGGAAAAATACGAATTGGCTAATTTGGACTTCTTTTCCATTAAAATTAATTTTGCCTTGTTGTATGTTTTCTTAGTGTTGTAATTCACCCGCATTTTGTTTTTGGCATTCTACTTGCATAAAAAAAATCTAAAAAAATACCGCATTGAAATCTAGACCTAATTTCTTGAATTAAAACTTAAGTTGTTCCTTTGCCTCCCTGTGTTCGACCCCGGACTTGCCCGGGATATAAATTAAGCCGAGACACTCTTCACGGAGATCTTCTCTCGGTTCTGACCGAATTGCTAAGTACACATGCTACAACGTGACCGAATTAAATATCGTATCTAGCGGCACGTCAGATGGCGCCGTTGCCGGGGAGGCAAACGGCTTAGGGATTAGTTTAAAAATTTAGATTTAGATTTTCGTTTACTCGGGTAGTCTGACCCCCGAGCCACTTGTATTTATTCCATTTTTTTTGCAATTATTTCTCTTCATATTTTTGTATATATCTTGTTTTTATCTCTCTAACATAAATCTTATTTTCCTTGCGAGGGACCGGTGGACTTGGAGTGCATCGGAGGTCGACGGACGCGAGGAGCGCCGAGTGCTGAAGTGCGAGGATAAAGCAATTTATTTTTGAGAGAATTTTGTAAATTATTGTAATTATTTAGCTAGTTGCTCATTTCTAGCGGCTCTTGTTTGAGAGCTCGCGCATGTAAAAAGACTTAGACATTATTTGTGGTGTGTCGAGCCTGTTTCACTCTCCGGCGAGGGTGGGGCTTGACTTGAGTGGCGAAAATTAAGGATTAGGCACACAGTAGTTTAGAATCAAATTTGTTTGTGCCCATCGTAATTTAGGCCACACTTATCTTAGAAGATTCACATATCTTATAAGATTCATAATGAGACGCACATAGACACGTACTACTTAGCTCAAATCCAATCAATTCTTCCCCGCTAATAGTATATTGTTTAGGTGCGGTTTCCTCGATCTGCATGCATTTAGTGTAATATTTACAAATTCAGTTTTGCATAACGCATGAAGAGTGCTGGGATTCACTGTAAGTATACCTTCTTCTGAGCATGCATCATAGTTTCTCGTTTGCATTCTGATTTCCGATTCCCATCTTGTTTTACAACTTAAGGTTAAAGGAAATTGGGACTGAACGGTAGACGTGCTTGTGTGTTCACATAAATTTCAAGTGATAACCTAACTCTAAAATTGGGACTGAATTGAGCAGGTCGATCTAATTAATTGGAATAAAAAAAACCCTTGTTCTCAGGTGCATAAAGCCCTCATTGTTTGTTTTAATTGCAAGTGAGAGAGAGACGACCCTAGGATAGAGCCAAGTCTGGATTTCTTACTTACTACTGGTTCTTTCTTTTTAGGCGATTAGCTACTTTTCAGTGAGGATTTACGGGTAGCCGGTAAACGGTCCGGACTTCCTTAGCAGAGTAGGAGTTTTAGAGGACGCCTTAGTCCTCAAGGAACGGGTAGCCGTATTTATACGGTCCGTACTTACTCCTATACTGGCTGAAAGTAGGTCAAACTAGTCGTAAGAACCGGGCCAGTCTGTAGGAAAATACGGGCACCTAACAACTCGTTAATCTTTCCAAGATTGTATTATCGCCAACTAAAATTGACCAGATAAATCGGCCGAACTCTTACGGCCATCATGTGTTGAGTTGGTGAAATTGGGGGTTTGAATTGCGTTTGTATTGTGTGAGTTCACTCCGCACATTTACGTGCACCGTAGAACTAGCGCCTCATTGATTATCGTGATCTAATCGGTTCTTTTGACATCGAAGATGACTGATTGGGGGGATATTTATTCGGACTTTGCGAATCTCTCATTGAACCCTTCAAAAAGTACGTCTTCAAAGGTCCAAGCGCAACTTGGACCAACCTGGACTCATGACCCTCTTGAGCCCAGGATCACTCACTCTCGGGATGGTTACCCTCAAACCATTCCATTTCTCTCTTCCCACCTCACCGAGGAAGACCATCGCCTAGGTGAGAATATCGTGATTCATAAATCCTCTTCTAATAAAGAACACATTGCTGATTCAGGCCATATAGAAGACACGAGTAAAATGCCTCCAAAGAAGAAAGAAGAGGAAGAAGAGAACCATGAAGACCCGATGAGAAGTATACTAGCCCGATTGGCTGCATTTGAGCAGCAACAAGCATTACTAAGAGCTCAGTTGGGACAGTTAAATGTTGGGGTCCAACTACCAATGGATGCGGCATACAACCCCGGACAATATCAAATTCATAACTATTTGAGTCCGGCCGAACCCGAGGTTGATTTTGAATTGAAGCCGCATTTTCTGAACATGTTGCCACAATTCGATGGAAATGCTTCTGAGGAGCCATATGCATTCCTAAGGGACTTTGAACTCATCTGTGCTAACCTCAAAAATAACAATGTTAGCCAGGATTATATTAGGCTCAAAGCCCTTCCATTTGCCTTGGGTGGAAAAGCCGATTACTGGGTAAAGAATCTTGGGATCATCGCCACCACTTATGCCCAGTTTAAGGACCTATTCCTAAAGAAGTTCTACCCGTTGAGTAGAACTAACATGATGAGGACGCGAATTACGAGTTTTTCCCAATTACCCAATGAAGCCTTCTGTGATGCTTGGGAAAGATTCAAGGATATCCTCCAAAAGTGCCCTTGTCATAGATTAGATGACAACATCTTGGTCCAATCCTTCTTTACTGGTCTCAACCCTGAGATGCAGGGTTTAGTGAGCGCTGCCTGTGGAGGCAGCTATACATCACGAGGAGCGGATACCGTCTGGAGGGTATTCGAGCAGATGGCTAAAACTAGCCGCTCACAGATGGCCAGCAGGGCCTATACACCATCCCCCAGTTCACTCTCACTTGGAGGGGGAAAATCAGCTGTAGTCGATCTCTCTCAGGACGTGATCCCTAGCATGGGACTTCTTGCTGACAAGCATACTGTAGTTGAGAAGATCGACAGGAGGATTGATGAGTTAGACCGGAGCGTCTCCAAACTTCCAAAACAGATGGAGGAGTTGACTGAGAAGGTATCTAAGATAAGGATACCCGCCGTGACTGCACCCTCTGCTCCCGTATACCGAGTTCACCATGTTCAAGAGCAGTTGGTGTCAGGGCAACCCCAGCCGTGGGAGCAGGACCAATCCTACACCCACTCTTTCCAGCAGCCACCTCCAGTAGCAGAGACAGTCCAGGAGGAGCCTCCACCAGTTTGGGAGGTGAATGGGATATGGTATACTCAGGACCCTGCCAGGCAGGGAAGTACGGGAGACCGACAGACCTATCAGCGTCCCCCAACCTTTCACAACACCGCATTCACCTCCGCACCACCTCCTTCACAGCAGAGCCCTGGATTCCATCCACCCCAGCAGCAGAGGCAGCAGTACCAGCAGTATGGCCGACAGGGCCATTACCAGACGGGCCAGCAGGGCCCGCAACCCCAGCAGCAGCAGCAGAGGCAGTACACTGGCCAGCAGGGCCAGTCTTCCCGTTCTTCTTCCCAGTCTTATCCACTTCCTTCATCGTCTAGTCCCGTGGATATTCAGCAGCAGATACTCGATGAGCTACGTTCCTACAGGAACGAGGTTCAGGACTTACGGGTGGATGTCAACCGCCTGTCCAGATGGCGAGACGAGCAGACTGCACCCTCTACCTCGATCACAGCCCAAGTTCAGGCTAACCCCAATAGCCAGAACCGTTCTATTTCTCAGCAGCACTTTGGTCAGGTATACTATTCAGCATCTCCTAAATCTGAACATGAGATTCTTTCGTGTGACGAGGCTAACCACATGTCACTCAGGAGCAGAAGGACCGTGGTCGTACCTGACCGGGCGAGGGACACGAGGAGGGGCATCTCTGGAGCTCTACCTGAGGAGTCTTCAGAGGACGAGGAGGAGAGGCATCATATTTCAGAGCCCCATCAGCACCATTCGAGGATTTCCACTCAGGGAACCGAGAGGAGGAGGAGAGCACGTATGCAACATCGTCAGCATGGATATTCTTCTGAGTCTACGGAGGACCTTGCATCTCCGGTTGTGGCGGATACCACTCCAGATTCTATTCCACAACCTTTAGTAGATAGTTTAGATTTTGAGTCCATGTTACATCAAAAAGATTCTTGTATGAAGAACTCTGTTTCCATTAAGTCAAAGAATGATCTTTCAGTTCATGATTCAGACTCTTCATCCTCTGTTTCCCTAGCTTCAATCCCTTTCCCCCGTGCTCTTACGGCAGGAAAGCGCATCAAAAAGATTCAGAAAGATGACCCCGATATGGCACGGTTTTGTAAAGAAAACATCACTGTGAAGGTGCCATTTGATGAATATGTGGCTAACCATCCTGCCTTCCAAAAATACCTTAAGGTGAGATGCACACCTACAAGGGTTAGCAGGAAGAAAGATAACCGAAATATAAAGACACATGTCTTATCAGTAGCCACAACCTATTGTCTCAAGAATCAGACTTTGCCAAAGAAAAAGAGAGACATGGGTGCTCACTATGTGGAGAGTCGTATTGACGACATTGCGTTTGCACGCACACTCTTAGATAACAGTTCTTCGATAAACTTACTTCCCTTAGCATTATATCAGAAATTGGAGTTGGGACCACTTCGCAAATCTAGAGCTTTACTCCAATTCGCAGATCATTCAGTGAAGAGACCTAAGGGAGAAGTGAAGAACGTCGTTATCTCGATTGAGGGGCAGAACTATCAGGTGGACTTCATAGTCTTGGATATGGAGACCCCCAATCGTTGGAGAGAATCTCAGATCATTCTCGGGCGACCCTTCCTTAGGACCGCAGGCGCAGCTTTCGATTATGGTACGGGAATGATGAAGTTCCGTTCTCCAGGCGGAGAAGTGAACCTTGAGATGAAGCAAATCAAGTGTCAGCGACCTGATTCAGAGAGTAGTACAGAGTACTCATCTTTAGAGGCAGATTGCAGTATGATTAGCACAGTTGGGATTTGGGGACAGATTCCTTCAGGACAGAGCGAGACCCTTTCATCTGGAGAGGATATAGTGCATGATGCAGTTTGCCAGGTGTTGTCTGATCTTGCTAGAGATGCATCAACCTATTCTCATGATGACTTAGAGATCCATCCGGATCTGTCAGTTCCATCCTCTTCGGAACAATCATGGGACATAGATGACGAGTCGGACGTGGCTTTTGCCGATTGTTTGGATACTTTTGAAGATCCGACTCCCGATACTTCTGATTTGGTGGCGAGTACTACTCAGCTTAGCCCACCTTCATGCAGCACGGAACCAGATTCAGATTCAGTTCAGCCAGATCTGCTTGATGATACCACATCGCCAGAACTGAAATCACTACCTCCTACACTTAAGTATGCCTTTCTTGCGGGACCCAAAGAGAGATATCCTGTCATCATTAGCTCAGACTTGACTTTAGAGCAGGAGTCTAGGTTGTTAGAAGTTTTAGAGAGGAACCGCAAAGCAATAGGATGGACAGTGTCGGATCTCGTGGGCATCAACCCCGCTCTCTGCTCGCATCACATTTTTACTGAGGATAACGTGAGACATTCCCGTGAGTTTCAAAGGAGACTTAACCCCAATCTACGGGAAGTGGTGAAGAATGAAATTGAGAAATGGTGCAAAGCAGGGTTTATATATCCTATTTCTGACTCCAAGTGGGTGGCCCCACTTCATGTTGTCCCGAAGAAGTCGGGAATTCAGATGGTCACCAACGAGGAGGGGGTAGAGATCGCGACACGAGTACCTACGTCGTGGCGTGTCTGTGTTGACTACAGGCGCCTGAATGCTACGACCAAGAAAGATCACTTTTCCTTACCTTTTATTGATCAGATCTTGGAGAGACTCGCAGGGAAAGAGTTCTTCTGTTTTCTTGACGGGTACTCAGGCTACAACCAGGTGGCCATAGCCCCTGAGGATCAGGAAAAGACCACATTCACATGTCCATTCGGTACTTATGCTTTCAGGCGCATGCCATTCGGGCTCTGCAATGCCCCGGGCACATTTCAACGGTGCATGATAGCCATATTTGCCGAGATGGTGGGCGATTTCCTGGAAGTATTCATGGATGACTTCTCGGTACATGGTGATTCTTTTGATACATGTTTAGCGCACTTGGACCGAGTCCTCACGAGGTGTAGAGAGGTGAATCTGGTACTCTCCTGGAAGAAGAGTCACTTTATGGTGACGGAGGGTATCGTGTTGGGGCATGTCATCTCCAAAAGGGGAATGGAGGTTGACCCTGTCAAGGTGGAGGTGATCAAGAAACTCGATCCACCTACCAACGTGAAGTCAGTGCGGTCATTCTTAGGGCACGTTGGATTCTATAGGAGATTCATTCAAGATTTTTCAAAGATCGCCCGCCCACTGACTGAGCTCTTAGGGAAAGACATAGAGTTCGTTGTAGATCACAGGTGTCTGGAGGCCTTTGAGCTCTTGAAGAGGAATATTTGTGCCTCGCCTATCCTACAAGCTCCTGACTGGTCTCTCCCCTTTGAGATCATGACTGACGCTTCAGATTTCGCTATAGGAGCTATGTTAGGACAACAGCGAGAGGGGATTCCATTTGCGATTCACTATGCAAGCAAAGTTTTAGATCCTACACAGAAAAATTATACAGTGACTGAAAAGGAAATGCTCACGGTAGTATGGGCCCTCGAAAAGTTCAGATCATATATTTTGGGCTCTAAGGTGACAATTTATACTGATCACACAGTTATTCGATACTTAATGGAAAGAAGGACGCGAAGGCGCGTCTTCTTAGGTGGATTTTACTCCTCCAGGAATTTGATTTGGAGATAAAAGATAAACTTGGAGTGAAGAATGTTGTGGCTGATCATCTTTCTCGGATTGAACTTAAGGATTCTCCTGATCATGAGCGGATTAGAGAGACCTTCCCAGATGAGTCAATTTGTGTTATTGACTCCCTCCCGTGGTATGCCAACATGGTGAACTATCTTGTCTCCAAGCAGGTTCCCCATGGTTGGACTAGGAGCAGCATTGATCGACTGAAGTCAGATTCGAGGAGATAGCACTGGGACGATCCTTTCCTTTTCTTCGAAGGGCCGGATTGTGTTTGAAGAAGGTGTATTCCTCAGGAGGAATACCATAGTGTCCTCACATATTGTCATTCACTTGAGGCTGGAGGACACCATTCGGGAAAGAGAACCGCTCACAAAGTACTTCAATGTGGATTGTATTGGCCGACCTTGTTTAGAGATGCCATTGATTTTGTACGGTCGTGCCCGATTTGTCAAAGGATGGGAGGGACAGTTGGACAGAGAGATGAGATGCCCATGCAACCGATGATTATTTGTGATGTTTTTGATGCATGGGGCATAGATTTTATGGGTCCCTTTCCCAACAGCCAAGGACATGAGTACATTTTGTTGGCGGTTGATTATTTATCTAGGTGGGTGGAGGCTATCCCAACCCGAACCGCAGACAGCAAGACTGTATGTAAGTTTGTGAGAGACCATATTATTGCTAGGTTCGGGATGCCAAAAGTTTTGATATCTGATGGGGGTAGCCACTTTGTGAATCGAGATATGAGATCTTTAGCTAAGGACTATGGATTTGATCATAGAGTTACTCGTCCTTACCACCCACAGTCCAACGACATGGCAGAGGTTTCGAACAGAGAGGTGAAGAATATTTTGCAGAAATTGGTTCGTCCCGATAGGAAGAACTGGTCTCAACTTTTAGACCAAGTTCTGTGGGCCTATAGGACAGCCTACAAGACACCATTGGGTACTTCACCATTTAGAATGATCTATGGCAAGCCATGCCATTTGCCCGCAGAATTGATTCATAAATCCGAATGGGCAATTGAGAAGATTAATTGGAGTTGTCACCTAGGGAAACTTTGTCGAGACTTGAACTTGAACGAGCTCGTGGAAATCCGAAACAGGGCATATGACAACAGTTTGATTTATAAGGACAAAGTAAAGAGATGGCATGATCAGCACATTAGGTGCAAAGACTTTGTCCCTGGACAAAAGGTATGGTTGTTCAATGCCAGGTTGAAGATGTTCCATGGGAAGCTCAAATCTAAATGGACGGGTCCCTTTGTGGTTAAGAAAGTGCACGAGAATGGAAGTGTAGAGATAGCTAATCTCACAGATGGTGCACAACCTCATGTGGTGAATGGACAACTGTTGAAGCATTTTGTTGATTCCAAAGAGCAGTTAGTCCAAGTCGAGGTCATCAACTTCATACAGAGTGAGCACAGAGCAGATACATCTTATTACTCTTCATGAAGATGCAGCATCAAGATTCAACATCTTAAAAGATTCCATCACTCTTGTACATATTCTCCCTTCTTTGTATATTCTCGAGATCACGTCGGTTCTCACACTTACTCTTGTCCTATACTTAGGCTGACCAAAGCCTAAGTATAGGGGGGACCGATGCCCGCCATGTGTATTTACTCATCATTTCTCCTCTTGACCTCGTCCGCCCCATTTTTTCTCTTCTTCTACACTTAGGCTGTCCAGAGCCTAAGTATAGGGGGGGCGGATCGACTTCTATACTTTCTATTATTTTAGCTTTCCTACCCTTAGTACGAGCTATGTCTTTTTGTCACCTAGTGCCATGAGGACATAGCACAAGCTAAGTATAGGGGGGCGTGTATATATTACATATATACTTTACCCATACCTCATACTTTCACGTATTTTATATATATATATATATATTATACAATAATTATGGGGTGGGTAAAAAAACAAAAAACAAAAAAACCCTTTTTGAAAAAAAACAAACTTTTTCTTTAAAAAAACAAAAAAAACTTTTTCCAAAACTTTAAAAAAAAATATCAATCAACAAAAAAAAATAACTAATAAGTTGGTTTAATCCCTGACACAATTCACTTTCACACAAGACTAGTGACGTTCAAGAACACTTGGTTTATGAGGTCTTGAGATTTTGAGTTAACCAGCCTTAGTCATTAGGGTCCTTGACTTAATTATTCACATTTCCCTAGTTTGAAAGATTTGTGTGCTATATTGCATGCTTAGTCTCTACCTTAAGAATATGATCAGCACCTCACGTACACGACTGCAGTTATGATGAGATGAGTTGTATTTTCACTTGAGGAACTGGGATGAGGGATTTGAGTTTGGACTTGATTTAATGATGCTCGAGGATGGGATAAAATCAATGAAGGCTTCATGAAACCTGAGTGTCAGCACATTTAGCTAGTATGAGAACATGGTTCTTGTACTATCTCTTGATATTTACCTATGTGCCAGGGTGTGATAAAATAAAAAAAATGTTGATCAGTGTGCGCCAACTCTTGGTAAAAGCAGTGGAGCTAGCCACAAATACTACAAAGCAATGAAATGTCAAAGAAAAGCTCTCATTCCACAAAGTCAATTATCAAAAGAGCTTCCACCAAAGGCGAGCGCTCCCAACCATTTCAAAGTGTCCACTTGGACCACCGCTATTAGGACCAGGAGTCGGGCTTGCACCAAAAAAGGGCTCTGCATCGTAAATGCTACAAGTCTGGGTGTAGAAGGTACGATAGGTACTCAAAAAAGGCACACCCCGGTGTACTCCCAGGAAAACAAGTGCAGACGGCTCCAACTTCTCTTGACGGGCGCACTGATCAACACCAAAAAAATGTGTTGCGTAATAAGGCACTTGAGAGGATCCTTGTTCCAATGAGAGGGAGAGAAGAAATGACACAATCCTATTCCCTCCATCAACTGGCCTTCCATCTACACTTTCAAGTCTGACAACTAAAGAGACGGTGGATTGGATGCAAGAAATGATTTATTCCCTAGTGTTGAGGATTGGGTCCATAGGAGAGTCTCTTGGACTGGAACCTTGGGTGACGTTGTGACTCTGCTCTTGTAACTGCAGTCAACACTTAAAGTCATATCCCTACTTTATATGTATACAAAGAGAGTCTGATGATTAGGGAAATTGGGTACCTTTTGACTAGAGCTTGGTTCAGCTTAGAATTTTAGGATCTCTAAAAGTGGGAGTTCTTGAACGGATCAAGTCTTGTTTTCACATGCACAGTCAGGGATTAACCCAACTTATTCATTCTTTATTTGCTCGAGGACTAGCAAAGTTTAAGTATAGGGGGGTGATGAATCCGCGATTCATCATCTTAATATCTTGATCTTAGCAAAATCCCCGAGTAAAATCCCATATAAATGTCAATAAAATCAATAAACTAACAAAATACCTCTTGTAAATAAAACACACTAATTATTGTATATTAGATTGTACAAAATAAATTACACATAAAAAGCCGCAAAAATAAAGGAGTTTTATACTTGTAAATAGCTCAAAACTTCATGGATTTTTAATAATTTCATTTCAACTCCTTTTTGCCTAATTCTTTCTCTAACTTGTTTATAAAAATGTATATAAAAATACAAAAATACAAAATAAATTTTACCTCAAATAAATGCTCCTAGATCCCAAAGAGAAAAAGCCGTAAAGTCCAACTTCCAAGCTAAATTCCCACTCTGTATGAACTCCAAATTCACCAAACTCACTTTTAAAGTTCAAGTTAGAAAATTATCTATCCAACGGAAGTGGTTTCATTAAAATCGGAGCTCATTTGCAAAAGTTGGGTTTTGGGACCTAGATGTACATTGTACATTATGTATATATTCATACTTTCTCCATTTTTTATTATATCTTTCTTTATTATTAAAAATACAAAAAAATCATACTTGTGTTGTATTTTAATTGTACTATTTTATTGTATTTTTCTGTTGTAAATATCTCTTATTAAAAAGATAAAAAAATTACATATTAGAAAAGTAAAAAAAATGTGTACATGTTGTTTGTCTTTCCTTGTAAATTGTCCACTATCTATTTTATTCTTTTTTATTCTGGTGTAATTAAAGTAGATAACTTTATTTCATTTTATTTATTTAATTATTTTACATTCTCTACAATAACCACCATTCAACTCCATTACTCCACCATATTTTCTAACTTCTAATTCAACTCCACCATTTTATTAACCTCCATCCCACTCCATCTTAATTCTAACTTCCATTTTTCTTCTTCTTTATATACATGCCATTCTCCTCATTTTTGCCTTTGATCCATCTTTATGTGAGGAGAGCCTAGTTCCCTGAGTTGAATCGGTGACAGCGACGCAACCGCGGTCGAGCGACGACGGCCTTCTCTCCGGTGTGATCCGTTGGTTTTTTGGCCATCGCAGCCGCAACCGCGCGCTGCTCGAGCTCATCGCACGCCGGCGATTTGAGCGAAGACCGTGCTCACGAGAGCACTCCATAGGCGCCCGCGTTCATCGTAGGTAATTTTAAATCATCTTCTCTTTATTTTTATCTTTGTATTTTTTTTAGACCATCATATCACCACCCACCATCTATCATTTGTTTATACATCTTCATCTTCATCACCATCATCTCACTATCATTTTTCCCCCCTTCTTTTTGTGTACATATTTCCTATCTAAAGAAAATTAAAGAAAAAGATAAAAAGATTTAAAACAAAAAAAGGTTCTTTACCACATCACTGTCACCTATCATTTTATTTCATCTCCATCATCCTCATCATACACCACCGTCATCATTTTTTTTCTTCCTTCTTTCTTTCTCCACAATCATCTTATTCCCTGTTTTAAAAAAAAATTTAAAAAATTAAAAAAATTAAAACAAAAAAAGAGTTTTTATTACAGCTAAAAAAAATTTTCAAAAAAATAAAAAAAAATAACGGTGGGGGAACAGCCGCTCACGCCGCCGCCCCCACCCCCTCCTCTCTCACGGCCACCGCGCCGGTGGCCAGCCCGCCGTAGCCAGCCGCGCACCTCAGCAGCCCCCGCGCGGTCGGCCTCGCCACCGCCGACCCGCGCGGCGCCGCCGGCCGCCGCACCTCCTCACGGTCGCGCGCGGCCCCCTCGCACCGCCATTCGCCGCCGACCCGCGCGACGCCGCCGCCGTCAACCTCCCCACAGTTGGGTTCCACCTGCGAAGAAGAAGGAAGAAGAAAGGTGGTTTTGTTTTTTCTTAATGTAAAAATTTCACTTTATTTATTTCAAGTTTCAGTAATTGCATAACAATCCCTGTTCATAACTTGCATTGTAATTCCACTTTCTCTTTTTGCACAAAGAACCCTGTGTTTGACTATTTATTTGGACATCAATCTTGCATCGTTTTACTCAATAAAAAATGGTATTGTGTTGAGCAGCTAATTCTCTACCTTGTGGGTATTTATTTGTATTTTTGTGAGATATGGGTAATTAATTAAAATTGTCAAACTGAAATTTTGCATAGTTTACCCATTTTGTGCCATTAAATTAATATCTCACACGCAGTTGTTATAAAAATTCCACAAAAATTATATGTGATGCCTTGAAGTGTGTTGAACTTACTGTGCAAATTTCATCTAAAATAGAGATGTCTTGTACCTGAAATAAATTATTGAGTGATGTTAGTATTTGATTTTTAATTAAATCCACAGACATCCTTTTCACGAAATTTCAAGTCTCCTGGATTGCTCATCTAAATATCTACTTGAGATAGTTTGCATTTTGATTAATTTGATAACATGGATTAATTAGGAATTAATTACTCACTGTCACTCTGTTTCCACTAAATAATACATAAAAATCTCATATTTTGTCAAATAATTCCAAAAATATTACTGTAGCTTCCTTGCATCATGTTTTAAGTCCAGTAAATTTTTCATAATTTTTTTTTACTATTTGTGTGAAAAATTACGAAAATACCCATAAAAAGTGTGCATTTTTCATTATTGCATTTTAAACTTAAAAAATACAAAAAAATATGTTTTGTGTTCACCACTGGATTAGGACTCTAGGAAAAATACGAATTGGCTAATTTGGACTTCTTTTCCATTAAAATTAATTTTGCCTTGTTGTATGTTTTCTTAGTGTTGTAATTCACCCGCATTTTGTTTTTGGCATTCTACTTGCATAAAAAAATCTAAAAAAATACCGCACTGAAATCTAGACCTAATTTCTTGAATTAAAACCTAAGTTGTTCCTTTGCCTCCCTGTGTTCGACCCCGGACTTGCCCGGGATATAAATTAAGCCGAGACACTCTTCACGGAGATCTTCTATCGGTTCTGACCGAATCGCTAAGTACACGTGCTACAACGTGATCGAATTAAATATTGTATTTAGCGGCACGTCAGTCTCACACAAGGTGGAGACACCTGTCGCTGTGACGACTCACGATAAATCCTGGACTAAAATCAACAATTAACCCACCCTACAGATCACGGAAATAGAAATAAATGTGGAGTTAAAATTTATTTTTAACTCTGCACAAATGATGTAAAGGGAAAGTATGTAGAGAGTTCAAACACATGGAGCAAACGGGGTGCAAACGGGGTAATTCAAATAAATGTGCGTGAGTGAATGTGTGTGATGCCTACACTAAGCAAGCAAAGAAAAGAAATTTTCGTGGGTTTTTTATTTTTAATTTTTTATTTAATTTTTAATTTTATATTTTGATTTTTAATTTTCTGATTTTTATAATTTTATATTTTATATTTTTTTAAATTCTTTTTCAATATTGGAAAATAAATGCTATATAATAAAAGAGAGAATAGAATAATGATAAAAATATGCAAAAATAGCCAAAAATTCAGAAATAAAATGGTTTTGGTATTTTTAAGATTTTTCACTGTTTTTGTAATTTTTGGGTATTTTTCAAAATGTTTTTGATATTTTTAAATAGCAAAACAAGTTAAACAGTGAAATATGTGCTGGCTGTGAGTAAAATGGGAATTAAAATTAGCGAACAGCAACTAAAATTTGTCACACTAATTTTCAAATAAAGAGAATAAAAACAGTAACCTACAGAGCTTGAGTTTGCTATTTTTGGAGTTTTCTACATATATATAGATTTTTTTGAAGTTTTTGAGTGTTTTTAAATTTTTAAGGTTTTTCTTCTGAGATTTTTAGTGATTTTTGGATTGACACTAATATAGGTTAAAAGACACACTAGGGAATTTTTTTTGGAATTTTTAGAGGTATTTTACTATTTTGTTGGCATTTTCTAAGTTAGACAGTAAATAAAAAGCATGTTTTTGATTTTTAATAAATATAAAAATAAAATAAAATCAAAAACTAAAATTAGGGCGTGGAAGCACAAGTTAACATGAGCTTAAGCCTATTTTTGTGGAATTTTTGGAGGCGAAATGATGGTCTAATTAATTAGAACAAACATACAATCATTAAACATGCCTGGCAGGGGTATACATGTAATTTGTCAAACATCCAGGGGGTACATGCAAAATTGCCACAAAGTTTTACACTAAAACTTGCATTTGCTGGACTAAAACAAAATACGAAACCCGGAGGGGCTCTTGTACAAAACGTCCAGGCCAAGCTCGTGCTACACACGCGCCTGGCAGGGACCTAATAGTAATATCCAAACGTATCAGGGACAAACATGCAAAATTTCCACAAATAAATAGCGTGATAAAATAGCTCCTGGGATGATGACAAATGACAAAATGCCCGAGGGCTCTGATACAAAATGTCCACGTAACTCACGTGCACGGGCACGTGCTGTGACGTGGCCAAGGACCTAAAAGAAAATAGGAAAAGATCGGGGGCCTTAATGTAAATTACACGGAAGTTTTAAAGGGCCAATGAAAGTTTCTAAGTAACTTAAGAACTAAACAAAATGGCGGGGGTTAAAAAGCAAAATACCCCCGCTTTGGCGCTGACGAACAGTGGGATGGATCCCACTTGACCACGTGTCGAGTCCTGGAGCGCCGATGACGGTTCGCGGGCGGAGGGCTGAGATTAGATCTCAGCCCTTGATCTGACAGTGCTGATGATCCACCATCCAACGGCTGCTGCTGATGGGGAAGAACGACCGGCAAATCGACGACGCGCGAGATGGCTGGAAGAACCGAAGATGAACTCGCCCGGGGCGAATTTGGATCAGGTGGCGCGGGCTCCTCCGTCCTCCTCCAGGACGGTCGATGGGCTCTCCGTCTTCCTGCAGGTGTCCTCTAGCCTCCTGAAGCTTCAGAGGGTGGCGGTGGCCACCAGAGCTCGCAGGCGAAGGGGGAGGAGCTGGAGCTCCAAAACCACCTCCGGTGAGCTCACAAAAGGGCTACAGATCCTCGATAAGCTCCGCTACCTGCACAAAAAAAAGGGGTGATATGATCGGGGGCAAATTGCCCCGATCACGTGGCGCAAAAAATGGTGGTGTGCGGAGGCGTTTGGCGCGAAGAGTGATGGTGGCCGGAGATGGTTCCGGCCGACTGTCGATTTGGCGAATCGACACACGATTGAGATGAATAGATGGGGGAAATGAAGTGATGAATGCAAGGAACGAAATGAAGACGAAAAACTAAGGGAATAACATGGCCTCGAGCCCAGAAAGGGCGAGGGAAGGGGTACCTCGACGGGGGAAACCACCGGAGGTTGGGGGAACACCCTAGCCACTGATCGGCTGCCTGAAGTGGTCGGTCCTGGAGTTGTCACCACCAGGAGATGATGGAGGTACCTAGGGGCACGAAAGGGCCAACGTTGGGGTTCAAAATCGAAAATGGAGTCAAGGGGCTGGTTTTGAAAGGTTGACAAAGGGGGTCCCTTGATCGAGGTTGGCAGCTCGATTCAGAGCTCCACAGCCCAAGGAGATGCACTGGCGTGCAAGATGGATAGTAGGGGAGGATCTTCGCAAAAGGAATCAACCTCAAAGGGTGAAAGACGCACCCTTGAAAAATCCGCAAAAGCGGGGGAAAAACGAGGCGCGCAGAGCTACAGGGGGGGTAGGTCAGACTGTTGACCTTGGTCAACAGTTCTGACCTCCTGGTTGGTCCACGTGGACCAACCAGGAAAAACCCTAAAATAAATGTTTTATTAATTAATTTAAAAATAGTAAATGGCATTATTAATTTATGATTATAAAATAAAAAATATTCGTTATTTTATGTAGTATTTTATTATGAATTTTAATTTATTTTATGAGGTACATTTTTACAAGTTTACTTTTTAGCCCTATATAGGTATATTACCTATGTATTTTAGTATTTTATTTTTATTTTGTGTATTTTATTTTTATTATTTTCATTTCTTATTTTTTAAAATTATAAAATACTTTTATATACGCAAATACATTTTTATTTTATTTTTCTGATTTATTTTGTATATTTAATAAAATATAAGAGTGTTTTGTATAGGTATACATATAGGTATAATACATGTATAATCTATATAAGTTTTATTTTTTATTTTTATTTTTCTTTGCATTTTTATTCTCATTTTAATACACATAATTATTATAAATATTAATTACAAAATTATAAAAATATAAAATTATAAAAATAATGAATAAATAATAAATTGAATATTTTAATCGGTACCATGTACAATGTGGGTCCAAAACTCAACTTTCAAACTGTAGCTCTGCCAAATGCGAAACCAGCGCTATTGGATAGATTATTTTATTCTATATACAATTAAAGGTGAGTTTGATGCATTTGGAGTTGTCAGTTGTGAGATACGGGTCTGGGAAGTTGGGATTCTGGATTTTTATTCATACCATAACTTTTTATCTGTGTATTATTTTTCAGTGAAATCAATTTTGTATTTTTCTTTATTAAATTATCTACAACTTTCATGTACAAAGTTTCTTTATTTGATGTGTAAAAAGTGGAACCAAAAATAGGTCCCAAAATGAATAAAGAATGAATAGAAAGTTTAGGTATTTTATATGTGTTTCTGACCTTATCTCCCCCTACTTTATTCCTTGTCGACCTATTCATCAAGATGCCTAGGTCTCGAGGTTTCGGGTCATAAAATATTTACAATATTTTATTCTTTTTCTTTTCTTTATTTATTTTATAATTTTGGCTTTAATTACAGTAATTTATACACTATTTGGATGCACATGCATGAATGCTAAGATGATGATTTTAATGCTATTTACAAGCATTTGCTAGGGTTTTTGGTGCCAAAATGATAGAATAAAGATGATGAAATGTGGATTCATCATGTCTCTTCTCCAAATTTCTCTGTATACCTCACTAACTCCACCCGATTCTTACATTGATTCTACACCCCTAACAACTTACTCCCTCGCTAAGTCATCGACACCTGCGATCTCACCTTGATCTGCTTGCGTTTTGAATTTGGGTGAGAGAGTTTACTCCGGTGACATAGCAGCAGACCTCCAATTAGGAGCTTGATTTGAGGGTTAGAGTCATGATCCCGCTACTCGTTGGATCTTCATCAGCGTAGTTCCGACTCTACCATCCACAGAAGATCGAGGTGTTTCCCTTCTATTCCTACATCATAGGTATTCTTAGGTTTTATTTACTTTTCGTTTTGCTTTTATTTTGTGCTTTAATTCTCTATTTAGAAAAATCAGATCCTCCGCCATCTTCCTCTGATGTGCTCGATCGGAGATGCTTTGATCACTTTCGTTCAAATCTGACCCTTCGACCACGCTCACCGATCCATTCTTCATCTCCTTCCATCGCTTGACCCCCCAAATCCTTATTAATCCGATTTGCAACCTCCTCTCCGACCACCATCGCTGGAGGTCCCCGTCCCCTCATGTTTCCTTACTTGTTCGCCTAATAAACTAGACCAGAGTGATCCTCCGAGCAACAACAATTTCTTGCAGGGTTCTGGAGCATAACTGAAGCAGGAGATCAGGATCTGGAGGTCCACCTGGAGCTGAACAACTTCCGACCTCCAGATCCTTCTTGAGCCATTGTTGACCGCGCTTGTGCCATTTGGACGATACAGAATCGTTGCATGAACTAGAGCAGACCTTCAGAAAGAGATACGAGTGGAGATCGAGCGAGATTCGCTCAATTGAAACTCAACAAAGTTGCCATTCAAGCCAGTTCTTTCAGAGCCCTTCGAAGCTCTGTACGATCGAGAACTCTCCTGTTAGATCGAATCACGAGCATCGAATTTTTCCCAAAATCAGCAGTGGATCGAGCCCTTCATATCAAATCTGAGTCATCCAATTTTTTTTAATCCTCGACTATTCAATCAGAGGTCAATTTCATAATCGTCGTCCGATGCGTCACATGGAGGGGTATACAATTTGCACTCCTACCCTTGCATGTCTTCTGATACGCAAATAAGTCCCTGTACAGACACATGTCAGCTTCTAGTTATTTGAACATTTGCATATTTTCCATGTTATTCATTTTCTTTTCATTCTAGTCCACTTTGCACTGCAACACGTGCACAGCACGTGCTTTCTTGGGTATTTTGCAATAAATATCCTTCATGTTCTGTGTTATTATTTGCTCCTCGTAAATAAATAAATTTCATTTATATTTGTATTAGTGCGACTCACGTGTGCTGGCATGCATATTTTTGGGTAATTTACACTTTGGGTCCCACATTTTTCTTTATTTGTTATTTAATTAATCCATTAATTATTTTTCTTTGCAACCACACCCCTGTGCATCTATATTTTATTTTGCATGTTAACATGAATAAAAAATAGCAAAACCCCTATAAAAATGTAAAAAAACATGTTAGGCTTCTGTTAAATTGTACTATCATCTCTAATTTTTATTTTCCATTTAATCATTTTTATTCTTTTTCATAATCCAAAAATTCAAAAAAATCCCATGTCTACATTAAAAAATCAATAAAAAATATAAAACTTTGTGAAAAAAATCAAAAATCATGGTTACTTATTTTATTTTATTTAGTTTTCTGACCAACTTGTATTTTCTAATTCCTCACAAAAACCAAAAAAAGAAAAACATCAAAAACACAAAAAATTCATTTTAAATAAGAGAAATCCATAAAATGAAAAAATGCTTTCTGGAGAAATTTTTTATTGTGCATGTTTCTCTAAGTTTTTAAATTTGATTTTTTTTATTTTTAAAATGTAAAATCATCTCTTGCAATTTATATTTCTTATTTTGCATATTTTTTATTTATTTGAGAACCTAAAAAATTCTAAAAACTCTAGAAAAATCACAAAAATGATCAAAAAAATTTCAAAAACCCAAAAGTAATTTTATTTTAATTTTTTGTATGTTTTTGACATATTTGAAATTACAAAAATTTGCTTTCCCTTCTTTTCTCTTATTTCTTTTTTTGTCTTTATTTTCTTTCTTTCTAAAAATTAAAAGCATTTGTAAAATCAAAAAATTCATAAAAAATACAAATTTAGAAAAACATAAAATTAAAAAATTAAAAAATTTTAAAAATGATAAAAATTTCACAAAAACCAAGTGTAGTGTGCATATAATTCCCTTGTTTCCTTCATTGATTTTTCGTGGATTTAAATAACTTTCAGGATTTTTATAGCCTCCCTGAGTTCGATCATGTGTGTTATACATGTAAATTAAATAGAAAATTCTATTGCTGATATTTATTGATTTCTTTGCTTGAGAGTTCTTAAAAAATTTTTTAAGGGATTATTAAGCTTGCGATGACATTTTCACATTGTGAATAATTCCTCTAAATAAAAACCCGAGGAATGGTGTCGTTGCCGAGGAAGAATACGAGGGTAACTAGGTTATTCTTCTTATAGCTTGCTATTCTTGGTTGTAGATACCCGTTTGTTTTCTTTTTATTTTTATCTTAATTTCTTGTTTATGTTTTATGTCACTTGTTCATATTTTCTGCCTTTTATTTCTTGTCTTTTGTTCATTTTATTTTTTGTCTATATTATCTAATTTTATTTTTTATTTATTTTTCTCATTTTTTCTATAATTGTGATCTAACATCTCTTTTGTGTGTCTCTTTCTTGAGAGGGCCTGGCGAGCGAGGGTGGCATTCCTAAGAGAACTGACGCTCCCGAGAGAAGCGGAGGCAGCTCGTTTCTTCACCGAGCTGCAAGAGAGTTTAGGAGGAATAAGCAGAAGATTTAGAAGATCTTTGGAGCAGAATTTACACTTAAAGTTTTTGTTTTATTTACAGACTTTTGTTTGCATCATTATTCTTGTAAAAAGTTTTGATTATTTATTTGGTGATTGCCTCTTTTCCTATTTTTCTAACACCATTATAAACCTTGTATCTAAGGGGTTTGTTTCATCAAGTGCTGGTGCACTTGGGGACCTCACCAGTTTTTGTTTTCATTAACTTTAATTTGTTTCTTGTGGTTTTGTGTGCTAAAGCCCTTATAAGTAGGTTTTATTATCTTGCTTGAGTCGGGTAATCGATTAGGTCCAAAGTCCTTAAAAGAATATTTGTTTCTATAAATTAGATCGTAGGATTGGACTCAGTCAAATTAATTGGTTCTTGCTTGCTAATAGAAGTTATTGCTAAGACGGTTCTCTTGCATCATTTAGGTTAGTTTATTTATATCTTTATTTTATTGCGTAGATCACATTGCATGTAGAGTGTTGGCGAAAGGTATGCATCTTTTATTTGCATGCATCATTGATTTCATCATGCATTGGCTTTTCTGATTTCCTTCCTCACTTTTCACTCACTTAAGATCAAAGGAATTAGAACATTCATTAGATTGTTTACTTGAAGAAAATCCAAAAAAGTGATAACTATGTAAAATTGGGTCTGCTAAAGAAAACTCAACCCTAAGAGAAACGTAAGGAAAAATCATCATTATTTTGGGGATAGCAATCCCATCATTGTTTGCAGGCACTTACCTCCAGACAGTGGGTGAGGACGCAACCATAAGGAAAGATCCCAAATCTCTGGACTTGTTCCCTATGCTCCTGTACACATCTCTATGGTGTATAGTTGAGATGCAAGCACTTGCCTCAGACGTTAGGCAATGGTTTTGGTCTGCTCATTCTCCTTTCTTCCTTTGGGCTTGATATTGAATCCGACAGTCCAGGAAGATAGTTCCATTGATCGGGGAGGATTGAGAACGTACGCTAGGTGATAGCGGCGACTCACCCTGTATGCTTGCTAGTAAGTAACTTCTTGTAGATTCACTAAAACTAAAATTGAAAAGATAAAAGATCAAACTCTTACGATCTCCACTTGTGTCTAGTTGGTGAATCAGGGGGTTTTATTATTTTTATTTGTTAATGTAAAGATCCTTCCGCACTCTTCACTCCTTTTCTTCCTTTTTCTTCTTGTGTTGACATTTGTGTTCTCGCATATTTCCTATTGACATCGAAGATGTTGGATTGGAGTATTTCATGTTCAGACTCTGCAAGCTCATTTCACACATCAGTTCTATCATCTTCTATTCAGGAAGACTCACTTTCCAAATATCTCACTCTCCACATCACCCATCTACTCATCCGATCCATTGTTTGATATTGACTCTAATCTCGAATTGTCATTTGAGACTCCACCATTTTTTAGGACTGATCTAGTGCCATATACATTTTCAGAGTCAGAATCAGAGCACTTGATGCCACCAAAGGGCAAGTTTCCATGGCTGAGCAGAGCGAGTTCAACAATACGATGTTAGCTTCCATTCAGGACATTCAACATAGTTGACTGAACAAGCTGACACTCAAGTCGTATTAAGAGACATGATCTTCAAGCTGAGGAATGAGAGACAAGATAGGAGAGAGGAGGATGAGCAGATATAGGGAGGTAGGAATAGGGGATTAGTTGATCTAGTTGAGCCAGTAGCTAAGCTTACACTTAAGGATGCCTATAATCCAGATGCAGGACAAACCAATACATGGATACAAATACCTATGATTCATGGGCATTTTGAGCTAAATCCAACTATTTTACCTTTACTCCCAATATTTTATGGACACATTAATAAAGAACCTTATGTACACCTCCAATAGTTTGACCGCATATATGGCACCATACACTACCCTAACATCCCGTTAGCGATAGTGAAGATGACAGCTTTTCCTTCCAGCCTTATGGATAAGGCACTTTATTCAATAAACCATTTAGGAAGGGTTGTTACGTTATGGGAAGAATTGAGGTCAGCATTCTTGAACAAGTATTATCCCCTAAGATGACTGAATCAAATGTGGTCCATGATTGCCAACGTCTCCCAAATGTCCCATGAGTCTATTCATGAGGCGTGGGAACGATTTAAGACTTGACGGAGAAGTGCCCCCATCACGATATACTAAAGACGAGTCTTGATCAGAATTTCTTTGGGGGTTTGACCATTGAGAATAAAAAATTGGTAGATGACGCTTGTGAGGGGTCCCACTTCAATCAAGATAAGGATGTCTTGTACCAGATTTTTGAGGAGATGGCAGCGAGCTCTACAGCTCTTTTGTATTCACGTGCTTTTTAGAAGCATCATGTTCCTTCTCTTGTAGGACCCTACAAGGTTGTCAACATGACGGTATCACATGATGTGGATAGGGTGGACATTTCATAGGTCTGACCATTTTATGAAATCACCTATCCAAAGTGGACATAATAAAGAAATGATCCAAGGAACTTGAGAAGCTATAAATGATCGAACAGAGGACAAAGAACCTAGATAAGCTGGATGAAATTACGAAGCATCTAGAGCTTATTGTCAATACGATTAGTGCATGTCAGAGTGTGAGTGTTGCAACCGATACTTCTACTCATGAGCAGACTTCGTCCACTTCAGCACAACAGAGTACTGGAGGACCATCTACAGTTCAACACGTTTACTACGTGTAGACTCCAGATCAGGTCCCACAGGAGTCACATCAGATTGTACCGCACCATCATAAGCATCCTTACATTCCTGAGTAGCAGTCTTCACCTCTACCTCTCATTCAGAAGGTGAATAGCATTTGGTTCGATCGAGAGCGCAGCCAGCCCCATCCATCAAGGCACAATCAGTTGGGTTCCCATCAGAGTCAAAGACCTGCCCACCATTTTCAAGGAGGGAGACCATACACTCTGCCCCAACAGTTACATCTTCACTTTTCGTCTCCACCACACTTCCAGAACTGGAGACATGGACAATAGTAGATGCAACCTGCACACTTTCATCAACCTTATTATCAACAATAGTCCGCATAATTTTTGCATCCTCCTCCTCATTATCAGCGGTCGTATTCTAGATACCTACAGCCTCAACACTACCAGTCTCAATGACAGCTGGTCATTGAGCATATAGAGGCACCTTCGATGAATCTCGCACTAGATCAACTTGCACTCATGATGAAGAATATGAATGATTTGACTCAGAGGCTTGACGACCTTACCACCACCAGACATTGATTCCAGCCCAGGTCGAAGCCAATCTCAACAATTTCAGACTGCCATACTTGTCACCAAACACATTCTATTGTAGGGTTATAATAAATTTCAACTCCACTTTTTTTTGCATTTCTATCTTTATTTATGGGTTAATTTTTGAATAACTCTGATTTAGTGAGTGGTCGCCTCAGTGGCACTTTCTCTTCACTCTTTGTAAGGATATTTTAGACCCTTGCAAAATCTGACTCTTCAGGTGTAAATTCCAATTAGTGCATAAGCCTGGAGCTCGAGCTCCAGGTCAAATCGATCGTGTTCCCGACTGTATCATGACCTACTAACCACCTCATGCCATTTCCATTCACCTTTTATGCATTTCACCCCACATTTCACCTCAGATCTCGCAAAGATCTGGGCCCTCGAAGTTCACCCCTTTCGCTATGCCGGAGATTCACTGCCCCTTCACCTCACAAGGCTTCGAGCCTCAACTTTGGGACCGAGACCTCCGTATCGAGTCGGTAAAACTTTTTGGTGCAGGACCAAGCTTAAACAAGACCCCTTGAGCTAATTTTGAGTATTACTTGCAGCTTCAGGTTGAAGACCCCCCAAGTCCCCATCGTTGGGACCTAGACTCGATCCAAGGAGACCTGCTGATGTGGAGGAGTCCCGGGAAGAAGAAGAACCCATCAACGAGGCGATTATTTTAGTCCGTGTCACGCTCATGTGCACATGTACGTTTATTTCGTAAACATTGCATAGATGCCCTTAAAATCCGTGGATCTGTTATGTTTAAAATTAATATTTATTTTTAATCGCATATAGGTCCCTGTGAAGTGCTTGGAATTTTATTTATTTTGTTCTATTTATTAAAAAAAGCTCCTGTGTGTTTTTTATTATGGAAGAATTATTGTGAGTGCCTAATGGTATGCGTATTCAAGATGGATACTTTGATTTGACATTCAGGTAGTTTTTCCATTCATTAAATGTCATTTAGGAGCTATTTTTTTTCTAACTTATAAAATACCAAAAAATAGAAAGGGATATTTACATCCATAACCTTGAGTAGTTTTGTAATTACCTCAAGAACCCTCGAGAATTTGTAATTACATGAGTAACCTCGAATAATACTTAACTCTTACATGACATAACCTCGTGTTATGTTCCGTTTGGAATACCCATTATTTTTGACGGTTTCCTTTAGAAAAAGACAAAATTACCCTTAACGATCATTCTTATTTGCAAATCATGCCATTATTCTCTCTTATCTTCTTCTTTTTTTCTCCTTTTTCTCCTTGCCCTCCCCAGCATCCACCCGTTCCCTCCCAGCCATTCCCTTGTCAGACTGGAGCTCTATCCATCAAAATGCATGCGTGATGTAGAGGGTTGGACCAGTGGATGGAGCAACGTTACTAGGACACCAAGGGCATCCGGTCGGGCAGGATCTGTGTCGACTCATGCGCCAGACTCGTGTGCCATCACCCAATATACATCTCTGTTGTGGCACGGTTCGCTGTCGACTCGCTGGGTGGCAGAAGTCGAAGGGGAGGGGGTTGGAGGAGGAGGTGGTGCTGGTGGCAGAGGTCGAAGGGGAGGGGGCTGGAGGAGGAGGAAGGAGAGGGGGTGGCGGAGGTCGAAGGGGAGGGGGTCATAGGAGGATGAGGAAGGGGAGGGGGTGGTGCTGGGTGGCGGAGGTCAAAGAGGAGGGGGGGGGGGGGGGTCGGGCGCAGGTCGGGCGGGGGGCGGGGGCTCGTGCAGGTCGGGTGCGAGGGGTGTCTCTTGCAAGTCGAGCGGGCGAGGGGAAGGGGGGTGCTCCTGCTGGTCGGTCGGGGGAGGGGGTGGGGCAGGGGCTCTTGCAGTCAGGTG
This sequence comes from Ottelia alismoides, assembly GCA_037367405.1. Classification (NCBI taxonomy): domain Eukaryota; kingdom Viridiplantae; phylum Streptophyta; class Magnoliopsida; order Alismatales; family Hydrocharitaceae; genus Ottelia; species Ottelia alismoides. Next base: position 302,731 of record JAZKJV010001134.1, on the reverse strand, counting down.
TGCGAGGCTCAGTGCAGGGGTGGGGGTGCAGGTCAGGAGGGGGTACATGTTGGGTGCGGGGGGCTCTTGTGAGAGCGGGGGGTGTCGGGAGGCCTCTTGCAGGCAATCGAGGGCCGGGGGGGGGGGGGGGGGGGTAGGTGGGGGGGGGGGGGCTCTTGCAGGCAGGTGGTCGGCGTCGGTGATGGTTGGGCGAGGGGGTGGAGGAGGAAGAAGGAGAGGGGGAGGTTATCGGTGGGGGTGAGGCGGGTGGGAGGAGGAAGAAGGGAGAGGGGGCGGGGTGGGTTTTTTTGTTTTTTTTTATTTTTTGATTAATTTCAGGCGTTAGATGTAGAATTGTTTATATTAACTCACTACTCGGGTTGAGTTAATGATCAAAACTAACGAAGGGTTATGGGTGTAAAATGGAGTACTTATTCAAGGTCATATGTGTAATTCGTGATTATCGAGGGTTCATGGGGTAATTACGGAACTACTCAGGGTTATGGGTGTAAATATCCCAAATAGAAAAATACCTCTAAAAAATCCCTCCAAAAAAGATTGTAGCTTCATTTTATTGTCTTCTATTGTCATAAAAACAACTAAAAATCACAAAGGAAAATTTTAAAAGTTAAAAAACATTAAAAACTCATAAAACTTATAAAAACTTTTGTAAAAATCCAAAGATAGTGTTTTCCTCTCTGTTTTATCTCGTTTATATATAGTATATATTAAAAATCATTTTGGGAATTTTTGAAGCACATATCTATAGATTATACACAAAACAATTCGATCTAGCTATATTTCACATATTTAATCACTAAAAAATACCTAAATATTAGAAAAAATCATCAAAAATCACGAAAATAGAAGAAAAAAATAAAAAGATAAAATAATTTTATTTTGTAAATTTTGGCTAATTTTAGTTATATTTGTAATTATAATAGCATTTTTAAACCTATTAAATAAAAAGGATTATTTTTTAGGTATTTCTTATTTTTATATATTTATTTTATATCTTATATTATATATTCCTTATATTATACATATTACATATATATAGTTATATATATACCTATATTATATATTTTAAAAAATAAAAAGAAATTAATAATCATAAATTAAAATTTTAAAAATTTAATGTACATTAATTAAAATGGGGAATTATTTTATTTAATTAAAAACCCACAAAAACTTCAACTAATTAAGCAAATATTATATAAATACACATTATTAATTATTAATTATTTATTTATAATTAATATGCATGCTACACCAACTTGTCTCCCTTTGTTCGACCACTACTCTATTTGTCACTATACACACATTTATTTTAGGTTATAATAAATTTTAATCCATTTACACTTACTTTCATTGATTGATTCTTATATTGAGATTAGTGAGCGGTCATTACATCAATTGTGTTCCCTTCTTGCGTGGAGTATACGATCGTCTCGCTCTTCTCTAGTGGGTAAACACCTTCAAACCCTAGAGATTGGATGCAAAATGATCAAGAAGTGGTTTACAATCTTTGATAGATGGGAGTTTTGGAGATAGAGGAAGGCCCATGTAAGTCATTGGGAATAATCCTTTTTTCCACCCCAATCAATTTTCAATCTCAGGAAGATATGGATTATCAATCTTGAGACCAAAGAATTCACACTTCTCTTTGTTTATGAGCAGACCCGATAGGGAAGAGAAGATAGTTAATGTATATGACATTCTTGAGGCCCTCTTTTGTAAATACAAGAAAGATTAGTAGGTCGTCGGTGAATTGAATGTTAGTGATTGTGTTTGAATCACCATAGTTGAATCCCCAATAGAGTCTTGAAGACACAAGCTTTGTCAACATTGCATCTAGAATAGAAAGTGAGTGGATAAAAGTGTAAGGGTATAACATGTCAAGCTTTCTGGTGATAAGAAGCCAAACGAGGATACATTAAGGTTGAAAGAAAGTTTTGTCGTTTCAAAGAAGCCCCTGATCAATTTGATGAATGTTGAAGGTGATCTGCCCACGGTTAGGCAATAGATGATAAAAGGTCATCTAATTGTGTTGAGCATATTTCAAAAGTCTATTTTGAGAATTTAAACTCTAAGGTTAGGATTTCGATTACGGAGTTTAGGATGGATGAGGTCACCAGGAAGGTGTCCTTGGAAGATTGCCCCTTGATGAAGGCACCTTGGGTAGGTGAGATAATCTCTTGGATGCTCAGGGACCAATGATTTTCCAGAATTTTTGATATAATCCTAATTGGCAAGTTGATGAAGCTTATCGGGCAGTAGTTTTCAATAAGGGAAGGGTTACCCTTTTTGAAGATGAGACTGGTTATCAATTTGTTCAGATGGTGAAAGTCACTTTTTGATGAAAGGGCCAGAAGACAGATGCAATGGGTTGTGGCCTAAGAAAGTTTTCAGCAATCGCAGAGTAGTGTGTGATGGATAGAAGTTCAGTAGTGGTCGGTTGATGAATCTCCATTTCACCACCTTTATTATATCATTTTAGACATAAAACCCCTAGCTAAATGCATGTAAATGGCATTATTTTGTACAAATTAACATTCATTAATTATTCCATTTACTGTAGATAAAATATAGTTTTTAATACCAAAATTATAAAATAAAAAAAAGAATAAAATACCAAAGATATTTTATGACTCTAAACCCTGAGACATAGACATCTTGATGACTAGGTCGACAAGGAATAAAGTAGGGGGAGATAAGGGCCAAAAATGCAAGAAAAATCTTATTCTTTTATTCATCAATAAGTCCTATTTGGGACCTATTTTGTCTTTATTGATTATACCTCAAATAAAGAAACTTTGACATGAAAGTTGTAGATAAAAATATATAGAAAATTACAAAATTAATTTCACATAAAAATAATATGCAATGTACATTTTATACTGAATAAAAAGTCGAAATCCAAACTTCTCAGACCCATATCTTCTCCATATGAACCCAAAATGTACAAAATCGCCTTCAAGTGTATATAACTTTTAGTAAGCTATTTAATGAAGGTGGTTTAATTTAATTTAGATTTAAGGTATGAAAGTTAAGTTTTAAACTTATATTTGCATTTTTTCAGATTGAGTTTGATAATTGAACCATAAATATACTTAATCACATGAACCTTATAGGAACTGGAATTGAGGTACTTCAGGTCTAGTTGACTTAATTCTTTGAGATCACGAGACTTAGTTCAATGTCATCTTGACTGTCTAAGTAGAGTATTTTAGATCACACACATGAATTATTGATAATGACCTAGCTTGTGCACTTGCACCTTTCACTTTTCTCATCTCTGTTGAAGTGGTAGAGGGTTGGATTTGCGAGCATGAGACACAAGCCAATGGAAACATTGGAAGTCGCATATTTGTGGCCATTGTACCCCATTCCGATCTAATGGCGATGAGGTCTAAATATAGAAGTTGTGAGTTTCAATAAAGTTTCAAAAGATGGATAGTCTACTAGCTCAAGAGGAAAAAGTACATATGTAAATGATGTTGTATATAGTACTCAAAACAACAACAACAACAAAGCATTTTCCCACAATTAAGTAGGGTCGACTACATGGATTCTTCGCCTCCATTCAGATCTATCTTGGGTCAATCCCGGGCTTATATCCACAAAATAAAGATCCCTTCATATGGTCTCTTTCCTACACTTCTTGGGTCGTCCCCGCCCTCTCTTAGCCGGCTCAACATCCCAACACTCACATCTCCTACCTGGTGCATCAGCTGGTCTTCTTTTCAAATGATCAAACCATCTTAAGCGGTTTTCTCGCATCTTATCCTCGATCAGAGCAACAACAACTTTCTTTCTGATTGCATCATTCCGAATCTGATCTTTACGTGTGTGTGTGTGTGTGTGTGTCCACACATCCACCTTAGCATTTTCATTTCTGCTACAGCCATTCTCTGCACATGTCTATGGTTCACAGGCCAACATTCATATCCATAGAGCATAGCAGGTCTCATGGATGCTTTGTAAAACTTCCTTTTAATTTTTAAAAGAATTTTCTTACATAGAACAACAGAGGCTCCTCTCCACTTAAGCCAACCTGCATTTATTCTATTAGTAACATCTCCATCAATTTACCCATCATGTTGCAAAATAGATCCCATATATCTAAAAGAATCTCTCTTCTGAATGTTATCATCACCAATCTTCACCTCAATTCCTTCACCATTGCTTCCATCAAAAGGTGCATTCCATATATTCTATCTTAGCCCTACTTATACGAAATTCTTTACTCTCCAACTCATGTCTCCAGACCTCAAGCTTCTCATTTACTCCATCTATAGTCTTGTCAATCAACACAATATCATCAGTAAATAACATACACCAAGGTAACTCATCTTGAATGTGACTTGTCAACTTTTCCATAATCAAAGTAAAAAAGAAATGGACTCAAAGCTGAACCCTGGTGTAAACCAATGTTGATGTCAAAATAGCCAGTCTTCCCAAACGGGGTCCTTACACAAGATAAAGCCCTATCATACATGTCCTTTTGTGAGGTTAATGTATAGGACATGCACTTGTCTCTTCTCCAAAACTCTCCACAATATCTCTCGTGGGACAGAATCATAAGCCTTCTCCAAATCAATAAAGATCATATGGAGGTTCTTCCTTTTAGCTATATAAATCTCCATTGTTCCCCTCAGCAAATGGATGGCTTCAATAGTTGAGCGACCTGGCATGAATCCGAATTGATTTTCTTTGACGTTGGAAACTTGCCTCAACCTTCTCTCGATCACACGCTCCCAAATTTTCATAGTGTGACTCATCAGCTTGATACCTCTATAATTTGAACAATGTTGAATGTCTCCTTTATTCTTATAAAGAGGAACCACGATACTCCTCCTCCAATCTTCAGGCATTTTCTTGCTTCGCCAAATACAATTGAATAGATTCGTAAGCCAAGTCAAAGTGCGCTCACCTAAAACTTTCCATGCTTCTACAGGGATGTCATCCGATCCTACACCTTTCCCAGGTCTCATAACCTTCAAAGCCTCCTCTACTTCTTTTCTTTGTATCCGTCTATAGCTTGCACGATTCAAGTAACTTTTACTATTAGCTAGATCACCCAAAGTGATCTATGTTTCCTTCCCCAATGAAAAGTTTATGGAAGTATTACTCCCATCTAGTCTCTATATCCTTCTGAGTAACAAGCACGTGACCTTCCTCGTCCTTAATGCATCTCACTTGAGAAAGGTCTTTGGTATTTCTTTCTCTTACTTTGGACAACCTGAATATATCCTTCTGGCCCTCCTTAGAGTCGAGATTTTTATACAAAACTTCATAAGCTTTCGACTTAGCCTCTCTTACAACCTTCTTTGCTTCCTTCTTTGCTATTTTGTAGTTTGTGATAGTTTCCTCTGTTCTATCCTTATACATAGCTTTAAAGCATGCTCTTTTAATTTTAAGTTTCTCTTGCACCCCTTCACTCCACTACCAAGCCTCCTTTTGACCTGAGGTTCCTCCCTTTGACTCTCCTAGCATCTCTTTGGCTACCTTTCGGATATAAGATGCTACTGCCTCCCACATCTCATTTGCACTTCCACTATAATCTCAAGATAAATCTTCTAAAACCTTCTCCCTGAAGCTCGATTGCTTCAGTGGAAGATTCCACCATCTAGTTCTAGTAATCTTAGGAACCCTCATTCTCTTTACCAGCCCTTTTATTTCTACATCCAAGACTAACAAGCGATGTTGGGTTGTCAAACTCTCTCCTGTGATTACTTTGCAGTCTTTACAACACAATCGATCTCTTCTCCTCAACGCAAAGTAATCTATCTGTGTTCTTGTTGGCCCATTCTTATAAGTAATTAAATGCTCCTCCCTATTCTTGAAGAGAGTGTTTGTTATGAAAAGATCATATGCTGTTACAAAATCCAGGATGACTTTTCCCTTTTCATTTCTATCCCCATAACCATGTCCTCCATGAACGCTATCATACCCTGAAGCATCTTTTCCCACATGTCCATTAAGATCTCCACCTATGCAAATCATCTCTCTTTGTGGGATTCCTTTAAAATCTTATCTAGATCCTCCCAAAAAGCTTGTTTATTCCTTTCATCTAAACCAATTTGCGGTGCATAAATTGAGATTATATTCAGAATTTCTTCTTCAAGCACCAATTTTTAGCAAAATAATCCGATCCCCGCATCTTTGCACCTCAACCACACAATCCTTCAAATCCTTATGAAACCACTCCAACGTCGTTTCTACCCTTCTCTTTACCTGAATACCAAAGTTTAAAGCCTGTCTTCTCGATCTCCCTTACTTTCTCTCCAATCCATTTAGTCTCTTGTAGACATAGTATATAGTACTCAAAAAAATGTAAAAAATCAAACACTCGAAAAAAGTGGGTAGGGCAGATTGAAAATAAAATGCCAGAGTGCATATATTTGTATAGTCACTAAGCAAGCATGAGCTTCAAAGTCATACTTTTGTGAGCACGCTACCGGATTACTTGGTTGCACTGGTCAGGAATCCTAGGATAGGTAGCTACACTAGCTATCATCCATTCTTCTTTCCACCTCCTCTTCTTGAGTTGGTTGTACTTGAACTTAGAAGGGAATACCCCACTTCTCGAGGAAAGAGTTGTTGAATTGGGGAATTAGGGTCACCATGTGAAGACTAACTTTTATCGCTACAGTCGAGGAGAGCTACATATCTCACACAATATCCAAGATAGATTCATAGTCATAAGGGTTTGCGTATGAGTTGATTTATTCTAACATGACTACTAAGGAGACTTGAGCAGAGTTTTTGTGACTCTTAGGGGCTATTGTGTTGCAAATCTGATTCCCAATAAGGTTCTGACCGCGCCCAAAATCCAAAGGCCCGACTTAAGCTCCAAACCTTGCTTTATAAAGACGAGTTCAAGAATTAAAATCAATCCAATTTCTTTCCTTTTCTTTTCTTTGTTTTATTTTCTGTACTTATTGTATAAGTGTTTGTTAGGGACTGGCAAAGGCAAGTATATGGGGTGATGAATCGTTATTTCATTACCTTTATTCTATCATTTTGGACTTAAAAACCCTAGCTAAATGCTTGTAATAGCATTATTTTGTACAAATTGGCATTCATTAATTATTCCATTTATTGTATATAAAATATAGTTTTCAATACCAAAATTATAGACTAAAGAAAAGAAAAGAAAAGAAAAAAAATAAAATACCAAAGGTATTTTAAGATCCTAGAGATCGAGACCTGGCATCTTGATGACTGGGTTGATAAGGAATAAAGTATGGGGAGATAAGGGCTGAAAATCCAAGAAAAATCTTATTCTTTTATTCATCAATAAGTCTTATTTGGGACCTATTACAAAATTTGTAGATAAAAATACATTGAAAATTACAAAATTGAATTTCACACAAAAAAATATATAGTGTATTTTTTATACTCAGAATAAAATGTCAAAAAGCTAAACTTCCCAGACCTATATCTTCTTCGTATGAACTCAAAATGTACCAAAATCACCTAATTATATATAACTTTTAATAAGCTATTTAATGAAGGTAATTTCATTTAATTTGGATTTAAGGTGTGAAAGTTAGGTTTGGACCCCTATTTGTATAGTTTACGTGAATAACATATTCATTTTATTTATTCTCTATAATTTTATATTTTTATATTTTTATAATTTTGAAAGTATAATTTATAGTATATATACATATTTTGAATAGAATAAAACCATATACAAAATACTAAAAAAAATATTATACAAAAATACATAGATGAATATATAATAGTCATATAATATATACCTCTATTTATTTCAATATATAAAATACTTCAAAAAATATTAAAAAAACTAATTTATGTGTATAAAAGTAAGTTATAATTATATAAATTAAGAAAATAAACTAATAAAATCTAATTTAAAATAAAAATAAAATACACATAATATAGGTAAATATAACTATAAATGAAACCCAAAAATTAACTTGTAATAAACAACTCATAAAAATAAATCAAAAGAATTATATTAAAATAATATAGAAAATAATGAAAAATTTATTGTTGTAATTTTTATTTAATCAATTCATTTATTATTTTATTTTAGTTATTTCTTATTTGTATTCTGTTTTGTCTTTTAGTGTCCAAGCTGGACCAATCACGAGGCTTGGACAGTTGACCTTTTGTCAACTATCCTGCCTATTCTCTGACCTAGGCACCAGACCATGCGCCGCCTCTTCTCGATTTTCTACCTCATGATACACGGATCGAGGATCCTCAACTTCTCAATGAAAACTCTTGACAACACATTGACCTTTCACGCGAACCCATTCCTTTCCTCTTACCATTCTTGGTCCGCGTAAAAATCATCAATTTTTCCCTCCCGTTCACATCCTGTTTATTTTTGGTTCACTTTGCTCCACCATAGCCCCTTGGAGTGCCTCCAAGCATTGAGGCTTGTGATAGAGGTCCTCCGCCACGCTTCGTAGTGAGGAGGGAGGAGTTGAAGGTGCTCCCTAATCCATCTCCAGCAAGCTTCACCCTCGAGGTTCATCTCGTGGCTTCCTTGCCACTTGAGGTTCGCTTCTTTGCTTCTTTAGTTAGCTTTCGTTCATAGGTTTTGTTTTATGCCATTTGTTTTGTGTTTTATTTACTGTTTTAGACAAGGTTTAGATTTAACTTTCGTCGAAGCTTTCGAGCTCTGGCCACTCCTTTCCTTCGTGCTACCTTGTTCCCGACCCCCACTTCCATTCCATTTCCTCCCCAATCGATTCTCCACTATTTTCCACCACTGATTCACCCAGATCGAACCTCAATCTGGCTCCCCGAGGTCAACTCTATCGCCTCGCTCGAGACTTCACCATCCATTCTCCATTTCGCCTTCGATTCCCATCAATAACAGTCAGGTTCCTGCCCCTTTGCACTGCCATTCTTTCTACCACTTTTGCAGAACCTAAAGGGGGCATTTGAGCCCCGAATTTGGTCGAATAACAACTTCCAAGTTGGCGGAAGAACCTCAAGCTCCAGGGGCAAGTTCAGTAGCCCTCAGACTTCTTTGAGCCACTAGGAAGCTTCGTTGAAGTTGCCGGAGCGAAACGAGACCTTCGATGGCGTTGGAGGAGGTCAGAGACGTGTGCTTCACTAGATCAAAGCTTTCCCCTGACGAGTTCTTCCCCAGTTCTTGCTGACCACCACCTCACCATTGGATCAGAAGCAACGTCCCAGATCAAGTAGTTACCGTTAGATTTTGCCAGACCTTCACCATTGATCTCCCTCGCGAGATCTAATCTCCACCATCGGGCACGAAGGGTATCTCGCGTCATGGACGTGACACGTGGTTAAGTGAAGTCATCCAGGTTGTTCACCTATGCCATATAGGGGGTAAATGCATAACTAGCCCCCCACTTTTTGGTTTTGTTTATTTAGTTCTGTAAAATATTTCACACATTTAATATTTTTTGTAAAAATTTCAAGTTGGCCCTAAGCTTTCCTCAATTTGCATATTGGTCCTATCCACGCCACCTTACGTGCGGTCCCACATGAGGTGACGATTTTGCTTAAAAGCCCTCACGAGTTTTGTAATTTGCATTTAGTCTAGAAACTTTAAATATTAGTTGTAATTTTTTGGGTCAAATGTACTATAGAACTTATATTTAATTTTAATTGCAAAAATACCCTTTCTAGTTCAACTATTTTTATGCTTTATTTCATTTATTAAAAATATCATCCATGCTTCAAAAATTATGAAAAATTAGGATTATGCCTGCTACACCCACATTTTTATTTTTGTATTTTAGGCACTTCAACTATTTATTAAAAATTAAAAGAGAATGGTTTCCCATGTTTGACTTATAAAATATCAAAAAATAAAAACATTTTGAAAATTCTCAAAAAAAATATTTTGTTTATTATTATATTTCTAACTCAAAACCAAATATCTCAAAAATAGAAAAAATTAAAAAAATTTAAAAGCTCCAAAATACGATGTAAAAATATAAAAAATACCAAAAATCTAAAAATATTTATTTCTATCTCTGAAATTTCTTTTGATAACATATTATTAATTAAAATTATTTTTAGAAATTTTATCTTTATTTTCTATTTTTAATATTCAAATCAATTCAACATATTTTTTTAATCCTTGTTTTAGGATATTTTTATTTTAAAAATACTTAAAAATAGAAAAAAAATACGCAAAAAATCACAATAATAGTAAAAAATTATTTAAAATGCAAAAACATTTTATTCATGTATTTTGAACATATTACAGTATCTTGTATATATAGTTCTTATATTCATGTATTATATTTTATAAAGAAAAATAAATTAAAAATTAAACAATATAAAAAGAAAATGAAAATTAAAAAATATAAAAATTTAAAAAAAATAAAAAAAATAAAATTTCATAAAAAAAATATAAAATAAAAACCCACACAAAAACACTTAGACAAGAAGGAGAACACAATTTTGGAATTCATTTTCCCGGTCCATCACATTTGCTCCCTATGTTGGCATTTTACACACTTGCACTATATAAATATTTTGTAGAGGTAATAAAATAAATTTTAACCTCATACATTTATTTGCTTTGCTATATTTATTTGTGTGTTAATTGTTTAATTAGAAGGATTTTTTGCTGGCCGCAACAATGATTGTGTCTTCACCTTGTGAAGACATATCTGACCTATGTTTTTTTCCCTCTTTTCACCAGTTGATGAGTATTCGGTCGAGGATAGCCCAAGAAGAGTTGTTGGAAGCTCTATACCAGGTAAATTTGATCATACCTTTGTCTTACATGGTCATGTATACCCGTAATGTGAATGTCGATATCAACCTGTAAAACCGTTATGTTTGATTGTAAGGAAATAATAGCAATTAGAATGGTTATTGAAAGTCTCCAAAACTTTAAATTAAGTTTTAACAATCCCCTTCTTCTTCAATTGCATGCATATGCACACCTTGTCCCAAGCACTATCATGTAAAGATGAAATTGAATATGAATACATTCGTATTCACTATTCACTATTTAATTCGTTTTATACAAATATATCTTGACATATATATTCGTATTCATTCTAAAGTGGATGAGATATCACTTTGACATTCACTAATATTCGCATTTATTCATATATCCATTTTAATACATAAATATAGTCATAAATTTTTTCTATAATCGTGCATAACATATGATTGCATTCACCATTGTTGATATAATTATTATTAAATGAATATATTTAGTATATCCATTTTATTTGAAAACCATCATAAACATGCATATTTTAGCTATTCATATCTAACTCGTTGTCTATTTTTAAAGATATGGTGACGTATTCTCATATCCATCAATATTCATAACTGTATGGCAGAGGTCGCAACAGAAGATCCGCTCCAACTAAGCTGGTAACGACGATCATGTTGGCCCTTCTTTTCCGAAGATGGCACAGAAGGAAAAGGTGATGAAAGTTAGGTCGAGGATATAGATATCATGTTAAGCAGCACTGACATGTAATACATAGGATGATCTTCGATCTCGGGACTGAGTCCTCTGCTGTGGTGTTGTACCTGTTGTACCCACCACAGCCGGTTGTGGTGGATACAACGGGTACAACACCACAACAGACGATCCTCACTCTTCGATCTTAACCCTTTTAACCTAACAAGCTATCCCCGCTTTCCACTTTCCATTATCAGGTTCAATTAAAGTCTCCTGTTCAACAAAACCTAAAAAGTTGTCTGTTCAACCGAGGAGAGAGTGATGATGGGTTGCATCTAAATGTCCACCCACTCTTGTTCCTTTAATCCGATCTGCTATATAGATATAAAACAAACCATATTTCAAGTTGGAGTTGAAACATTTAACAAACTTAGTTGAAAGATTGACCACTACCCAACTTGACATTATTTACTTGTTGTTCTAGGGACTCCCATCTTCTGGACAACTTGGAACTTTATTTTTGGTAAACGATGCCTCTCTTGTTTATTTCACAAACAAAATTATTCTTCTTTAAAATAAGAAGTTGGAACAAGTCACAATGAGGGGTTGTGGTCAGACAATGATAGCTATATAAGTTTAATTTATTATTCTTTTTTCCTATATTATTCTTGTAGATATAGGATCATACATGATAGTTAATTGTTGGAGGATGTCTGAACATGAAGAATTGGTCAATGGAGATGATGGATAAAAGGAAGCAAAATATTTGGTAAATAAAATTATTTTCTGAGGAATAAAGAAAAGTGGGGACAAGCGAGTAAATTCCAAAATTTCTTGTCCATATTCTCATGTCATCAATTGTATTAAGTACCGGATGTGAATGGAAATTTATGATTGAAAGCACTAGTAAGTGTGGAAGAAATTTAGTACCATATATTTTTTTTTCGATAAAGATAAAGTATTACATAAAAATTGATGGGAGACGGACAACAAGTTGCGCCGCCAATCCCTTTTAGATGACAAATATAATTCTTCAGAACATAACATACAATTTATTACCATATTGATGATAGAAAAAAAATTGATAGTATGAACGCACACGCTTTCCAAATGGGGTAAAATGGGGCGCCCCCATGGGGGGAGCTAACTTGGCTCCCCTCGCGCCATTTCGTCCGCTTTTTTTATTTTTTTTGAAAAATTTATTCCGTAGATTTTCATCAATAGATACCTATATTATGTCATTCAAATTTCGCGTGAAACAGAGATTCGCACGACCTCCATCCGGAAAGGTCTTTTTTAGCAATTTTGTTACCGTTAAAAAATGATTGTCTGGATGGAGGCCGTATGAGTCTCTGTTTCGCACGAAATTTGAATGACATAATATAGGGATATAGCGATGAATGTTCACGGAAGAAATTTTCAAAAAAAAAAAAATATGGGCAAAATAGCGTGGGGGAGCCAAGTTAGCTCCCCCGACGGGGCAGCCCCATTTAACCCTTCCAAATGACCTCCTGAAATCGGAAAATTAGAGACATGTGTCATATTGGGTGGTATATTATTAGAGGCGGTGCATATGTCAATTTTTATTTTTAGATATTTTTGCTTGTCGTCGTCGATTTTTAAGTTCAAAATTCACTATAACAAAAGTAGGTCTTTAGTGATGTTTTTTAAAGAAACCATCACTATGTTGTCCCTTGTTAAGTATGTAATGATGATATTACTCAATGTGAATTCCTTTTTATAGTTGAAATCAGAGACGAATGACATATTTGTTTCAATATCGTTAGTGACTGTTCACAAATAACACTTACCCATTGCTATTTTCATATTTTTAACTGATTGTCGCTAACTTTTAAAATAAAAATTCGTAGTGATTGGCTAAAATTTTGGAAAATAGCAACGTGTTGCTAATAGTATAGCAATGGGCATGACATTCATTGCTAATTTCGTGTATATAAAATAATTTGACAACGAATAATATCGTTATTATATATTTACCATCTGTCATTTTAGTTGATTTTTAAAAATACCAATATAGACTCATGTATCAAATAAAAAACTTGTGCAAGAAAATTCCGAGCAATTTCTAATTCGAAAAGTATCCATCTCTCTTCTGAACAGAGAACATGTCCTCCTGATTGTCTTCGATATATACAGTGTATATTGTACCGTATAGCATATAAACTCTCATTTAATTAATACATATGATCGTTGGAGAGACAAAATATCTTTGCAGTGCACGACAGTCTCGTGAGGAATTGCATTGACACTGACATTGGCATTATTGGAGCCAACACATAAATATCGATGGAGATTTCCAGATAGGCATCGAAAGGCTCCAGAGGAGTGTTGGGGGATAAGATGTCACGTCTCAAATCTCATCTCCATCGTACGGCCACGAGGAGACTCTCATCTCACCTCCCATGCAATAATACTACATCTTTTTTTCTAGCAAAACGTACCTCACGAGGAAACTTCATCAGCTAGAACAGTAAATGTGGTGAGTCACCTAACAATCGTATTATTATAGCATTTATATCATCCCTTATCTGAAATAAACTAAAATACATCCGAGCTTTGGATTCCTTCCTACCATTAGGGTTTGCATATCTTGGCTACTTTGGGTACTATACAAATAATAATCTAGAGAGTGAGGTCAAAATAACTGATGTATAATAGTTGATGATCTCAAGAGTTATATTGAGATCACAATTAACATTGTATAATATCATCCAATAAAGTGATATCTTGTCTAGTAATCTACATAGATTGATTCGTGTTCAACTGATATTCTTGATGTGGTCTAAATAGTCAAGTTAAAGAGTTATCTTGACAAGATCAAGATAGATTAAGTCATGTATTATAGACCATCACGAGATGAGCAATCATTCTTTGATCGGATATAGTTACATACATATTTAATTATTTTAGTGTCTGCGTTTTGGCACATTGTTATTTTGATGGCTTGATCAAGTGCCTTGACCTTTCAAAGTTGCATGCAATCCATGAAAGTATGGGTCAAATATTAATGTGGAAACAAGTTATGAAATGCGAGCGTATCGATATATGCTTTTGAAAAGAATATGCTACAGGACACATACTTCAATCCATGTGTTTAGGTATGCAAAATGCATGAGTATTGGTGATGTTCGAGGTTAGTGTGATCTTTTTAGATTGTGTCTCAAGACTTTTACATTGTGATGGAATGATGAAACATGATGGACTTTGATGGCTCCAGTTAAAAAGATGTCGAATGGAATTTGATTTCATTAAATCTTACTTTGATGAACCTAATCAAGTATCATATTTGGCAATTAATCTGAAAGAGTTTCAATTATTAGCGATATAGTTCAGTTTTGACATATTAGTTTGACTACTTTAGCTATCATTATCCCTAATATTGGATTTGATTTGATATTAAACAACTATATATACATGGATATATATGATATCTTCCTATGTATATCTTCAAGTATCTATATTTATTGCACAATATTGAAAATGATTGGGATATCGTAATCCATAAAAAGCACTATCCGGGTTCTAGAAATAATGAATTAGGATATATTGATAATTGGATTATGAGTTGATTTATAATTGGATGCACGCAGGCATGGATAACAGTATCTAAGATATAACTATACAAGAATCATGAGCTAGAATAAATATGTTGAAATATCCTGGTAAAGTTTAATTACGAGATTGATTTTGTGAATGTGATTCATCGTAATCATGGATAACATTATCCAAAAAAACTAAGTTGTAATAGCTAAAAAGAAATATCCAAGTATAGATACCCGTAAGTTTAATATGTGGATTGGGTCACATAAATTGAGGATAAAATTGGTCAACTTAATTCACAAGAATCAAGGTTCTACTATAAAATCGATTCACTAACAGATGTAAGCCAACTAAGCATAAGTTGTCAGGGTTAGACCTCGACTACATAAGTGTCTTCCATCTTATCTACTTAAGAGAAGGATGTACGGATATGGAAGGAAATATCACAATATATCGTCGATTATCGATATCAAGATGAGATCGATATCGGTATCGATATGCCGATATATCCTTCTTTTCAGGTCATACCTTCACAAAAGTGCATCGATATGGGCAATATTTCGATGATATATCATCGATATATCGTCGAAATATCGTATCGACACGATATCGATATTGCATACCATGTAACGATCACATAGGATTAGAGAGAACTAACGTTAGCCATCCTCTTGCATCCTCTCTCTCTCCCCCCTTTGTGGTCTACGTCACCATCCTTTCTATCTCTATTGATGGCCCTTCTCCCAAAAAATATGTCAAAAAATTCACATATGTAGTTGATTGCAAGATGAAAGTGCCGGTCCTGCGCGGACACCCTGAACCTAAGGTTTCACGAACTTGACGAATTGGAAAATATAATCAGATCACTGCAAACATAATAATCTCATACTATCACCAAGTAACGTTGTACTTTTCAACGCGAGATAATAGATAATCAATCAAACTACAAGTGATAGAGACATTTAATGTGTCAACCTAACCCAACCTAGTCTTTCCACTAACCTAGATTGCTTAGACGGAGAACACAAGTGTATTACAAGGAGTTGATTACACGGTCAACTCTTGCTACAACAATATAAAAACCTACAACACTCAACAATAGATAAATATGCAATAAAGAATGCGGTGTATGAAACGATCTTACAAAGGTAAGAGTGTGCTTTAATAAGAGACACTGAATTGACAAAGTTATAGGCTTGCAACGTGAAGCGGAAAAGTAGCTCTAAAATCTCTCACTTAAAAAAAGAATGAAGAATAGAGAATATATAAGTTGTGTTTATTGAAAGGGCAGTATTTATAGGTCCTATGAGTGTTATAGACATTGAGACTCGATAGAAATAATTGTGTCCAAAACAAGAATAAAATGAACTTCGAAAACAAGCCTAAAAAACAGTTATCAATTAGAAAAACCGATGATCGATCATAATTCAAAAAGTGATCGATCATTTTCAACTAGCGACAAAAATTCATGAGTGAAAGGTGTTGATCAATCAATCTATACATGGATATGATATCTTCCTATGTAAATCTTCAAGTATCTATATTTATTGCACAATATTGAAAATGATTGGGATATCGTAATCCATAAAAAGCACTATCCGAGTTCTAGAAATAATGAATTAGGATATATTGGTAAATGGATTATGAGTTGATTTATAATTGGATGCACGCAGGCATGGATAACAGTATCTAAGATATAACTATACAAGAATCATGAGCCGGAATAAATGTGTTGAAATATCCAGGTAAAGTTTAATTACGAGATTGATTTTGTGAATGTGATTCATCATAATTATGGATAACATTATCCAAGAAAACTAAGTCCAAGAAAACTAAGTCGTAATAGCTAAAAAGAAATATCCAAGTATAGATACCCGTAAGTTTAATATGTGAATCGGGGGTTCACATAAATTGAGGATAAAATTGGTCAACATAATTCACAAGAATCAAGGTTCTACTATAAAATCGATTCACTAACAGATATAAGCCAACTAAGCATAAGTTGTCAGGGTTAGACCCCGACTACACAAGTGTCGTCCACCTTATCTACTTAAGAAAAGGATGTACGAATATAGAAGGAAATATCGCGATATATCGTCGATTATCGATATCAAAATGAGATCGATATCGGTATCGATATGCCGATATATCCTTCTTTTCAGGCCATTCCTTCACAAAAGTGCATCGATATGAGCAATATTTCAACGATATATAATCAATATGTCGTCGAAATATTGTATCGACACGATATCGATATTGCATACTGTGGAGAAGAGAGACAGAATGGGATATCTATTCCATAGGGCTAGGGTCTCTTATATAGAGAGAAAACCCTAGAGAGTACAAGAGGAGAAATTCATAAATACCCACCTGAAGGGTTAAGGGTTACGGAACCCGAAAGGTTACAAATATAATTGTAATATAATAATTCTAATACTCCCCCTCAAGTTGGAGCATGTCTGTCGATCATGCCCAACTTGGATACTAAGTACATTAGGCACTTCCTTGGTAGAGCCTTTGTGAGGATGTCTGCAAGTTGAAGTTCAGTGGAGATGTGTGGAGTGTTGATTCGTCCTTCTCGTACTACATCACGAATAAAATGGCAATCAACTTCAATGTGTTTTGTCCGCTCATGGAAAACTGGATTGGTGGCGATGTACGTGGCAGACTTGTTGTCGCAGGAGTGGCGACTGACATGCCAAGTTCTGTTAGGAAAGAAACAAGCCATGTGATCTCACATGTGGCTTGAGCCATTGCCATGTATTCTGCTTCCATACTAGATATGGATACCACTGTCTGCTTCTTGCTTCGCCAAGTGACAAGGTTATCCCCAACAAACATGGTGTATCCTGTAGTGGATTGGCGGTCCTCAGGAGAGCTAGCATAGTCAGAATCTGTATGGGTGGAGATATTAGTGTGTCCATTCACCCCATAGAAAAGTCCACGTCCGAGAGATTCCTTCAAATATCGAAAGATCAAAAGAACATCCTGCCAGTGATTGTAAAGAGGCTTCTCCATATATCGACTGGCTCTTCTCACAGCATATGATATGTCTGGCCTAGTAACAGTGAGATAGAGTAATTTTCCTACTAAGCTTATGTATCGTGTTGCATCCTCAAATGCTGGATCAGTAGATGCTGAATATTTTCTCACTTCTGCAGGGTTGCCAGATGGCTTACATCTAATAAGTTCTGTCTCAGTCAGAATATCGAGGCAATACTTTCTCTGTGAAAGATGGAGCCCCTCTGTATTGCGTATTATTTCGATGCCAAGAAAATAACGAAGTTTTCCGAGATCTTTCGTGACAAAGACCTTCTGGAGGAAGGCCTTGGTCTCCTGAATACCATCTACATCATCTCCTGTGATAACCATATCATCAACATAGACAGCAAGGATGATCGTGCCAGTAGACCGTCGTCTAACAAAGACAGAGTAGTCAGATGTTGTCCTCTGAAAACCAAGTGTGTTGATCTCCGTAGTGAGCCTGTCAAACCATGCCCTTGGGCTCTGATTCAGGCCATAAATGGCCTTGCGTAGTCGACATACATGCTCCCCCTCGACTACATACCCCGGCGGTTGCATCATGTAGACCTCCTCCTCAAGATCACCATAAAGAAAGGTGTTCTTCACATCAAGTTGATAAATGGGACAAGCCTTGTTGGCAGCTACAGAGAGAATGGTACGTATAGACCCCATTCTGGCAACAGGCGAGAAGGTCTCAAAATAATCAACTCCAAAGGTTTGTGTGAAACCTTTGGCAATAAGTCTGGCTTTCAACCTGTCAATAGAACCATCAGGAGATTGTTTGGTCGTGAAGACCCATCGACAAGCCACAGGGCGAACTCCCGGGGGGCATGGCACAAGATCCCACGTACCCCGGGAGGTAAGTGCATCCATCTCCTCATTCATGGCCAGTCGCCAACATTGATCTTGCATTGCACTGAAATGATCTTTTGGAATGGTAATAGCATTAAGAGCATCTGCAAATCTCTTGTCACAGCGAAATAAACCATAAGCAAGAAAAATCAGATAGTTCCCTTCACCCTAATAAAATCTGCTTTGAGTTCGCGGGCTGATGTCAAAGAGGAGTTCAGGGCTCTTCTTTCTGCATAGTCCTCTACATCCTCACTTTAAAGAGGGGTCGTGTAACTGGTCAATCAATCACAAAGACCACCCTCTGGTGTACCAGTTATCGTGCCCACGATCAAGGCCAAGTGCGGAGCAGATAACTGAAGAATGCATCTAAGTAGTAAGCCCACCCCAGGCAAGATGAGTGCTCTCCTAGATAGTCAATAGCTTCCCCGGAGCCTCCGGTAGCACAGCCCAAGGGGCCGGGAAGAAAGTACCACCGACTATTTAATTAAGAAGGCCAAAGGTCATCAAAAAAGTCAGGAAGTCCCTCAAGACCCACGGGAGGTTGGTTCGTGAATCGGTTATTATGAATATCAGAATAGGGCTTCAGAGAGCGGGTGTAGAAGTAAAATGTGACATGGGATGATACATACATTTCTTTTTTTGCTTGCGTAGAGCTATAGGAAGCTCCCCATGTACATCCAGGACAACAGTGGTGGGAGCACTCGAAGTGGTCATATCATCCTGCATAAAAGGGACATGCAAAGGTACATACACTGGTGTAGAAGGTATAGAGGTACGCTGGCGAGTATAGACGATTGGTGGAGGGAGGTCCAGAGGAATGTCACATACAGTCTGCGTGAAATAACTTGTTTGCTCAAAGAAGGTGACATCAGCAGATACATAGTATCGACGTCCAACAGGATCATAACATCAATAGCCTTTCTAGGTATGCGAGTACCCAAGAAAGATGCATTTGATGGCACGAGAGGATAATTTGTCAGCTGCATGAAAATTATGAACAAAGGCAGTATAACCAAAAATTCGCAGAGGTATAGGAAAAGGAGACTCGGTAGGATAAAGTAAGGAAAATGGAGTTGCCCCTTTGAGAATTGATGAAGGAACATGGTTGATGAGATACACTGCAGTAAGGATAGCATCTCTCCAGTATTGTTTAGGAACACTCATTTGACTAAGAAGAGATCTGGCAACATTTAGCAAGTGTCGGAGTTTCCTCTCAGCTATACCTTTCTGTTGTGAGGTATATGGACATGATATTTGGTGAACAGTTCCCTAGGATGCAAAGAAAGAGGTCAAGTCATGTTGGGTTAACTCAAGAGCATTGTCGCTATAAATGATCTTAACAATGCTAGAAAAGTAAGTTTTAACATATTGAAATAAATTTCTGAAAATTTGATTAATCTCCGAATGCTCCTTTATTAGATAGACCCAAGAAGATCTACTATAATCATCAACAAAAACTATAGAGTAGCGATGACCACTTAATGTGCGGATCGGACAAGGTCCCCAAACATCACAGTGAACAAGATGAAAAGCAGCAGTGCTATGAGACTCGATACGAACAAGAAACGAAGTTCGATGGTGTTTCCCGAGCTCACATGCCTCGCACTGAAAGGGCTTCAGAGCAGAGAGTTCAGGAAACATCATGGAGATGGCCTTGGTAGAGGGATATCCAAGAAGCATATGCCATAGGAGTGGATCTTTGGAGATAGATGCAGCACCAACGAAATTGGAGTCTGAGGGTATGTCAAGGTAATATAGGTCGTTCTTCTCATGACCCCCACCAAAAATCTTCCTCGTCCGAATGTCCTGAAAATAACAACAAGACTCATCAAATATCACACGACAATGAAGCTCAACACAAAGCTTGTGAACTGACAACAAGCTAAGAGGAAAATCAGGAGCACAGTGAACCCGAGAAAGCCGGAGCTTGAAAGAGAATTCCATAGTTCCGACAGTAGTAATCTGTGATTGAGTCCCATTAGCGACTCGAACTTACTTCACAGAGGTAGATGGTATGGAAGAGCTGAGCAAACTACCTTCTCCAGTGAGATGAGTAGAGGTGCCAGAATCAATAATCCAAGCCGGAGTATGAGTGATAGCAGAGTTGGCTATTGTACCTGAAGGAGTGGCCAGAGCAGCAGTTGTAGTGTTACTAGTGGTGGTAGGCCTTGGAGTCTGAAGGATCTGCATTAGGCGAGGGTAATCTGCATCATTAAGATGAACAATCTTGCAACTGGAGGTAGGCGATGCTTCTTCCACATCATAAGCATCCTCATAAGCATTATTGGCGTGATAAAGAGTGTAAACATATATATTAGTTTCCGTTGTATCTCTCTGCTATTTTTATTTTCAGTCGTATGCTTTATGTAATTTACCCTTAGGCTACTCTCCTATATAAGAGAGCCTAGGGTTGATGGAATAAACAACTCTTCTATTTTTCCCAACATGGTATCAGAGCGACGGTCCTAGACCGGAGTTCTCGAAACCCTAACCCTATCCTTACCCCCCACCCGCGTGCCTCCCCTCTCTCCTCGCCGCCGCCGGTGCATACCCGTGCTCCTTGCGCCTCTGTGGCTGCGCACCCTCGGCTGCGAGCTCCTCCGCCTGCGCCTGCGAGCCCCTTCGCCTTCGCCTGCACGGTCTCGCCCCCGCGCATGTGCGCCTGTGCGCCCGTGCCTGTGCACCGACGCCCTCGCGCATGTGCGCCTGTGCATATGTGCCTGCGCACCACAGCGCTAGCGCTACTACGCCTTAGCGCGACTGCGCTTTAGCGCCCAGCGGTCCTTGCGTGTGGCCCCAGCCATCCAGCGCTAGCACCCAACCATCCAGCGCTTCTCAGCGCGCACCTTCGTCGCCTCCAGCGGGCACCTTAGTGCCATGTTCGTGTGCCCTTGAATCACATCTCTAGAGCGCACACCGTCAACTAAATGGGTTTGGTTGCTTGAAGTCTACACATGCAACTAAACCCATCTATGTCCGTGTAGACGATTTTCTCATCAGTCTATCGCTCCAGTCGTCTGTTTCCAGTATGTCAGAAAGCAAGACGGATATTCCATCTATAGGCGCCTTTCGTGGTCCAGCGCCTATTGTAAAGATGGACGGTACAAACTATGAACTGTGGGCAATGCAGTTCATGAGTATGATGAAGTCAACTGGTAAGAAGCACATTCTTACCGAAGTAGAGCCTGCTGAGAAGACTGGAGCCAATGCCTCATGGGAGGCAGATGATGCGTACGCCAAAGTCTGGTTGTCCGGAACTTTGGCAATCGAGATTGCCAACGATATTCTACATCAGCCCACGGCCAAAGACATGTGGGATATTCTGGCGGCCACATACTCTCAAGCGAAGAATGAGACAAAGATTATGCAACTTCAGCATGATATATTCACTATAAAGCAGAATGGTCGCCCTCTACATTCACTCTACACATCCCTGCGAGGGATGTTCGAGAAGCTATACAGCTTCATGCCCCTGACAGCCACGCCAGAGCAACAGAAGACCTACCGGAATGCGACTATGGTGGGTGTTTTCCTTGCTGCACTTGATCCCGAGTATGAGGCAGCACGATCCCAGATCTTGGCCGATTCTACTATTCCTCCCATGGAGGAAGTCTTTCATAGACTGAGCCGCATCACCGTCCCTTCTACGACCACGAATCAGAATGCTTCAGCCATGGCTGCCAACAGGGGCCGTGGCTTTCATCATCAGACCCGTGGACGTGGACCTCATGGCAGAGGAGGCCGCACTCGGCCAACATGTACCTACTGCCATCGCGTCAGACACAATGAAGACACATGCTACTCTAAGCATGGATTTCCTGCATCTGCACGAGTCGCTGAGCAGATAGAGCCTCCATCTGCTGCCACTTTGGATCAGCGGTTCGATGATCTAGTTGCCCGTCTAAGGGGTATTATTCCCCCATCTGGACCAGCACCCACTACTGAGAGTCAATCTGATGCTGCTGCATCTGCCTCTGCGTCTACCAGTGCATCAGGTAGCATACTTGCATTTACCAGTAGTAGATCAGATACATTACCTTGGATTATGGACTCGGGCGCTACACATCATCTATGTGGCGACCAGAGTTTACTTACAGGATATTCTCAGATTCCTCCAGGCCGAACAGTGGTCATTGCCAATGGTACACATTCCCCAATTACTGGTCAGGGGGAGATTAGACTGACATCTTCTATGCAGCTCAAGAATGTGTTACATGCACCTGATTTTTCAATGAATTTATTAGCAATCAGTCAGATTACAAAGGATTTACAATGTCGGGCAATTTTTGATCCATCTTCTCTTATTTTTCAGGACATCCTTACAGGCAACGTGATTGGTCGTGGATATGAGCAAGGAGGCCTCTATAGCCTCAATCAGACTTCTTTTGCTGGAACCTCATCCCTACCTACTGGACATGTATCTCCTCTGCTGTGGCATCTGCGCTTTGGACATCTACCGCTTCAGGAGTTGCGTCGTGTGTTACCCCAGGGTCTGTCTCACACATCCATCCAATGTGAGGCTTGTCAGTTGAGAAAGCATCACCGGTCTACCTTTCCCAGTCGTCCAGGTCAGAGTAGTACCTCCAAGTTTGAGTTATTTCATATTGATATATGGGGTCCAAGTCGTGTACCTAATCATCAGGGACACAGATTTTATATAGTTATTGTAGATGACTTCTCTCGTGTGTCATGGGTGTTTTTGTTGAAAAATAAATCTGAAGCAGGGAATATTATTATCCATTTTCTTAATGAAATTCGTAATGTTTTCTCCACATCTGTTAAAATTGTGAGAAGTGATAATGCCCTGGAATTGTGTACTCATGTCCTAGCCAATTACTACTCATCCCAAGGAATTATCCACCAAACATCCCGTGCTTATACCTCTCAACAAAATGGGACAGCTGAAAGGAAACATCGCCACCTACTAGATGTCACAAGATCACTTCTTATACAGAGTCATGCTCCTTATTCTTACTGGGATGACGCGGTTCTCACAGCATGCTACCTAATTAATCGTATGTCGTCCTCTGTTCTAGGTTAACAGATTCCTTTCTCCCTTATCTTTCCTGGTAAGGATCTGTTTTCCCTTACTCCTCGTGTGTTTGACTCAGTTGCATTTGTCCACCAATTGTCTCCCGGTACTGACAAGCTCTCTCCTAGGGCTGTCAAGTGTGTGTTTGTTGGGTACTCCAGAACTCAAAAGGGGTGCAAGTGCTTTGATCCGTTGCGTAGGCGGTATCTCTCCTAGGGCTGTCAAGTGTGTGTTTGTTGGGTACTCCAGAACTCAAAAGGGGTGTAAGTGCTTTGATCCGTTGCGTAGGCGGTATATTGTTAGTGCAGATGTTACATTTTTTGAATCCGTCATGTATTTTTCATCCTCAGGTGATCAGCAACTCCCTCCAGTTCCTACTGATGCCATCTATATGACACCACCACCACCAGTACCATCACCATCACCACCGCCACCACCACCACCACCAGCTCCTTTACAATCATCCGCACCTCCAAGTACTATCCCAGTTTCACCACTACCATTTCATTATACTCGCAGGCCTCCTCCAGCTCATGGGCACGACTCATCTCCTAGCTCGCCTAAGGTATGTACTGAAGATATTATTCTTGATGGATCTAATGATATTTCTGAGCAAGATATGTTGCAGACGCCAGATGAGGACACATCCGATCTAGATGTTCCTATTGCTATACGCAAATCAAAGAGGAGCTGCGCCACATATCCTTTAGCAGCTTCTGTGTCATTTGAGCGACTATCTGGGGATTTCAGGAACTTTGTGGTTGCCTTGTCAGCTGTAGATATTCCACGGAATTATCAAGATGCTCTGAAGGATAGTAGATGGCGTCTAGCAATGGAGGAAGAAATGACAGCACTTCAATCTAGGGGAACTTGGAGTCTAGTTCCTATACCTGCAGATGTGACCCCTGTGAGCTGCAAGTGGGTATTTACAGTCAAGCAGAATGCAGATGGCAGTATTTGACAGATACAAGGCTCGCCTTGTTGCACGTGGCTTTACACAGACATACGGGGTGGATTATCTTGATACGTTCTCGCCAGTAGCCCGTCATTCTACCCTACGGATCTTGCTGTCAGTTGCGGTTACTCGAGAGTGGCCGCTATATAAATTGAATGTGAAGAATGCGTTCTTATATGGAGACTTACAGGAGGAAGTCTACATGCAACAGCCACCCGATTTTGCTGTTGAGGGGGAGTATTCTAAAGTGTGCAGACTTCATAAGGCTATCTATGGCCTTAATCAGAGCCCTAGAGCATGGTTTCAGAAGCTCTCAGACCTCTTTGAGAAACAGGGATACAAGCGCTCCAATGCTGATCACTCCTTGTTTGTACAGAAGACTTCAAGAGGTATTATTGCCATCATGGTTTATGTAGATGACATCTTGATTACAGGAGATGATGAACAAGGAATAAAGAAGGCGAAAGAAAAACTGGGAAGCGAATTTGTCACTAAGGACCTTGGAGTCCTTAGATATTTTCTGGGGATGGAATTCGCCAGAAATCCGTATGGGCTAGTAATGTCGCAGAGAAAATATGTTACGGACCTGTTGAGTGAAACAGGCATGCTTGGGTGTCGGCCGGCTACAACACCAATGGACCCTAGCATGAAGCTATATGATGATGATACAGAGGAGGTGGACAGGAGAAGATACAGAGAACTGGTAGGCAAACTGTTGTATGTCACGATCACTAGGCCCGATATATCCTTTGCAGCGAGTCGTGTGAGCGAGTTCATGGAGCAACCACGTCAGGTCCATATGAATGCTATACATATGATACTCAGGTACCTCAAATCATCTCCAGGTGCAGGTTTGCTATTCAAGAAAGGCAAGGGGTTTCTATCTCAGCATGTGCAGATGCAGACTATGCAGGTTGTCCCAAGGACAGGAAGTCCACCTCTGGGTTTGCAGTCTACGTTGGAGATTCTCTAATCTTATGGAGGAGCAAGAAACAAACGGTGGTAGCCAGGTCTAGTGCTGAATCTGAATATAAGGCTATGGCCCAGGCTAGCACAGAAATGATGTGGGTAAAGGCTGTGCTTACAGATCTATGTATAGACGTACCACTTCCTATGACCTTAGAATGTGACAACCAGGCAGCCTTGTTCATTGCAAACAATCCAGCATTCCATGAGCGAACCAAGCCCATTGAGATTGACTGTCACTTCATACGTGACATGATTCAGAAGGGATTCATTGCTACATCTCAAGTTACTTCAGAAAATCAAACTGCAGATATATTTACCAAGGCATTACTACGAGGCCCATTCCAGAAGTGTGCGTTCAAGCTGAGCATGATTGATATCTATGCCCCATCTTGAGGGGGAGTGTAAACATATATATTAGTTCCCGTTGTATCTCTCTACTATTTTTATTTTCAGCCGTATGCTTTATGTAATTTACCCTTAGGCTACTCTCCTATATAAGAGAGCCTAGGGCTGATGGAATAAACAACTCTTCTATTTTTCCCAACAAGAAGGTACGCCAAACTTCTGCCAGCATCGCTCAGTCGGGTGGTTCCACCTACCATAGTAACTGCATGGGGCGGTAGAGTCTCGCCCACGTCCAAAGTCACGGCCTAGTCCAGATTCCCGTCCACGACCACGACTTGGATCGCCACAGCGTCCTCCTCGCAAGCCGTATCTGCCTCCTCGCCCAGATGAGGTGATGTGTGCAAAGTTCTCCGTTGAAGGTAAGACAGGAGGTCAGGCAACGGATGTCTCGAGCTTCTCAAGTCAGCCAAAGATAGCCTTCATTGTTGGCAATGTGTCTGATATAAGAAATTGCTCCTTCGTTGCATGGTACCTAGAATGCAGGCCATCAAGGAAGCGGTATACCTGCCAGTCAGAACGCTCTTGTATCTGTTTGGTGCAACATGAGGGCTGGAATATTGCAAGCTCCTCATACAAACTGGATAGATGCTTGTAGTACTCGATGAGGGTGGAATCACCCTGAGATGCCGACCAGATTCGCCTGTAAATATCTGCAAGGCGTGACTTCATCTTCTTCTGGGAGTATGTTTGCTCGAGATCCTCCCACATTTCCTTGGCCGTATTTTTGTAAAGAAGATTTGAGGCAATATGAGCCTCAACACTGTTGGTCATCCAGTTGATAATCAAATAGTTGTCAATCTACCAGTTGTCGTACTCTTTGTCCTTTTCATCTAAAGAGTCTTTAGTCAAAATGTAGAGTTTCCTCTGAACACCAATGAACACCATAAAAGATCGATACCAGAGCACGTAATTTTATGTACCCTTGAGATTGATAGTAGTGCCTTGTGCCATAATACTCGTGGCCAGGGGCTTTGTCTCGGTAGAAGAAGGCGCCATGGTGGTCCTAAAATAGAAAGACGATCCTGTGATCAACTAAGGATGCATATAAGAGCTAAAAATGCCCTAAAACTCACATTTGCCCTTGAAAAAGGGCTGAAAAACCCCCAATAGATAGCATATCTAGATGATTGGAAGCGATCTGTGATGAGTTTTGGATCTCCAAAGAGTCCTACAGTACCCGTGGAGGGTAGCTGTGGGGTTGACGACCTTCGTAGGAGGTCCTGAAAGCGCAGGGTAGAGCTAGCGGGAGGGATGCTGCACTGGAGGCGATTGGAGGGCCTTGCGCGGGGCCATAATTCAGGGAAGAGGGCCCGCGTAGGCTTTTACGAGGCTTGAAGATGGCAGTGGGAATTTTAGGTCAGAACCCCGGTCTAGGACCGTTGCTCTGATACCATGTGGAGAAGAGAGACAGAATGGGATATCTATTCCATAGGGCTAAGGTCTCTTATATAGAGAGAAAACCCTAGAGAGTACAAGAGGAAAAATACATAAATACCCCTGAGGGGTTACGGAACCCGAAGGGTTAAAGGTTACAAATATAATTGTAATATAATAATTCTAACACATACCATGTAACGATCACATAGGGTTAGAGAGAACTAATGTTAGCCATCCTCCTGCTTCCTCTCTCTCCCCTCTTTGTGGACTACGTCACCATCCTTTCTATCTCTATTGATGGCCATTCTTCCAAACAAAATATCAGTTTTGACTACAAAATTCACATATGTAGTCGATTGCAAGATGAAAGTGTCGGTCCTGCGTGGACACACTGAACCTAAGGTTTCACGAAAATGACAAATTGGAAAATATAATCAGATCACTGCAAACATAATAATCTCATACTATCACCAAGTTACATTTGTACTTTTCATCGCAAGATAATAGATAATTAATCAAACCACAAGTGATAGAGACATTTAATGTGGCAACCTAACCCAACCTAGTCTTTCCACTAACCTAGATTGCTTAGACGGACAACCCAAGTGTATTGTAAGGAGTTGATTACACAGCCAACTCTTGCTACAATAATATAAAAACCTACGATACTCAACAATAGATAAATATGCAATAAAGAATACGGTCTATGAAACGATCTTGAGTGAAAAGTGTTGATCAATCAATCAAAGTGTTGATCAATCAATCAAAGTGTTGTCGATAATAATTCAAAAAGTGATTGATCATTTTCAACTAGCGTCCAAAATTCATGAGTGAAAAGTGTTGATCAATCAATCAAAGTGTTGATCGATCATATTTAATTTGCAATCAAAAGTGATCGCATATTGGAATATCTGAATTTTTTAAATATGCTCAAGTTTCACTTTATTTACTCAATTTCATCCAATTAGTTTATCGTATATTAATTTTGATACTTCACCGGAATTGCAATATCTGAATTCAAGAAACTTTTTACTGTGGGTTGAGGAAAACATGGAAAATAAAAAAACGGTTTATTGGAAGCAATTACTTACACAAGTCCACTCAAGACTCACTCATCTTCAATAGTTTCCAATAAATGCTGTCAGCAAATTATGTAGTACCTTCAGCTCATATGTAATAGAGTATTTGTGGCAGTGTCAAATATACTTTTAATGACATGCACGCTAAAGGGGTGTTCGTTTGAGGACATCAGATTTCTTATGCCTCTATATCAGGTCATCATTTTGATTATGGAGACAATAAGAGTAAGATTTCCTTCACTATTCCTCCATTATAGGCTTTTTCCGTCAAAAAAAATACAAATAACTAGCACTTATCTAACAAATTTATCTAACATAACTCCCTTATCCATTGTTATTCTCTCCCTCCTACCGAACAGAGAATAGCAAATAACTATCATTTATCCATCATTATTCCTCATTATCCTCTCCAAACAACCGACCAGAAACAACATCTAATATATCCTTATCCCTATCCATTTCCCTTATTCCTCTACCGAATGACCCGTAAGCGTATAAACCACATGTAACTGATGGTGTTGCTGTATATTATTGAATATCATGTTTATACAAATCATGGAAATACGTCAGGGATAACAGCCAAGTATAATCCTAATTGAAATTGAATTACTATACAATATCATTTCAAAATAAAACAACCATATCTAGCATGACCAACTTCTATCATTTATCTTTTGTTTTCGAATTGAACGAAGAATAACAAATTGCTAGCACTTGTCTCTCAAAAATTCTATCTTTCCAACTGAACACAAGTAAACGACGCCCCCCCCCCTTCCCTCCACCGATCTACCCTTACCCCTCAAAATCATATCCCTTCTCGCTCACCTCAATATAGTCCAAGCTCAGTTTGTTAAGCACCTCATGAGCTTGGCTCAATCAGCTCGAGTATGAGGCTAAGACAAACGTTAAGCTCAATGGCATTCTGTTCAAAAACCTCGTAAGAGAACTTGTATAGAGAAGGATTTCCCGTGATGCATCAGTTCTTCCACACCAATTTAGCTTCCCGATGGTGCTATTGATACACAAGGGAGTGACCCAGCCCTCTCATAATGGGGTGGCTTCCACGAGTAACTCATGTGAACCAATCTAAATTAAGCACTACAGACGCAAGTAAAATCGGCCCTCGCAGTCTCGCCATCACAAATGAATCATCTAATTCGTTTTGAGCGGAATTCCATCCAAGTCCTTGACTTGTTAACCCGGCTCGATAGCTCGACAAAATAATACCTCATACATATCTCATGTATTATAGTTTTTTTATTTACTTACTGCATAAAAGTATTTGGATATGAAACCTGCACTTCTTTTGAAAACCCCAAAGAAAGAAAATTGCAAACCCCTTTCCAAAGCTAAAAGTGAACATCTATTTTTCTAGAAAAAACATTAATGTTATGTATTTTCTAGTAAAAACTCGCAATTGTTTGTCATATGTTATAATAAGGAAATTACACAAAGATTGATCAATACATCTCCTTAGAATGGCTTGTGTTCACTCGGTCAAGCAAATCATACTCGATTTAAATCATTAAAACAACAATCACAATAAGAATTAGTTAGAGCATTCCAATACACGAGTGTCATGCAACTACAGAGAGATGCCACACAAATGCAACAGATTGTACCACTAAAAATATATTAAAAATATCCGGAGACAACAGAGTTAAAGCAATGTATAATACACTGTTAGAAATCAGGTTAAAAATACAGTGCATAAAGTTTAAATACGAGTACATCTAGCAAAAATAAAATCCGAGAATCCTAATAACAAGCAAATATACTATTTCAGATGTTACTCACCAAACCAAGCCCGATCTTTTCCAGTTAATCCTAAATAAATTACTTGGCGTCAGATTTAAACATCAGTTCAAGCAATGTCCTTGAGAAAAAGGAAGAAAGACCTACTGGAACAAGAGACCAAAGGTAAAACGTATGCATTTTTTGATTTGGCTCTAAATAAATATATATATTTAAATAATATCTGAACATCAAGTGTTGTTCTAGTCCTCAGAAGGTTTCACTTGGAAGAAAAACACGAAATCAACACGTTACTGTTACGGCTTGAGCATACTTCATCAAACTGGTGACATGACAGAAACATTCAACTAAAGACCTTTACCTTCAAAAATTTATATCAGATGACCGCAAATGATCGGACGGCTAATTAATCATCCGTGAGACATGAACAAACGCTTTAGTCGCAAAGTTGGAATTTGAGATGAACATAGACATTTGAAATGTTGAGGTGGGCAGGTATACTAACCTGTAATTACATGAAGCTGATACCTTTCTAGCTGGAAAAATGAAGCTTTCCTCGAGATGCCATATCAGTGTTTTGATTATTCAACCACTTGAATGACTTTTTCCTTCCTCTGCTGTATTTATTAAGACAGTTTGGACAAGCATAGCACACTATACATGAGTCGACCAATATTCCATGCACGAGGTACATGAAAAACCCGTATACGACTTCGGCAATGAAAGATTGTGTTACAGCATGCTAATTGCTATTGAATCTCCACAAAATAACCTGCACAAGCAAAGGTGGAATGAAGATACGAAAGAAATGATGACCGATGCAAATGACATCTCAATCTTGCGTCGGCCTATGCAAGTGCAGCTTATACCAGTCAAGCCGTCTATATTATGGTATTTCAGTTTTGTGCACTCCTTAACTTCAGATAAACATGACACGTTGCACCCGTCATACTAATTATGCAAATGGTCGGATACGGTTATGGGTACAGGTGTTACTATATCCTCATCCATTTGTAACTACAAACACGGATGCAAATACACATATTGATGGGTACGAAAAATGTGTTACCATATCCTTTTATGAAAAATGTGTTATCATTATACAAATACGGATCAGATACGGATATTAAAAAGAATCATATATATAATCTCATGACCTCAAATTTTAGCAAAATTCTGTCGAATATCTTCGAAATCTCCATTTCTCCAAGTCAATGAAATCAAAATGGTACTTATATCTTTTACTATTTTCAAGATCTCAACGAAATCAAAATGCTACCGTGTTTCGGTGAAACATTAAAAATAGGGGAGTCTACTCTTTACTTTCATCGAATTTTACCTATATTCATGAATTTTCACCCATTTTTCCCCAATTGTGTCGAGTTCTAAAAGAGCTTTGTATTATTTGAAGCTAGTTTTGAAATTTTAGGTCTAAATCCAAACTAAATCAGTTAGAAACAAGTTTCAAAAGTTAAAGGCAAGTTGTAACTTAATAGTTTTATTTTTTCTTTCTTTAGTTTGATATATATGTTTTGTTTAGTAACTATTGCATGTGTCATATCATTTATTTTTTCTTTCATTAGTTTGATATATATGTTTTGTTTAGTAACTATTGCATGTGTCATATCATTCTTGTCGAAGAGGTGAATATCATGGTTGTTGCCTCCAATTTTGACTCTAGGCAACATGTACCTTATATATATATATGAGAGAGAGAGAGAGAAAGAGAGAAGGGATCCTACTCCATGGAGTAGGTAACTTACCTACTCCACTTTCTTTTTTTTTTAAATTTTTTTTTGAAAAATGCTTCCATAGATTTTCATAACTATATCCTTCTAATATGTCTTTCAAATTTCGTCAGAAACATGGACTCCTACGACCTCCATCCAGACAGTCATTTTTTAACGGTCACAGATTTGTTGTATTTTTCATGTTTTGGATGGAGGCCGTAGGAGTCTCTGTTTCTGACAAAATTTGAATGACATATTAGAGGGATATAGTTATGAAAATCCATGGAAGCATTTTTCAAAAAAATAAAAAAATTTGAAAAAAAAAGAAAGTGGAGTAGGTAAGTTACCTACTCCATGGAGTAGGATCCCTTTCTTCGTGTGTATATATATATATATATATATAGGAATTATCCAATAGGCCATGTACCCACTAGAGTCGTGGTGAGCACCAATTCTAGGCCATACAAGTGTATTAGCATTTGAGTGCTTACCTATTTTGAAGGATGTCATTTTTGGAAGGATATTAATACGTTTGACGATATAACAAATATTATATCTTCAATTGTATCGTGTACTTAAAAAAGATAAGACGAATTTGGAAATAAAATAGTCAAATCAATGATATCATGTAGAAGATTGAGATCCAAACACTTGGATCAGTAATATATAAAATAGTCAAGTAAATGGTTGTTGTGAGATCAGTAATACCAAAATAATGGTCGTTAATTTACATCCATAATATTATTTTGTAAAGAATTTAGTAATATATATACAAAAATCAAGTAAATGCTTATTGTAAAATCAATAATACCATAATAAATGGTCAGTAATTTCCATCTATAATTACATTGAATAGAATTTAGTATTTTAGAGATAATACTCAAGTAATGTATATCCAGTTCTTAAGTAAATTATTATTGTCAGATTAGTAATGTATACATCTATGTCTTATGTCACAGGTTCAGTAATATATATACACACACACATAATTCTCAAGTAAATTATTGTTATGAAATCAGTAATAATGATCAGTAAGTCAGGGACATTACTCGAGTAAGAGATTAACATATAATCAGCAATATATTCTCCTTACTTACTATTAATATGGAAATAGTGCTTTCAAAAAGGAATTATTAAACAAATGCACATAAGGAAAAATGAATTAGTAAAATAAATGGAATGCTTCATTGAAGAAAAAGGAAAAATTATTATAGAAATAAATGCAATGCTCATTACATACCCAATGGCATTACTAACTATTTGTTATGGTATTGTTAATCTCGTAACAAACATTTACTTGACCACTTCATACATATTACTGATCCTGTATAATGTAATATTATGGATGTAAATTACTGCCCATTATTTTGGTATTACTGATCTCACAACAACCATTTACTTGACCGAGGTGTATATATAGATTACTGATCCGAGTGTTTTGATCTCAATCTTTTGCATGAAATCATTGACTTGAAGATTTTCTTTCCAAAATCATATTTCCTTTTATTGAAGGACATGGTATAATTGGAAATATAATTATTGTTAAACACGTGTTAGCATATAATTGAAAATACAGTTATTACCAATACACGTGTATGGCCTAGAATTGGCGCTCACCACGACTCTAATGGGTACATGGCTCATTGGATAAGTATTCCTATATATGCATGTTTGGTAATTATGAGAATAATACTACTGCAAATCTTATATTTACGTCTCTATTTTATAAACAAGTGTGTAGTTTTGTTTTACTTATTGATGGAGGAATATTAAAAATTCTTAATTTTTGGAAAATTGAGTTTAGATTCATTTCCATGATTTCCGACGACTTCAGTGAAATTCTCTGAAATTTCTCTGACTGGATTTTGGCGACACGAACTGAAGTCTGAAGTTTAATGCCATGCTATAAGTTAGCTTAACTATACAAGTATTAGATGACTTACACATAATATAAATATACAAAATTTATTTATTTCTTAATCATTATATCAAATATGGTGAAAGAAGATAATATAATTATTTTGCATATAGTTAAAATAACTTTTTATTGATTTGGAGAAGGATTATGATTCAGTCCCAAGGGAGATATTGTGGAGAGTTTTGGAAAAGAGACAAGTACATGTCCTATACACTAATCTTGTAAAAGACATGTATGATGGGGCTTCATCTTGTGTAAGGATCCAGTCTAGGAAGACTAATTATTTTAACATCAGCATCGGTCTGTATCAAGGTTCAGCTTTGAGTCCATTCCTTTTTACTTAGATTTATGAGCGAGTTAACTAGTCACAGTTCAGGATGAGATATCTTGGTGTAAATTATTTTCGCCAATGATATTGCGTTGATTGATGAGACAAGAGATGAAGTAAAGGAGAAGCTAGAGGTTTGGAGACATGCCTTAGAGACTAAAGGATTTCGAATAAGTAGGGATACAACTAAATATATGGAGTGTGCTATTACATAATTCTGGCAAGTGAACCATAGACATGTGCAGAGAATGGCAGTAGCGGAAATAAAAATACTAAGGTGGATGTGTGGACATATATAAAAAGTTCGGATTAGAATGACGCAATCAGAAGGAAAGTTGGTATAGCTCCTATAGAGAATAAGATGAGAGAAGATCACTTAAGATGGTTTGGTCATTTGCAAAAGAGGTCAGTTGATGCACCATTAGAAGATGCGAGATTTGGAATGTTGAGCCGGTTAAGAGAGGGCAAGGAAGGCCTAGGATGTGTTGGAATGAGGGATTTTAGTTATTTGGATTTAAGCTCGAGAGTGATCCAAAATAGATCTGAATTAAGGAAAAAATCCATGTAGCTGACCCTATTAATTGTGGGAAAAGACTTTGTTGTTGTTTCCTATAGTTAAAGTTAAAATAACTCTACTATTATATTTATATGTGAAAAGAGATAAATATAGATACATATACAACTAATTGTAGATATCAAAGTAATATCTATATCCATTTTAAAAAGGTAAGGTTGCGGATGTCAAAATCTATATAAAATGGCATATCAGAAATATGCATACATTCGTATGTATGCACGCACATACACATGTATGCATGTGCACACACATATGTATATGTATATCCATATCCATTTGCATCCCTATATCATAGGATAGAGCCAAGTTGGTTATATTGACTCCATGTTTAAATGGTGCTTTG
The DNA here is from genome assembly GCA_037367405.1 of Ottelia alismoides. Classification (NCBI taxonomy): domain Eukaryota; kingdom Viridiplantae; phylum Streptophyta; class Magnoliopsida; order Alismatales; family Hydrocharitaceae; genus Ottelia; species Ottelia alismoides. The sequence goes on along the minus strand of JAZKJV010001134.1, from coordinate 267,449 downwards.
AGCACCATAAAAAATAGTCTTTCATTTTAATGTTTGTTAGCTTTTGGTAGAAAAAATATTATCGGTAAAAAGTTGCAAGTAATTTATAATCACAATATGGCATAACATGAGCATCGAAATCTGGAGAAGAATAGAATTTATTATTCAATATGGAATAATAGCAAACTACTATAAGAAAGGAAAAAGATAAGAAAGGAGAAGGCAAAAGCTATGGCAATTATCCGAGATCTATTACTATTACCTATCCATCTTCCCATATATTCCAATACTCCCCCCTCAAGTCTAAGCGCATACATACACACACACACACACACACACACACACACACACATATATATATATATATAGGAAAAAATGGGGCTGCTCCCGCCCCTATTTTTCTGCAATTTTTTTAAAAAAAATATCACCATATATATTCATCTATATATCTCTCCAATATGTCATTCGAATTTCATCAGAATTAGACTCATATGCCCTCCATCTATAACAGGTAATTTTAACAGTCTAAACATTGTGGTAATCGACCTGTTCTAGATGGAAGGAATAGGAATCTCTGTTTATGAGTAATTCGAATGACATATAGGAGGAATATATAGATGAATATACATGGTGATATTTTTGAAAAAAATGGGGCAGGGGCTTAGAATTGCTGAAATTGACCCTATCTAGATAGGCATGTTAGGAACGTTTGTTTTGCACAAAATTTGAAACACATATTCCACTCAATAAACTAAGTAAATCCCCATAGGTTTCCTTCAAAAAAAAAACCAACCAGAAAAAAGGTCGGGTGTAACTAGTTGGCTGCACGCCTGATGTAGCTTCCCTTTTCCCTCTCTCTCTCTCTCTTTCTCTCTCTCCCTCTCTCTCTCTCTATATATATATATATCATGCTCAAGTTGTTATGATATTTCTCAAAAGCAATTCAAGTGTTTTGGTAAATAAGCATGCAGTCTGCTTTATAGAACTCTCTCTCTCTATATATATATATATATATCATGCTCAAGTTGTTATGATATTTCTCAAAAGCAATTCAAGTGTTTTGGTAATAAGCATGCAGTCTGCTTTATAGAACGAACACTTACGAACACTTACAGAAAGGACATTGGTGAAGAGAAGATCTCCCTGGACCATATCTCTTTGCCTAGTGGCAATCAAGCTTCACAAGCTTGATGTGTTCATGGAACATAGTTTGCTTGCAATATGCATAGTTACTCAATTGTCACACTGTAACTACATCTACCATATGTGATACATCATACATGTAAATAAATCAACAAGTACTACGCGAATCCAGGAGTGCATGTACATTACATCCACCAAAGAACTGATTGATTGTGGCAAATCTCCATTCTTAGATAAAATTCGGTGCGTTATTAGTCTAGGAGACTATGATATTTGTTATTCAATTTATTTACTCATTCTCTATGGTTAAACTTGTAGTGCATGCCTTACATAATGCTAGCACATTTATAGATATAAGCATGTTTTATGATTATGACATTAATATGAGAAAAAATGAGGAGGCAATGGTTATTCACGGTGCAGAGCTTTTTATATAGCATGAAACCCTATAATGGAATAGATGGCGATTATATAATAATCCCAGAAGAGTTGCCAATAGAAATAGAGGAGATGGAAATAAACTAAAATAGAAAATTATGTTATTTTCTTATAACATCAGTACCCTCCCTCATGTTCAAGCATAATTATCGATCATGCACAACTTAGAAGTTAGCAGAGAGATGCGCTTCTTTGGAAATGTCATAGTGTATATCTGCACGTTGGTTTTCTGTGGAAATATGTGAAGTACAGATCTTCCCTCCTCGTATGGTCTCTAGAATAAAGTGTCAATCCACTCCAATATGCGTGGTCCTCTCATGGAAGACAAGATTAGCGGTAATGTACATTGCAGACTTGTTGTTACAGTAGAGAGAAACATGAGTGGTAGCAGGGAGTCCAAGTTCATACCAAAAGGAGACGATCCAAGTAGTCTCACAGTCACATGTAGCTTGAGTCATTGCTCTTATTCTGCTTCTGCGAGTGATCTTGAGATTACGGTCGATTTCTTGCTTCACCATGTAACAAGGTTTCTACCAACAAATATGGCAAAATAAGTAGTGGATCGTCAGTCCTTATGAGAACTAGCATAATTAGCATATGCATAGACGGTGATATCATTATGATCGTTAACTACATAGAAGAGGCCTTTTCCTAGAGAGTACTTCGTGTATCGAAGGATCAAAAGAACATCATGTCAATAGAGGTAATGAAGTTTCTTCCATGTAATTACTAGCTTTGTTTACAACATATGATATATCAAACATATTGATAAACATATAGCGATTTTCCCACAATGCCTCTATACCACGTGGTATCTTCAAAAACATGATCAGTAGAGGTGACATGTTTTCGTAATTTAGCTGGGATAGCTAATGATTTGCATCAAAGTAAGCCAGCTTACCTAAGGGTATCCAAACAGTAATTCATTTACTTTTGTTGTGCGTATCACCTCAATAAGTACCGGAGACTCGGGTGCGAAATTTCATCGAATATCGCCGAAATATCCACAATATGTGACATCATTTCCTGCTTTGCATTTCACCAATTTGAGCCCAATTTTGATTTTTCTAGCTCCCCGACATGAAAACTGTTGGGAAAAAGAATGAAAGATGATCTATTCCTTGAATCAAAGGCTCTCTTATATAGAGGAGAGATCTATGGATAAATTACATAAGATAGACATAAGAAAAGAAAATGAAGAAACAGTACAAAAACACAAATATATCTCTACACTCCCCCTCAAGATGGAGCATGGATGCCAATCATGCTCAGCTTGAATGAACACTTCTGAAAGGATCCTCTAAGCAAAGCCTTGGTGAAGATATTTGTCGTTTGAGCTCCTGAGCTGACATGAGAGGTAGAGATAAAATCTTTCCGAATCATGTCTCGTGTATAGTGGCAGTCCACTTCAATATGCTTAGTTCTCTCATGAAATGCAGGATTGTTTGCAATGAATAGGGTGGCCTGGTTATCACATTGTAACTGCATAGGAAGAGGTACATCTATATGTAAGTCTTCTAGTACTACTCGAACCCATGTAATCTCTATGCTAGCTTGTACCATGGTCATGTATTCAGATTCAACGCTTGACCTAGCAACCACAATTTTCTTCTTACTACCACAAAACAAGCAAAGCTCGAAGTGGACTTTCTGTACTTTGGACTGCATCTGCACAAAGCAGAAATAGTAAGTGTTGCTCCTTTCCTGAATAACAATCATGCACCTGGAGAAGACTTTAAGTACCTCAATATCATATATACATCATCTATTTGTACATGTCGGGGTTGCTCCATGAACTAACTCACCCGACTAACTGCAAAGGAGATATCCGGCCTAGTTATATTGACATAGAGAAGCTTTCCCACTATTTCTCTGTATATTCTTCTGTCCATCTCCTCGGTATCAGCATCATATAACTTCATACTAGGATCCATAGGAGTGGTAGCGGTCGACATCCAATCATACTCGTCTCAACTAACATGTCTGTCAGACTGTCACATACTTCCTTTGGGTCATCACAAGACCCTACTGATTCCTGGCAAATTCTAACCTCAAAAAATACCGTAGGGTGCCAAGATCCTTGGTAACTAATTGTCGGCCCAAAAATTCCTTTGTCATTTTTATTCCCTACACGTCATCTCCTGTAATCAGTATGTCATCAACATATACCATGATAACAATCGTACCTTTGGGAGTTCTCTGTACAAACAGTGAATGATCTGCATTTGACATCTAGAATCCCTGCTTCTCAATTAGATCTGAGAACTTCTGAAACCATGCCCTTGGACTCTATTTAAGGTCATATATTGCCTTATGAAATCTACAAACTCGCTAACACTCCCCCTCAGCAGCAAACCCCGGAGGTTGCAGCATGTAAACTTCTTCCTGGAGGTCGCCATACAAAAAGATATTTTAACATCAAGCTGAAAGAGAGGTCAATCACGTACCACATCAAAGAAAAGAGGATACATAGAGTGGAGTGACGAGCAACAGGCAAGAACGTGTCCAAATAATCCACTCCATATGTCTAAGTAAAGCCATGCGCAACCAATCTGGCTTTGTATCAATCTAGACTCCTATCTGCAGGGTGTTTAATAGTAAACATCCATTTGCAACTAACAATAGATGCTCCATTGGGAGCGGGAACCAAGCTCGAACTACCACACGGCTGTAAAGAAGCCAATTCCTCTTCCACAGCTAGGCGCCACTGATTATCTTTCAAGGCCTCTTGATAATTTTGTGGAATTTCCATAGCAGACAGTGCAACCGCAAATTTCCTGAATTCCCCAGTCAAGCAATCAAAGGAGACCTAGGATGCGAGAAGATATGATGCACATGTACGCTTTTGCTTTCGAAGCGCAATAGATATGTTCAGATCATTTGGAATCTCCCCAACCTGTATGTCTATCCCTTGTAAAAATCCCTACTCAAACACATCACCAGTCCCATCGTTAGAAATAATGTATGCAGAACGTACCTGAGGCATGTTGGATGATGAGCGATGACCATGAGCATGAGCAGGCCGACGAGTATAGTAACATGACAAAGGTGGGATAGGGATAATGGGGGGTGGTGATATAGGAGGAAGTGACAAATGTGGCGAGGGAAATTCCTAAGTAGTACCTTGGATTTACTTAAATCCCTAGGTACTACGACATATTTTTTTTATCCGGATGCTACAGTGGTGTCGCACGTTCAACATGTGACACCCTTTAATGTTTTTTTACTCATGTACTATAGAGAAAACGCATCTTCGATATGCGTTATTGGTATCTCACTTCGAAAATGTGATATCTGTTATGGCCCCCGTTAAATCCCAGCTTCTTCTTTCTGCAAACCCTCACGCACCTTCGATCCCATCGCCTCCTGCGACCCATTCGACCTCTTGCTCAAACATGGTTGCGTCCCGCTCCGCCCCTCCTCTCGCTCCGTCGCCTCCTCCACCCGCTCCGAAAACTCCTCCTAGGTCCTCCTCTGCTTCCTCCTACTGCGTTGTCGTCGTCCCTCCTGTATCTTCCGTTACATCAAAACTTTGGTAAAATCTATGGGTTTTTTGTTGTTAGTTTATGATATATAATACACGTATTTCTCTTCATTTCATGATTGTATAATATTGAGTTGTATGTTGCCTCACGTATTAGGTCGGAATGAAGTCGATATATTGTATGTTTCATTTGAAGGGTGTGATTATTGGTTCTTCGACGTCCAATATGCGTGATTTTGGGTTAGTGTCGACTATGATATTCGATGAGATGTTGAACCTAGTCTACCGTAAGTTCAACCTGGATGTGAATAATCAAAAAAATCCAACTACTACATCACATCCCTTCGGGGCGCAAGCGAAGAGGCCAACGTTCTCAATCGTCTATGATGATGATGTACAAGGAGTTTTTGTGTATGTTCGGACCATTGGGAAATCGACGCCTACTGACATTATTATTGAACTCTATCGGTAGGCGAAGTCCCGAATGTTGTTGATGTGGACGATTACCTTGCTCCTGGGCCCTCTGTTGTCCCTAGCAAGGAACCCTCCGTTGTCCTAGCATTGATGTGCCTATAAAGCAACCATCTACAAATCACGAATGGTGCATGAGTGACGTCCTGCTGAGAGAGGTTAATCATGCCTTGGATGACTTCATCCCTTGGGGAACCGACGATGATCTGGAAGAGGATAGTGATCAAGATGTAGAAGATAATGTCGTAAACGAGGAAACGTAAGCCGATGAACAAATCACGCAACCGATTGTTCCCCGTTTATCATTTTTGGGATGAGAGGATCTGATACTCGTTCAACCTATGAGGATGACATTCAAATGAAGTCTGGACTTGACGGTATTGTTGATGTACGCAAGGGAAAAAACCTTCAAATGTAGAGATGATTTGATTTATACTGTAAAGAAATATCACATTCTGGCACACTACGACTTCATGGTTAAAGAATTCACCAGTTTGATTTGGTCTGTTTTTCGCACATACCGATCGAAAGGATGTGTTTGATATTTACGTGGTCATTAGAGAAATTCGATAGTTTGTGGTGATCTCTAAGATTGTTAGCCCGCAGATTTGGTATAAACCCTACAGTTAATCAAGATCATCCTCAATTAGACTACAAATTCATGTCTAGATCACTTTTATCTCTGGTGGGGGATAACCCTAATGTTCGGGCGTCGAGTTGTAGAGGTCACATCCATGCGATGTACAATTACTGGGTTAACAAAAAAAGGGCATGGGATGCTCGGAGGAAAGCAATAGGAATAATATTCGGTGATTGGAAGAAGTCTTATGCTGAGATGCCTTATCTATTGCATGCAACGAAGGTTGCCATACCGGAAACTGAAATAGATATCGAACATATCGAACAATAGATCCTCGGAAACTACATTACCGTAGATTTCAACGATGTTTTTGGCATTTAGCCCTTGCATTGAAGCATTCAAATATTGTCGGTCTTTGATTAGTATTAATGGACCCATTTGTATGTAAAGAACAAACAGAAATTGTTGATTGCATGCGGGATTAATGGGGATAAACATGTTGTTCCCCTAGTATTCGGAATTGATGACGATGAATTTGTCCTTCATAGAAGTGGTTTTCTTTCGTTGCCAGTATCATGATAATCATGGTAATTGGTAGCGACCGAGTGAGGACATGCCGACACCGCAAGCACCGATGAGGCTGGGCGTAGAAGTTAGAGATACTCAACCCATTGTGTATGTTGACACCGCCACCAATGCCAACATTTGAGGACGACGGTGCAGACCCTCCAAATAATGATGATAGATGAGGGCAATCGTTTATTACCATTTGATCCGCATGATACAACGAGGATATATCAACGGAGAAGAAGGCGATGATTTATAAAATTCTAAGTTGTTCTATATATAATGTTGTTCATGGAAACACATTTTGTAAAATTCTAAGTTATGAAATTTTTATGTTTTTGAATGTTTAGAGTCAATTATGTGAATGTTTGTGTGCACCAATGTGGATAATTTGATATTATGAACCAGTGCATTTGATTTATTCCAATTTAAATATGGAAATCAAGATTAACTAGGAATGAGTGGCTTATTCTCCAAAATTCCTTGGAAATATCGCATATCCGGAAGTTCCTTTAATATCGCATCTTCAACATGCGATATAAGTGAAACTTCCTGGAAGTATCGCATATTCAGAAAGTTCCTTTAATATTGCATACTCAACATGTAATATAAGTGAAACTTCCTAGAAATTTTGTGGATCCAGGATATTTGTCCAATATCGCATACTCAACATGCGATATAGGATAAACACCCTGGATTTGCCCAGGTAGTTTCATCGATATCGCATGTTGAGTATGCGATATTGTAAGAAAGTAACCTCGAATAGCACATCCATGAGTTTTTAGAGATAGCGCATATCGAAGATGCGTATTCTCTGTAGTAGTAGGTAAAAAAATTAAACGGTATCGCATGTTGAACATGTGACACCACTGTAGTATCTAGATAAAAAAATATGTCGTGTAGTACATAGGGATTTAAGTAAATCCAAGATACTACTTAGGAAGTTCAATCCAGGATCCGTGGGAGGTGGTGGCATGTAGATTTCATCATCGAAGTCTGATGAAGTCAACCTATCACCTGTAGAGGAAAAATACATCACCGACTCGAAAAATGTGACCTCAGTGCTAACATAATATTTCCTACGCAATGGATCATAGCATCTATACCCTTTTGTGTTCTAGAATACCAAACAAAGGTGCATTTAACAGCTCTATGAGAGAGCTTGTCAAGACCTGGAGACAATTGGTGAACGAGTGCAATCGAGCCAAAAACATGAGTAAGTGAGAACAATTCTTCCTCTACAAATGCAAGAGAAAAAAAGAATTTTCTCACCTAAAATAGATGAGGGCGTGTGATTCACGAGATAACATGTCGTAAGACCCCAGAATGGAATGCGGGGGCACAACTCTGAATGAGAAGAATTTGGTTACATCAAGTAAATGACGTTGTTTTCTCTCTGCAACACCCATTTTGTTGGAAAGTATAAGCACACAATGTCTGATGAATAATACTCCGAGTTAAAAAGATATGGAGAAAACACGAGTACAGAATTCCAATGCATTATGAGTTCTCACAAATTTCACAAGAAGAAGACATATTATGCACTTCATTGATAAAAGTTTTAATACATCTCCTGCTTCAGATTTATTCGGTAATAAAAAGACCCACGACTAACGAGAAAAGCCATCCACAGTAACTTAACATGTGTCCCTGGTTGACTTTGGGAACACGACTTGGACATCCAAATATCAATATGAAATAACTCAAAAATGGAACTACTGCTACGACTCTGACGACTAGGGAAAGCAAACGATGATGCTTTCCCAACTGACACACCTCACACTAGAAGGACGAGTGAGATGAAGTCTGATGCAGAACACGATAAATTTTCTGGAGCAGAAGGTGACCAAAGCGCAAGTGCCACGTAAGGGGGAGACTGGTCTAGCAGAATGGGAGGAAAGACCTCATAAGGGGTTTGAATCAGGCGTAAAGGCCGCCCTGCTCACGGCCACAGCCAATCACCCTTCCCGTAAGAATGTCCTGAAATACAAGAGATGATGGGTCAAAAATAGCTCGACAATGTAAATCATTCGTAATCTGACTAATAGATAATAAATTCATAGAAGCCAGGTGCATGCAACACATTATGCAGACGCGTCGAAGGCGTCAAACTGATTACCCCTTATCATGTGATCGGGGAATGAGTCACATCTGCTATAACCATGGTTCTCCCCGGAGGAACATGTCTACACTGTTGTAAAAGTCGGCCAACTAAGCCAACTAGTCGGTCTGACTAGTAGAGTCGATGGGGGGGGGGGGGAGGAAGCCGACTCGACTAGTCCTAGTCAGCCATTAGTCGGTCAACCCTACTAATCGGGTTGACTAGTACGCCTAGTAGGCTGACTACTCGGCCGACTTTTACGTAAAACTTTTCTATTTTTTAAACTTGTTTGTACTTTTTTAATAACAAACTTATTCTAATTATTTAAAGGTAATTACTTCTTTTGTTTCATTATGATAGTATAGAAAATGTACAAGTATATGCAAATAAATATATAAGAATATATGTATTAAAAATGATTCATATATTTAAAATAATTAAAAAAATTCAAATCGACTATGATCGACTAAATCTGATTAGTCGCCCGACTGTCGATTAATCCTTAGTCAGTGACCCCACTGACCGAGTACCGACTACCAATTTCTGCAACCTTGCATGTCTGTACGCTATAAGCTGATCTCTACAAATTTCTGTACCGACACCAACCATGACGGCATTCTTATATGTCTTCTACTGCTCGGGAGTAGATACGAGGAGCATGAAATTGTGCAGTTTCTCAAACATCCCAAACAGGGATGTGTATAGAGAATGGAAGGGACGCTCGTTCTGCTTGATGGTAAATATATCATGATGTAGCTACATAATCTTAGTCTCATTCCTCACTTGGTAATAGGTGGCTTCGAGGATATCCCGCATCGCCTTGGCGGTGGGCTGGTGTAACATATCATTGGTGATCTCTATCGTCAATGCACCAGATAGCCAAACCTTGGCATACGCATCATCTGCCTCCCACCGAGGCATTGACCACAGATTTCTCAACCGGCTCTTTTTCGGTAATATGTTTCTTACATGTAGACTTCATGAGGCTCATGAATTGCATGGTCCATAATTCGTAATTTGTCCTATCTGTCTTGACAATCGACAATGGATCTCTGAAAGCGCATGTAGTAGGGATATCAACTTTGCTCTCTGACATTGTTAAAAAATAAGAATGCGGAAGCGTATCAGAAATAAAGATAAAAGAACAATGAAGAATGCGAGATTTAACGTGGAACCCTGCTCCCTAAGGAGCGGGATGAAACCACAGGAGAATGCCTCAAAGGGTTGATTTATGCATTGCACTTTCTCATCTGACAAAGGAGGTCTGGAGCTTCTTATATAGCCTCCACAGAGCCTCCAAGTCCCACACTGGTAGATGTGGGACTAAACACTAGGATGAGGTAAATGGATTATGGAGTGATCTATTTACCCATCTACACCACAAATGACGCATAACACATATACTCCAATACTCCCCCTTAAGATGGAGCATGCAATTCTCGGCTTTGGACAAACAGAAAGAAAACTCAAACTCACTCTTCAGACACTGCGGACACTATCAACTCAACGCGCACAACTATCAGTTGTTGTCGAGGACGTTGCTTCTCATACCATGAAGGTGAGGAGGAACAAACAAGCTGGAGTGTGAGTTAGAGTGAGTGTGCTCTGAACTGCGCTTGTCAGAGCCACTGAAAACTGGAAATGAGTCTCCACATGGAGAACTCTGTCCTACCAAATGTAGAAGACTGGATCATGTAGACAACTGCTCCATCTTTGGAAGGGTCGAACTGGAAAAGCCGTGGAGACATCCTCGCTCGGAGTCCACGATCACTAGAGAATGGAGTCTGAAACATCTTCTCTTCGGAGAACTGGGTCTCTTCCATACTGGCTCAGAGAATGGGATCTCTACTCCGGAGTCCCTATGAAACCACATGAAAAGCTAGCCCACATGGCATAGGGAATGGGATCTCTATTCTGGAGTCCTTACGGAACACATGAAATCCCTGACCAAAATAAAAGATGACGACCACAACAAAAGATGGCAAACATGTGCACATCAAACTGAAGACTGCATACATGTGCATGTCTGAAATTGCATACTCGGAACCAATCTGACGTCGAGACTGTATATCAGTAGAGTCTGGAAAATCTGACATGCCTCTCACTGGAAAATCAGGAATCTGATAAACTGGCCTGTAGAACTGTACACCATACTCCCCCCCTTTCTCCCAGACCGGTCGGAAAACAATGGCGTCGACCACGTTAGGAGAAGACAAGAAAATGGGGAGACAACATCACAAATGTATTTTTTTACGGCCATTTCTCTTTTCCCTTTTTTTATAGCCGCCACATTTTAAAAAAAATAAGCCGTTCACATTTTCTTACAGCTTTTCTCAGTTTTTTGCAAAATTTTCTTGCGGATGGTTTTTCTTTTGTACGCGCCTTTTTCAAAAGTTTTTTTAAAACACGACTGTCGGCCCAAATAGGCCCAACCCTTTCTCTCTCTCTCTCTCTCTCCTTTTTTTAACAAGGATTGGACTCCCCTCCTTTTTTCGCATACTGTAGAAGAGCCCCCCCTTGGGCCGAGATAAATTGATTGATTTTTTTTAACTATGGACAACCAGGCTCCTTATTTAGGGTTCCCTTGGGAACCCTCTCTCGTACGAACAGCAGCCCCCGATGGGGTTTGAAGTTGTGCCACCAGGGAGCTTGGATCTGGAAGAGGCGATGGAGGTCTTGTGCACAGATGGATCTCACCACCTAGGGAGGAGAAGAGCTTTGATTCTCATATTTCGTGCCATGATGCTTCGCGCGATGTGCTTCGCGTCATGATGGTCCGTCGATTGGGAAGGCGGCTGGAGATCATCGGAGAGATGGAGATATGGAGAGAGAGAGAGGAAGAGAGAAATGCAACGCACGGTGGCGCTGCTCATGCGCCGAGTATGGAGGCAGAGGCCGCATGCGAGGTCTCGCCGCCGAAGGCCTTGACTGGAGGATGGTCGTACACGAGAAGAGCACTACCTGGAGAAGTCTTGCGACTCCGATCGATAGGGAGAGTGCCGTCGCTTGAGGGTTTTCACCACTGGAGGTGCTCGTGTGTGGCGACGGAGAGGGTCAGCGGCGCTGGAAGGGCAATCGCGAGACTCAATGACTGGATGTTGCGAGGCAAGGTGCGATCAGTCTGGAGTTGTTGCCGATGCAAGATTAGGGTTCTGTCAGGAACCCTAGATGCTTGAATCCAGTGATCAGATGGCAGTGATTAAGGGCTTCAAACGAAGATTGCAAAGTCATCAAATCCGACTTACAAAAACTTGAATAATACATGACTACAATTAATAAATCTTCAAGAACATTGAACCAAAAATCGAATCTCAAATAAAAATGTATATATATAATACATCCTCAAGAATCGAACCCCCTCTTATACCATGTTAGAAAATAAGAATGCGGAAGCGTGTCAGAAATAAAGATAAAAGAACAATGAAGAACGTGGGATTTAACGTGGAACCCTACTCCCTAAGGAGCAGGATGAAACCACGGAAGAACATCTCAAAGGGCTGATTTATGCATTGCACTTTATCATCTGATACAAGAGGTAAGGGCTTCTTATATTGTTGACGCATATAGAATACCTGTACCTCTTCGTTATTTTATTTTTCAGTTGTCTTCTTTATGTAATTTACCCATAGGCTACTCTCCTATATAGAGAGCCTAGGGCTTATGGAATAAACAATCTCATTCATTTTTCCCAACATGGTATCAGAGCGACGGTCCTAGACCGGAGTTCTCGAAACCCTAACCCACCCCACCCGCCGGCCTCTCCCTCTCCTTCTCTCTCTCGATCGGCGCCGCCTCCACGCCGCCTCTCCTCCTTCGCGTGGCGCTGCTCGCGCGCCTTCTCCAGTGTGCCACGCGATCCCGTTGCGCATCTTCCTGAGCGCGTAGCACGCCTGCGTGCACGCTCTCCAGCGCACGACTGTGCACATTGCGCACGACTGCGCATCTTCTTGCGCCTGCGCCATCTTCTCCTGCGCACGATTGCGCGCCTGCGCGTGAAGGACACCTGCGCGCATCGTACAGCGCCTTGCAGCACATAGCGCATGCACGCATCATACAGCGCTGGTGCGGGTGTACGCCTTGCAGCACATAGCGCCTGTGCGCATAGCGATCCTGTGCACGGTCAACTGCGCGTAACCGTGCGCTCCTGCGTGTGATCATCTGTGCGCCAGCCTACTGCACGCGTGCATCTCCGCGTGCATCTTCGTCATTCTTGCGCGTGTGCAGACCGTAGCACGCGCATATTCATGGGGATAGTTGCTTGAGGTCTACACATGCAACTAATCCCATCTATGGTATTGTAGACAAAACACATTGTTTGTCAATCGTTCCAGTCTTCATTTTTCAATATGTCGGAGAGTAAGGCAGATATCCCATCTATTGGCGCATTCCGTGGTCCAGCGCCTATTGTCAAGATGGACGGTACCAACTATGAACTGTGGGCAATGCAGTTCATGAGCATGATGAAGTCTACGGGTAAGAAGCACATTCTTACCGAACCAGAGCCTGCTGAGAAGACTGGAACCTATGCCTCCTGGGAGGCTGATGATGCATACGCCAAAGTCTGGCTATCTGGCACGTTGGCAATTGAGATTGCCAATGATATCCTCCATCAACCCACAGCGAAGGATATGTGGGACATTCTGGCGGCCAGATATTCCCAGGCGAAGAACGAGACAAAGATTCTGCAACTTCAACATGATATCTTCACCATCAAGCAGAATGGTCGCCCCCTACATTCTCTCTATACATCACTAAGATGGATGTTTGAGAAGCTATATAGCTTCATGCCCTTGACAGCCACGCCAGAGCAGCAGAAGACATACAGGAACGCTACTATGGTGGGCGTGTTCCCAGCTGCACTTGATCCTGAATACGAGGCAGCACGATCACAGATTTTGGCCGATTCTACAATTCCGCCAATGGAGGAAGCCTTCCATAGACTGAGTCGGATTACAGTTCCATCCACTGCTGCAAGTCAGAATTCTTCAGCCATGGCAGCAACCAGAGGTTGCGGCTTTCATCACCAGGGCCGTGGATGTGGACCCCGTGGGAGGGGTGGCCGCACTAGGCCAACATGCACCTACTGCCACCGTGTAGGACACAACGAAGATACATGCTATTCAAAGCACGGATTTCTTGCATCCGCACGAGCTGCTGAGCAGATAGAGCCCCTATCTGCTGCTACCTTGGATCAACGGTTCAATGATTTAGTTGCCCGTCTGAGGGGCATTATCCCACCATCTGGTCCAGCACCGACTACAGAGAGTCATTCTGATGCCGCTGCCTCTGCCTCTGCATCTACCAGTGCTTCAGGTAGTATACTTGCACTCCATAGTAGTAGATCTGATACATTGCCATGGATCATGGACTCGGGCGCGACACATCATCTATGTGGCGACCAGAGCCTACTTACAGGATACACTCAGATCCCTCCAGGACGGACAGTAGTGATTGCCAATGGCACACATTCTCCCATCACTGGTCAGGGGGAGATTAGACTGACATCTTCTATGCAGCTCAAGAATGTGCTACATGCACCTGATTTTTCAATGAATTTGTTGTCAATTAGTCAGATTACGAAGGACCACCATTGTCGGGTAATTTTTGATCCATCTTCTTTGATTTTTCAGGACATCCGTATGGGCAACGTGATTGGTCGTGGCTATGAGCAAGGAGGCCTTTACCGTCTGAATCAGACCCCATTTGCCGGAACCACATCCTCTCCTGCTGGACAAGTATCTCCTCTACTGTGGCATCTGCGTTTTGGTCATTTACCGCTTCAGAACTTGCGTCGAGTTCTACCCTATGGTCTCTCTAACACACCTATCCAGTTTGAGGCCTCAGTTGGGAAAGCATCACAGGTCGTCCTTTCCCAGTAGTCCAGGTCGGAGTAGTAACTCCAAGTTTGAGTTGTTTCATGTTGATGTCTGGGGTCCGAGTCGTGTTCCGATCATCAGGGACACAGGTTCTATATTGTATTTGTGGATGATTTCTCTAGAGTGTCATGGGTGTTTCTGATGAAAAATAAATCTGAAGCAGGAAATATTATTATCCACTTTCTTAATGAAATTCAAAATGTTTTCTCCACATCCGTCAAGCTTGTGAGAAGTGATAATGCTTTAGAGTTGTGCACCAACATTCTGGCCAATTACTACTCCTCAAAAGGGATTATTCACCAAACATCTTGTGCTCATACATCTCAACAGAATGGGACTGCTGAAAGAAAACACCGTCACCTTCTTGATGTCACAAGATCACTCCTTATTCAGAGTCATGTTCCCTACTCCTACTGGGGTGATGCAGTTCTTACTGTATGTTACCTAATCAACCGTATGCCTTCATCTGTCTTGAATGAACAGATTCCTTTTTCACTCATTTATCCTGACAAGGATTTGTTCACTCTTACTCCTCGTGTGTTTGGGTCAGTCGCATTCGTCCATCAGTTGTCGCCTGGTACTGACAAGCTCTCTCCTAGGGTTGTCAAGTGCGTCTTCGTTAGGTACTCCAGAACTCAAAAGGGGTACAAGTGTTTTGATCCTGTGCGTCGGCGGTATATGATCAGTGCAGATGTTACATTTTTTGAATCTGTTATGTATTTTTCAGCATCAGGAGACAAGCAGCTACTATCTATACCTCCTGATGCCATCTACATGACACCACCACCTCAGATACCGACACCAACGCCACCACCACCAACGCCACCACCACCACCACCACCACCACTCGTCTCACCACTACCATTCCATTACACCAGTAGGCCTCCTCCAGCTCATGGTCCTGACCCGTCAACTAGCTCACCTATGGTATGTAATGAAAACATTAATGTTGATGGATCTGACGACATTTCTCAACAGGATGTATTGCAGGAGCCTGATACAGATGATTTGGATGTTCCAATTGCTCTAAGGAAGCCAAAGAGAAGCTGTGCCAAATATCCATTATCAGCAGCAGTGTCTTTTGAGAGGCTATCTGGAGACTTCAAGACGTTTGCGTTGGCACTTTCAGCTACAGACATTCCACGGAATCATCATGATGCTTTGCAGGATGCTAGATGGCGGCTAGCAATGGAAGAAGAAATGGCGGCACTTCAATCCAGAGGAACCTGGAGCTTGGTTCCTATACCTCCAGATGTCAGCCCGATGAGTTGCAAATGGGTGTTTACAGTGAAGCACAATGCAGATGGCTCCATTGACAGGTACAAGGCACGCCTTGTTGCACGTGGCTTCACACAGACATACGGGGTAGATTACCTTGACACATTCTCGCCTGTGGCGCGTCATTCCACTCTGCGGATCCTGTTATCAGTTGCAGTTGCTAGAGACTGGCTGCTTTATCAGCTGGACGTGAAGAATGCATTCCTGTATGGTGACTTGCAGGAGGAAGTCTATATGCAACAGCCACCTGGTTTTGCTGTTGAGGGGGAGTGTTCCAAGGTATGCAGGTTACATAAGGCCATCTATGGCCTTAAGCAGAGCCCCAGAGCGTGGTTTCAGAAGCTTTCAGATCTTTTTGAGAAATAAGGATATAAACGCTCCAATGCTGATCATTCCTTGTTTGTACAGAAGACGGCTAGAGGTATCATTGTAATCATGGTTTATGTTGATGATATCTTGATTACAGGAGATGATGAGCAGGGCATTAAGCAGGCAAAGGAAAGGCTGGGGACCGAGTTTGTCACCAAGGACTTGGGAGTCCTTAGATATTTTCTGGGGCTGGAGTTTGCTAGAAATCCATATGGATTAGTAATGTCGCAGAGGAAATATGTTACAGATCTATTGAGTGAGACAGGTATGCTAGGGTGTCGACCTGCTACGACACCAATGGATCCCAGCATGAAGCTCTATGATGATGACACAGAAGAGGTGGACAAGAGAAGGTACAGAGAACTGGTAGGCAAACTACTGTATGTCACGATCACTAGACCTGATATATCATTTGCAGTGAGTCGTGTGAGCCAGTTCATGGAGCAACCACGTCAGGCCCATATGGATGCAATACACATGATTCTGAGATATTTAAAATCATCTCCAGGTGCAGGCTTGCTATTTAAGAAAGGAAAGGAGATCTCTATCACGGCATGTGCTGATGCAGACTATGCAGAATGCCCCAAGGACAGGAAGTCCACATCAGGATTTGCAGTCTATGTTGGAGATGCCCTAGTCTCGTGGAGAAGCAAGAAACAGACAGTGGTAGCTAGATCCAGTGCTGAATCCGAATACAGGGCTATGGCCCAGGCTAGCACAGAAATGATGTGGGTGAAATCTTTACTTACAGATCTATGTCTTGATATACCTCTTCCTATGATATTGGAATGTGACAATCAGGCCGCCTTGTTCATTGCAAACAACCCAGCCTTTCATGAGAGGACCAAGCACATTGAGGTTGACTGTCACTACATATGTGACATGGTTCAGAAGGGGTTCATTGCTACATCTCACGTCACATCAGAGAATCAGACTGCTGATATTTTCACCAAGGCATTACTTCGAGGCCCATTCCAGAAGTGTGTGTCCAAGCTGAGCATGATTGATATCTATGTTCCATCTTGAGGGGGAGTGTTGACGCATATAGAATACATGTACCTCTTCGTTATTTTATTTTTCAGTTGTCTTCTTTATGTAATTTACCCATAGGCTACTCTCCTATATAAGAGAGCCTAGGGCTTATGGAATAAACAATCTCATTCATTTTTCCCAACATATATATATCCTCCATAGAGCCTCCAAGTCCCACTACTGGTAGATGCGGGACTAAACACTGGGATGAGGTAAATGGATCCTGGAGTGATCCATTTACCCATCTACACCACAAGTGACGCATAACACATATAGACATACTGCCGGATTGAGAAAAGTAGGATTTGTAGACTAAAAAAAAGTACGCCTACACAGACATACGAGGATTTGGTTGCATATGTAGACTTAGAATGGGATTGGGGTGGAAGCTATGTTGGAAGTACGGGCAGAAGGACTCGTGGCGCCTTTTTCTGATGAGGAGGTAAAAAGGGTTGTATGGGATCTAAATGCGGACAAGGCCCCTGGGCCAGATGGTTTCCTGGTGTTTTTTTACCGAGAGTTCTGGGACTTGTTGAAGTTGGAAGTCATGGAGGTGGGTGGTCAATGAATTCAGGGAGGGAAAACAAGGGCTTTGGAAAGGTGAATAAGGCATTGTTATTCCTTCTCCCCAAAAAAGACCACCCATTGAGAGTGGAAGACTTCAAACCAATTGCGTTGTTCAACGCAATCTCTCATAGTGGCTAAGGTTCTGGAGAACAGACTCAACATAATTCTAGACTCGGTCATCCTTCAAGAACAATCCGCTTTTATCCCGGGTCGGCAGATGGCTGACAGTTTGATTATGGCATCTGAGATTTGCCTCGAGTGGAGGCGTACCGATAAGAATTGGGTGATATGGAAGATCGACTACACCAAGGCGTATGATTCTGTGGACTGGAGTTTCCTGTGGACGTCGCTCTGGCAACGTGGTTTCCTGGAGCTTTAGATTGCTTAGATGAAAAGGTGTGTCACCACGTCTTCCTTCTCGATCTTGGTGAATGGTAGACCTGCAGGGGGCTTTTTCCAGCCTCAGAGGGGGGCTCGCCAAGGTTGTCCCTTGGCGTCGATGGTGTTTAGTCTGGTAGCAGATGCTCTTGCGGTATTGTTCAGAAGAGCAATGGAGGCAGGTTGGTGTGAGGGCTTCCGTCTCGGGAACATCTCTGCGCCTCTCCTTCAGTATGCTGATGATACAGTTATCTTCTTGGGTGGATTGGAAGATAAGAGCAGAAGAACGACGCAGCTGGTGTAATATTTCAGGAGCCTTTCAGGACTTGAGATCAATAAGTAAAAGTCGGTGGTGATCCCGTTCGGGATGTCGGCAGAAGAACGCGCACGTGACGCGGGGTTGCTTGGTTGTTCGTTGGGTGAGTTGTCGATCTCCTACCTGGGAGTCTGGGACTACCTTTGGTTGCCGGCAAGCTCAGGAAGTCAGAATGGGACCTGGCCATTCATAGATTGGAACAACGGCTGTCAGGGTGGAAGGCAATTATCCTATCAAAAGGGGGCAAATTGATCATGTTGAAACATGTACTTTCAGCAATCCCCATCTTCTTCATCTCCACTAGATTGATACATGTAGGGGTGAGTAAAAGAATTGAATCTGTTGGAGTATTTGGTTGTGCGCCATATGAGTTGTAGAAGGGTAAATGAACCTCTCCAGGATCCATTTACTCCATCAAGCCTTTAGTCCCACATCTACCAGTGGTGGGACTTGGAGGCTCTGTGGAGGCTATATAAGGAGCCCAGACCTCCTGTATCCATTGAGAAAAAGCAATGAATGCAATATCCGTCCCTTTGATGGCTTCTCCCGTGGTTTCATCCCACTCCTTAGAGAGTAGGGTTCCACGTTAAATCTCTAAGTTCCATGTTTATCTTTCTAGCTTATGCTATGTTTATCATTTTCGTTTCGGCTTCTTATTTTCTAACATGGTATCAGAGCAGGTCAATTCTCGAAGTTTTTCATTATGTTCTTTGTTTTGCTCGAGATTCGAGATTCAATTATAGGGTTTCTATTGAAACCTTAATTATGTTCTGAAATTTTACTGAAGATTATTGTGACATGGTTTGGTCAAAGTTCATGTTATAGGGTTTTCTGTAACCTTAGATCTATTCGTGCTGATCCGTGCCTCTAGACCTCTATCCATAGATCACCACGTTTCCAACTGCTTCATGCTCCTGCCGAAGATCTCGCATGCCATGGCGCAGAGCCTTCAAGCCCAGGCCATGGCGGCGGCGCAGATCCGCAGATCGTCATGTTTTGTTTTGTCATTCGTGTACTGCTCGTGGTGCTCTCCTCATGAGATGCATCTCGTCGCTGATCCCAGCCGCAGGCCCCGCGCGATTCCCGACGATGCTTCGCCACCCCAGGCATTCAAAAGCAAGGCAGAGGCCCCATTGGCCCCCTTGCATCTCCGTGCACCTTCCAGGCAAGCCGTGCTCCTTCCTGGAGCCGTGTCCCAAGCAGCTCCCAGGCGGTTGTGCGCCACCTCCAGTCCCAACGGCGGCACGCAGCCCCAGCGGGCCACCTTCCTCCCGACTCCATCTCCAAAGCAGCTTATGCAGGTGGCGAGAGATCTGGTCGCAGGCCTCCCTCCAGTTCCATGGCGGCTGTACCTCCATATGCATATCCTCAGAGGCGGTTGCACACTCGCGCCCCCTCCAAAGAGCTCATGTGCGCTACGCGCAGGCGGAGCTACCGCTCCTGTTCAAGGGGCAGTGGCGCTCCCTCCTTCCCAAACGACGCGCACTTCGCTTGCGCGCAACCCTAACTCCATCTAGTCTCGTACAACGCACAGTCAGGCGTGTCGCCCCATAGCCTGCGATACTCAGCCCCGATCCTAGCAGGAGGAGGCGATCGGCCTCCTTCACGCGTCTCCCTCGCACACTCCTCGCACGGTGCATCTCCCAGCAAATCGAGTAGGCGGAAGCATCCCGAAGACGCTCAAGCGGAGTCCTCCCTTCTGGCGGCATAGTCCCAGGCGGCGCTCGATCTAGGCGCAGCCCTCCGAGCCCCTGCTCCAGGCAGCGAGAGCACGCTCCAACGTTCGCTTAAACGCGCACGTGGCGCATTTCCTCCAAGCAGGCGACACCTCAAAACGGCAGAGCTTCAAGCTCCTGCGACGGCAACGATTCCGTTCCCCATAACCAACATTTTTTCCAGAGAAAGGGTTCCCCGTTGGGAACCCTAATAAAAGCCCCTGCACGTTTTATCATTTTTTTTAAAAAAAAGGAAGGATAATAAAGGGCTTGATGCCCCCCACCCCTTTTAAAAAAATCGTTTTAAAAGCGCGTGGGTTGTGCTTAAAAAAAGGGGCACTGCTGCAGTTTCTTTAAAAAAAGGGAAATTTTTTGAAAGGCCCAGCGAAATAATTATTTGGAGGGGCGTGTTTAAAAAAAAGAAGGCACGTACAAGAAAAAGCCTACATAAAATATTGAAAAAAAAGAGGACGAATTGAGTTATAAGAAAGGAGATCGGTATTCAAAAAAATGGAGAAAAGAAAAAAACTGATGCAAAGCCGTAAAAAAAATGTGATATGGCTTATTGGTATTTTGTTTCCCCATTATCTTGTCTTCTCCCAACTTGGTCGACGATTGTCATTCCGACCAGTATCGGAGAAAGAGGGAGTATTGTGTCGAGTCACAGACCAGTTAGTCAGATTTTCCAGATTCTCCAGACTCCAGATTGCAGGCCATTCAGATTTAGACTCTACAATTGTTCAGACTCGACGTCAGATGTTTCCGAGTCTCCAGTTTCAGACACGCACATGTATGCGGTCTTTTCAGATGCGCACAGGTATGTCGTCTTTTGTTGTGGTCCCCATTCATGTAAGCCAAAGGGACTCCAGAGTAGAGTACCATTCCCTATGCCATGTTGGCAAGGGTTTTCATGTGGTATCATAGGTACTTCAGAGTAGAGTATCATTCTCTGAGCCAGATGGGAGTGACCCAGTTCTTCGACGAGGAGACTTCTTTCAGACTCCATTCTCCAGCGACCGTGGACTCCGATGAGGATTGCATTTCCACGGCCTTTTCAGTTCGATCCTTTTCAGAGATGGAGAAGTTGTCCACATTATTGTGACGGGCCAGAGTACTCCGACGAGGAGACTCATTTCCAGTTGTAGCGACTCTGACAGGCGCAGTTTAGAGCACATGCTCTCCGACGAGGAGATTCAGTAGACTCACACTCCAGCATGTTCGTCCTCCTCACCAGCACGACATGAGAAGCAATGTCCTCGACAGCAGCAGTTGTGCGCGTTGAGTTGATATTGTTCGTAGTGTCCTGTAGCGTGAGTTGAGTTTCTTTCTGTTTGTTTTTCCAAGCTGAGCATTGCATGCTCCAGCTTGAGGGGGAGCGTTGGAGTATTTAATTGTGCGTCATATGAGTTGTAGGAGAGTAAATGGACCTCTCCAAGATCCATTTACCCATCCAAGTCTTTAGTCCCACATCTACCAGTGGTGGGACTTGGAGGCTCTCTGGAGGCTATATAAGGAGCCCCAGACCTCCTGTATTCATTGAGAAAAAGGAATGCAATATCCGTCCCTTTGAGGGCTTCTCCTGTGGTTTCATCCTGCTCCTTAGGGAGTAGGGTTCCACGTTAACTCTCTGAGTTCCATGTTTATCTTTCTAGCTTATGCTATGTTTATCATTTTCGCTTCCGCTTCCTATTTTCTAAATCTATAATGAGGAGATTTTTCTGGTCGGATTGGAAACAACGGAGGCATGTCTTGCATTTGGTGGGGTGGGAGGAGGTGACGAGAGCGCGTAGTGAGGGTGGTCTGGGTGTTTGGGATGTGGAATGCATGAATAAAGCATTGCTGGCGAAATGGGTGATTCAAATTTGGGGGGATTCGGAAAAGTTGGCGACTAGACTCTTGTGAGAGATCTATGGTGTGAAAGGCACCCTCGAGGCGAGGAGGGTTCGTTTCCAGTCCCCTCTGTGGGTAGGTGTTCGTGAGGTCTTACTTCTGATGGCTTCGAAATTGCGGCCAATGCTGGGTGGAGGGACAATTTTTCGCTTTTGGCAGGACGATTGGACCGGAGATGGAGCGCTCACCACCCGCTTCCCGAGACTTTTTGCACTTGTTGTATCGAACGAGTGCTCCTTATCACAAACAGGGGGTTCTAGGACCTGGATGCCCGAATTCGTGGCAGAGCTATCAGATCAGAGTGTAGAGAAGCTTGTCAGACTGCAGTCTGAGCTACCTTCGCCGGAGTGCATCTCGTTGGGCAGGGACAATTTTCAGTGGGAGGGAGGTAGATTCTCGCCGAAGAGATCTTATGCGGAGTTCAGAAGGAGCTGAGGCGACTTAAATGAGGCTTTATTCCAGGACATGAGAATTTAGACGAGCAAGATCTCGTGTCGAGTAAAAATATTTCTATGGTTGTTGAGAAGAAATAGGGTATGCGACAAAGCAAGGAGGGGAAGGATGTTTGCCATACTAGATACGCAATGTGATAGATGTGGGGAACATGTAGAGGATGCGGACCACCTGTTCTTCAAGTGCCCGGCGTTGGTGCAGGTCTGGAGGGAGGTTGGCGTGCATTGGGTCTCGTACGACGGATTCATGGCGTATTGGAGGCCAGTGAGGGGGGTGGGAGGCAACTCTATGGATGATTGCACCTTGCCTCTCGCGGTCCTTTGGGCCATTTGGGGAGGGATGAATGATCTCATTTTCAGAAATCAGAGATTTTACTCCGAAAATGTTGTTTCTCGCTGTAATGTGTTTTTTCGTTTTTGAGTTTCCAGGTAATGTAATATTCATATCCTTTTAATATAATGCCTTTGCGGTAAATCCCATCTCGGGATGTCACCCTCTTTATTCTCAAAAAAAAATTTATGATTTGAAAGATAGCCTTCATATCTAGGTCTCTGCCACTAATTGTTTCCGGGTGAACATCTTTCAAGCACACTGAAATGGTGGTTCTTCATAGTGCAGAAACATAGTTATGCTACGCGTATCTTTAGTTTTTACAAGACAATTTTAATGGGACTTCACATATGCTTGACATCAGTGAAGTTCTTTTAAGCTGAACCGGTCTCTAAGAGGCCCTGAAATACTAGAAACATAGCCCTAGTCAAAATAAGCTCAGAACGGATATTTCAATTTCCAGTCAATTTTCATGTTTTGCAACTCCTGACTTTTCAAAATATAAGTGATTATACTAAATCATGAAAGAAATAACTAATGTATTTATTTACTTAAGAGTTTACGCTGAGTCTCCCAAATTCACAAGTGGATATCT
Source organism: Ottelia alismoides (assembly GCA_037367405.1). Classification (NCBI taxonomy): domain Eukaryota; kingdom Viridiplantae; phylum Streptophyta; class Magnoliopsida; order Alismatales; family Hydrocharitaceae; genus Ottelia; species Ottelia alismoides. Next base: position 243,887 of record JAZKJV010001134.1, on the reverse strand, counting down.
AATATTTTCGTAAGAAATGCATTCCTGTCAAACAGTATAAATTCATGCATATACAGAGATGGATAAGATTTATACCTGGTTTGTTGTCTTCGATGTCTGCTAAGGACGGAGGCTCACATTTAACCATGACTTCTGGGATCCTTAACTTGGTGTACCTTTCTAGAATCTGCATTAGAGAACTGCCCCACTACACGAGAATGAGGAACTGATTCCTCTCCATTTGCAAGTGCAGCAACATTTTCAAGCAAGTATCGTTGTGGAAGCCTGCCAACAACATTGCCTTCCTCGTTCCCATTCTTATCCAAAAAGGCAAAATGTGGGATACCCTCAACGCCAAATTCATCAAGCTCTTGCTCCCATTTTGTGTTGTCAACATTCAGCATGACAAAATTTACACGATCCCTGCAAACAATAATGGCTAAATTTAAAGCCTCGGAAAATATAAAAATATGCTTTTTTAAGAACACAAAATGATTTTTGAGAAAGGCGTTATTTTAGATATTTTTCATTCTAGTTTCCATAGTGTCGCTATCGTAAGCCTGGGCATACTATAAAAGAAAAATTGTAAAAAGATAACAAGCAAGAAGATAATGCCGCGCATGAAAGTTTGTGAAGATATCTTGACTTCAGAGATCTATTTTTTAAGAGAGAATTGAGGGGTGATCACATGTTTTTGTTAGAAGTCTCAGAGAGCTTAAGAACTCCAATTTTCTTGGAGACATGGTGTTCTTGCAAGAGAAACAATGTCCCAGCCATCAAGTCCTAAGCATCAAGCTGTTAGTACTGAGTGGATCTCCAAATGAGTCAGGCCAGGGACATAAATTGGTCGATTACAAATGAGTCAGGCCAGGGACATAAATTGGTCGTTCTATGACAGTTCCATACACATGCTACATAATTGATTCAGAATATCAATCAATCAGATCAATTTTAATATTTAATAATAGAAGTTTGTCACTCAATCCAGAAGATTTGCATAACTGACATAGATTATGACTGGGGTTGTGTGAAAAAACAGATAAAAAATCGACATCAAAAATCAAACCAAAATCGAACCGGTAAATGGTTTTCTATTAATTAATTCGATTATCGCTTTCTAAATTTTAAAAATAAATGTCCTATTCAGGTTACTAGCTCACTAAATTAAACCTGACCAAGAGAATATGGGGGTAGGGATGGCTTCTGATGAGGTGGCAGTTCATTTTGACTCATTGGATTTGCATATCTGAGCCATCCGACCCAAAGGAAAACCTTCTGCAGCAGGGGAACATCACAGAAGATGAACTCCTTCAAAGTTGTAAGTGGAAGACAAAATAGACCTTTGAAACTGTGGAAAACCATGCGATCATGCAACCACAAGAAGAGGGGGATTTAAGAGGAAAATACTCCTCAATACAAGGAAAAACCACAAGAGGTAATGCCCTACCACACAACTGACTAAAATTTTCTTCTTTTCCACATATGGAATAAAGAAAGCATGTGTACATAATTATAAGAGTATTACATGAGATCCACACCTAAGATCTATTTAACTCATAGAAAATTTCAACACTCTTCCACAAATTGGCGTAGATGCCAATCATGTCCAACTTGTCGACACCCATCTCATGTTGCATTGAGGGAAGACCTTTGGTAAAAATATCAACTAGTTAGTGTGGAGATAAAATAATGACTTGATTATGAGGCACTACGGTTCTCTTATATAAGGGAGACTCGCGTTGGGCAAATTACATAATCAACATGGAAAGAAAAGAAAATATATAAAACAGAAAAAACAAATAATCTCTCAATAGTCCCCCTCAAGATGGAGCATAGATATCAAGCATGCTCAGCTTGGAACAACACCTCTGGAATGACCCTCTAGCTAGGGCCCTGGTGAACACATCTATTGTTTGCTACCCTAAGCTGGCATCAGACATAGAGATAAAGACCTTCTCAATCATCTCACGAGTGCAGTGACAGTCAACCTCAATATGCTTGGTCCTCTGACTCCTCTCATGGAAGGTAGGGTTGTTGGCAATGAAAACAGCAACATGGTTGTTGCATTATAGATGCATGGGAAGAGGCGCGTCAATAGCTAGGTCAGTCAAAATGAATCCGACCCACATCATCTCAGTGCTACCATGTGTCATGGCTCTGTACTCTGACTTTGCACTAGATCCGGCAACCACAGTCTGATTCTTGCTCTTCCATGACACCAAAGAGCTCCCTATGAACACCGGAAAACCTGAGGTAGACATCCTATCCTTGAGACATCATGCATAATCTGCATCTGCACATGTTATAATGGCGATGGATGTCCCTTTGCTAAAGAACAGTCTAGTACATGAAGAGGACTTCAGGTACCTCAAAATCATATGGAGCGCATTCATATGTGCATGTCTATACTGCTCCATAAACTAGCTAACTCTGCTCACTACAAAAGAGATGTCTGGCCTGGTATTATCACAGATATGAGCTTCCCAACGAGCTCCCTGAACCACCTCTTGTTTACCTCCGATGTATGATCATCATATAACTCCATGTTGTGGTCCATAGGAGTAGTGGCATGCTTGCAATCTGCCATGCTTGTCTCAAAGAGAATATCGATAACATACTTCCTCTGGGTGATAACAAGACCCCACTGGTTCCTGGCAAACTCAAGTCCTAGGAAGTAACGTAAGTCGCCAAGGTCCATGGTGACAAATTCATGTCCAAGAAAATCCTTAACCGCATGGATACCCTGCACATCATCCCCTATAATAATGATATAATCAACATAGACTAGTTTAGCAACTATACATCTCTGAGTCCTCAGAACAAAGAATGTGTGTGATCTGCAGTCGATCTCACAAATCCTTGATGCCCTATCAAGTCCGAGGGCTTCTGAAACCATACTCTTGGTCTTGGACTTTACTTAAGGCCATAGATAGCCTTATTAAGTCTGCACACCTTCTGACACTCACCGTCAGCATCGAGCCCAGGAGGTTGTTGCATGTACACTTCCTCATGCAAATCACCATAGAGAAATAAATTCTTCACATTAAGCTGATAAAACACTAGTCATGTATCACTGCAACTGAGAGAAGGATACGTAATGTAGAATGGCAAGGCAGGGGAGAGAAAGTATCATGATATTCCACCTCATAAGTCTGGGTGAACTCACGAGCCACAAGTCTCACCTTGTAGTGATCAACACTAGCATCTGCACAGTGCTTCACTATGAACATCCACTTGCATCCCACCACCGATGCCCTTGTAGGGGCAGTAACAAGGTTCCACATTCCCGCCACTATAACATGGCTATCTCCTCCTCCATGGCAAGGCACCATTGATTGTCTCATAGCATCTTCGTATGTTCGTGGACTCTCTATGGCCAATAGACCCACAAAAAATATCTTGAAATCCTCTGAAAGATGCCCCAAAGAGGCATGAGCAGTGAGAGGGTAAGTAGCACATGCATGCCTCTGCTTATGCACAGCAATATGCACATTAAGGTCATATGCATCCTCCTCAACATGTAAAGTGGTCTCCTGTGAAGGCGCATGCTCGTCCTGTAAAGTAGCATGGACAAATCACCAGTTCCATCAGTAAAAACAATGTGCTCATAACATACATAGAATGTGTTGGACAATGGGGAAGGTCCATGAGCAAGGGAAACAATGTGAGGCCTGCAAACGTGAAAATGTGGCAAAAATTGAGCCAACGTATAGGGTGGTGAAGGTGGAGGGGCCATAGTAGGATATGGTAGTGGAGATGGTGGAGTCAGTGTAGGTGGTGTAGGTTGTGGTGGTGGAGGAGCCGGTGGAGCTGAAGACGGTGGTGGCATAGTAGGAGTCATGTAGACCTCCTCTCCAGAGTCAGATGGAGTCAACATGTCACCTGTAGGAAACAAAATACATGATAGGCTCAAAAAATGTGACATCAGCAATGACATAGTACTTCTGTCTAACCAGATCAAAACAAGAGTACCCCTTCTGGGTCCAAGAGTAGCCAACAAAGACACACTTGAAATTCTAAGAGAGAGTTTGTCACAACCAGGAGTCAGATGTTGCACGAATGCCATTGAGCTAAAAACACAGGGTTAAAAGAGAACAAGTCCTTCTCGGGAAACGCAATCGAGAAAGGAACATTTTCTCCTAAAACAGAGGTATGACATGATTCACCAAGTATCCTATATCCTACCAAGTATCCTATGTCCTAAAACAGACACACTTGTCAATGTCGCCTTGCGATTCCTTATCGTCAACAAAAGTGTTTCCCTTACTCATGCTCTCTACCGCCTATAGCATGCTATATCATACCACGCCGCTCCAACTCAAGGTCGATCTTCTTCCCCTCCTTAGAACCAAGCTAATTTGTGCAGTGTCATGTTGAATGCTTGCATGCATCATGTTTTTTTAGTAATCAAGAGGGGTCCACCGAAAAGTACACACCGGAACTCTTATTTTCATAACTCATAATTAAGATACAAAATGCTACAAAGATTATGTGCCTAAAGATTAAGCCATCACTAGCCGTCAATATGGCCTAAAGTAGAGCAGCTATCTGAGCTCTACCCATTTCTAACACCCTCCACTCGATGCCTACAGAATCCCGGAAGGAGGTTTCGTCATAAAATCGCATTCCTGGGAGGTGATATGACTCCTGCATGCGCTTAGACCTTCTGTCCTCAGGCAAGCACTCACAACTCAAGGATGCCCCACTTGCCTACAAAAGAGTCTAGCCCTCTAGGACCCTCGTCAAGATCTGTCCCCTTCAGAGCACTCATAAGAATACGTTGATCTCCATCGTTATCTTTCATCTCCATACTCATGCACAGCCAACAATTGAGATACTATGGTCAAATACCATAGAAGCACACAATGCCCCATAATATTGGCAGATAAGGAACCATCTATCTAAATCGATGAATGACATCCCTCCGAAGGCCCTTCAACTGCATCTAGACCTCTGATCATCCTCATAAGCTTGCATGCATCGCTTCCCCCTTTTTGCTTTGTTCTTCACCGCGACCTTACCTTACCATATGGAGAGGGTTAGCCACCTACAATAAGGCCCCCCTGGGAGCTTCTTTGACACCATCGTTCTGATGTTCGTCAAGAAAGGTGATCGATCTTCGATGCACAAACTTTGAGAACAAGAAACCACATTACGAAGTTTAAAAACTTAGATAGAAATAATAATTGAAATAAAATAAAACCTAGGATAATCCATAATCAACTTGCTCTAATGTTATATTGAAATTTAAAATGAAGATAATAAATGCAGCAAATTGTAATATCATAACATTTGATTTAAGTGGTTCGAGAGGGTTAGAATGACCATCTTACTCCATGATTCTAGTACAGATCTTCATAACGAACTTAAATAATACAAGAGGTGTAAGGCTCTTAAATAGCCCTACCAATACACTCAAGTCACACCATTAGATGAACACATCAAATGAGAGGTGTAATTGGATCTTGGATGGATCTAATTATCTAATTGAATCAATTTATCATTATTAACATATATAAATAAAGGGACAGATTATCAATACACAACAACAACAAAGCCTTCTTCCACATTAAGTTGAGTCAGCTACATGGATTTTTTACCTCCATTCAGATTTATTTAGGACCATTCTCGGACTTGGATCCAAATAACTAAGATCCATTTGCATAGTGTCCTTCCAACACTTTTTTGGCCTTCCTCACCCTCTCTTAACAGGATCAACATGCCAAACCTCACATCTTCAACTGGTGCATCAGCTGACATCCTTTCCAAATGGTCAAACTATCCTAAGTGGTTCTCTCTCTTCTTATCATTTATCAAAGCTACACCAACTTTCCTTATGATCACAACGTTTTGAATCCGATCTTTTTTCTTGAGAAAGATATTTATCTTTGTCTATTTATGTATTTTCTTTTATTATTATCCATGCTATGTGGATATAAGTCCGAGATTGACCCAAGATAGATCTGAATGGAGGCGAAGAATCCATGTAGCCGACCCTACTTAATTGTGGGAAAAGGCTTTGTTGTTGTTGTTGTTGTATTATCCATGTTATGTAATTTTGCCTAATAGAGTTTTTCCTCTCCATATAAGAGAACTCTAGGGCCCCATGAATATTTTAATTCATTATTCCTTTTCCACATGGTATCAAAGCGACGATCTTAAACTGTGCGCCCTATGCCCTAGCCTTCCCCCTAGCTGCCAGCCACCTTTCTCCTTGTACATGCACCACAACCGCCGCATGCAGCCTCACGTGCCACCCAACGACGTCACAACAGCCTCAGCCACCATCGAGTGGTGTCGCAACAACCACCTAGGGCCCCAACAGTGACGCAGCAACCCCCTAGGACCTCCAGCAGCATCGTAGCAACAACTTAGACATCCTAGCAGCACCACTGCATCCCTAGTGGACGAACGATCCAACTTTATGCCTCAGACTACTCCAAATCCATGCACCTGCTCTAGAATTCTCCCATATGCGAGCATCCTTCTACTTCAAATCTGGCTACAATCTCAGCCAAGGTTCAGGAAAACGATATGTGTATGCGTTCGGACAGTCACTGCGGGGGCATATGCAAGGAATATGTGAGTCCATGCAGTTTCATAATTTTTTATTTAAAAATAAAAATATCTACAAAAGTGACTAAAGCTGAACTGAATTATGAATACGTGTGGTCCAACAAAAGATCTAAGGGAAAATGACTTTCATGTAGAGCTCAAAATAATCTCTATTAATCAAATATCAATACTTAAATAGAAAAGTTACCACATAATAATAGAAAACAATCACCAAAATATATAAGTATCCGAAAGAAAACTGAAATTCAACACAAATAATATTAGTAATGTACTAATTAAAACAACATAAGAAAATTGAAATGTTCAAGCGACAATATTCTACTGACTACAAAGCAATTCTAATCCAGATCATCATCAAATTCTACCGTGATATTGTCTTCATCTCCACTCTCTTCCTCAGATGGGAGTTCTTTCTCATTTAAACTCGACAATGAGGTTGAACCAGTAGCATACATTTGGCTTCTTCTAAGTTGCACTAAATCTTATGCGCTAGTTGCATCAGCCACTAAGTTCCACACCAGTCCGATCCTTAGAATACTTCATCATCTCCTTCATCTTCTTCACCAATCTAATCTCTATAATGGGTTCTATCATTTGTGGCAAATGTATCACTTCATTTTTTAAGATGGCAATCCCTCAACTTGGCATTGAATCTGACATACACCAAGTCATTTAATCACTTGAATTCAAGCATGTTCATTTACTTCGTGTGGATCTACAAAATAATCATAAATATATCATTAACCACCTCATTAACGATGTGTAACATGCTAACATCTGACATGTGTGGCACCAATGTTTTAGTCTTACCGCCTCAAAAGTGCTCCAATTCCTTTCACAGCTCGAGGAAGAAGCTGTCAACTGTAAAACTTTCATTGTCATTTCATTCAAATGTAATGTTTCCATGACATGTAATCCCCACCAATGGGTTATTTTCAAGAATAAATAATTAACAATCGTTAGACATACAAGTCTATAAAATCTAATGAGAATTTATACCTGGATTGTTCATCATTAATAATTGACCTCTCTCTGACAGCCAAAGGTTTGCCAAATCAGGATAGAAAATATCTATATAATCCAAGTATCCTTTCAAAGTAAGGCCTTCCCTTTGGATTTGAGCATTATCCCTATGAAAGAAATAGGGATTCAAAAAATACGCAGTAGGGTGGACGGGGCTCTCCAACCTTGTTGTTCTGGCATCACTATCTCGCTCTTTTGCGTAAATTGTCTCATCAAGCTCAATGTTTTTGCATGATTGTATAAGACAGTTAATGTTCTTGCCTTTGTGATGGCAATTTTGACCTTCGACTCTCTCTCAATCTCTTCTAGCATCAATGTGTTGCACAAGAACTCCAGAAGATCCGTGGGTACTTGGTTCTCAGAGTTCTACCAGTAGCCATATTGGCAGATGCATTGTATGACACTATCTAGACTACATTGTCGGACACACACAACTTCCGCAATGGACTTATCCACTAAGAAAACAATGTAGTCAGCGGTATGAGAATTTGCAGACGAGTCAATAGAATTCAAAAAACAAGTTCCAAGCTCACAGTTGACCTAAATATTCGTGATGCTCCATCCTCTCCTATCAGTCCAGACATCCATCATAATGGAGCATCCAGAAGTCTTCCAACAATCATGATGCGCTCGCAAGAACTCTTTTGTTTCCTTAGCATGTTCCTACAAAAGAGTTTATTTCTGTAAGTTCATAGTACGTTGGAGGCTTGTACGGCCTTCCATACTGTCCAATTGCGTTGCACATTCGAAGAAAAGAGTCACTTTTGACAGCATTGAAAGAGATGTCATTATCATAGAAGTACTTTGCCACAAATAAATTCACACGTGACCTTCCTCCTTGGCAAAGGTATCTTTAATTGTGGATTGGTGGAGACTCTTTGTTGGCACATCTTCTGCTGAAGTTCGAGGTCTTTTCGCATCCCTCTCTCCATCAGCCAAGGGTTGATTAATCTTGATGGAAACTTGCCCTTGAATGTTTTTCATCCTCACTATCTTCTCATTCCTTCACTTTAATTCCTCCATGTTGTCCATAATTTCTTTCTTTACCTCAGGAGTCACATTGGGACATGATGTTGTATTGCCTTTAATATAAGCCAAATGTTGCTTCATGCGATTAATCCCTCTGGTCACAACTTTCCGACATAAACGATAATCAACCATGCTAGGGCTACTCAGATTCGCTAGAAAAACACACTTCCATCCCGGATCATTGGATACGCAAGGAATAAAAAACTATGATGTATCGCTCATCTGAATAGGAGGCTTGCTTCCAGTTCCATACGTAGGAGAAGAATCAATGTCAGATGGTAGTATGGAGGCCATATTTACCTAACATTCAACCATATAACATCATCAAAAAAGTACTATATGATCTGATTTAATATATATAATAAAAATAATAGAACTAAATTTTAATTAGCAAGGAGAGTCGTAGAACTAGACCTAAATTTATACTAAACATTGTTAGTAAATTCATATTGAATTCACAGAAATACAGAGTTAATTATATCTTAGATTCTTTCAAAAAAATCATCATTCAATATACCTAAGTTGAATGTTAGCATAAACATTTTATACTTAGAAACTGTTAGAAGATCGGAAGCGAAAGCGTAACATGGAAAAAGATAAACAAAATAATAACAGCGGGATTTTACGTGGAACCCTATTCCATGAGGAGCGGGATGAAACCACGGGAGAAGCCCTCAACTAGGGCGTGTTTGTCTATTGACTTTCTCATCTGTTACAGGAGGTCTAGGGCTCCTTATATAGCTTCCACAGGGCCTCCAAGTCCCACCACTGGACGATGTGGGACTAAACAACTGGGTGGGGTAAATGGATCCTGTAGGGATCCATTTACCCACCTATTACATAAGTGACGCATGCTCCAAATACTCTAACACTCCCCCTCAAGCTGGAGCATGCAATGCTCAGCTTGGACAAACAGGAAGAAACTCAACTCACCATACATGACACTACATACAATATCAACCCAACGCGCACAACTGCTGCAGTCAAGGACGTTGCTTCTCATGGCGTGCATGTGAGGAGGACGAACGGGGCTGGAGTGTCTATCTGGCTCAGAGAATGGTACTCTACTGTGGAGTCCCTATGATACCACATGAAAACCCTTGCCCTTAATGGCATAGGGAATAGTCCTCTGCTCTGGAGTCCCTATGGCTAACATGAAAGCTCTGGTCGACCAACAAGAATGATTGGCATGCGTCATCTTCGAGTCTGAAACTTGTAGAGTCTGAACATCTGACCGGTCTGGAAAATCTGTCATCTGAATCTTAGAACAAGACCTGTGACTCTACATATACTCCCCCTTTCTCCCATACTGGTCGGAATGACATTGTTGACCACGTTGGGAGAAGATAAGATAATACATAAATCTGGGGAAAACATGAATATATTTTTTTCGGCTTTTTTTTCATGAAGATAAGATAATACATGAATATTCTCAAAAGATTCTTTTCGGTTTTTTTTCATCAATATATATATATATTTTTTTTAATAAGCCGTCCAATTATTTTCCGACTTTTCATCATCATTTTTTTTCTCGAAATACTCCTTTTTTTTGCAAATTGCGTACGGTTTTTTTTCTTTGTACGCACCTTTTTTTCCTTCTTTTTCTTTTTCCTTTTTTTTTTGCAAACTGTACTTCTCCCCTTTTTTATTGCTTTTTTTAATAAAAAAGACTATCGGCCCACATGGCCCTTTAAACAAATAACATTTTTTTAAAATATCTCAATCGGGCCTGGAAGCCCCGTCACTAGGGTTCCCTATGGAACTTAAGATGCAGCCGCTCCCATCGGGGGTTCTTGGATCGCCGCCGCTCTTCGCGAGAGAGGAACGTCGGGATCGCCTGGAGTTTCCGCGTGGAGGCTTCCGCCGGCGATGGTGGTCTCGTCGCTCGAGCGGCTTCTGCTGCTAGATCGGGAGGGACACTGCCTTGCGCCTGGGGTGCCGCCTTGCACCTGGAAGTGCCGCCTTGTGCCTGGAAGTGCCGCCTTGTGGGTTCGCGCCGCCTGTTGGATGATGAGGAGGCGAGGTCGGGGGTCACGCACCGTCTGCGGCTGGTGGCCCGTGCCTGGGGGTTCTTCGACGCTGATGTTGGCTGATGGAAGGTGCGAGATGCCGCCTTGAATTTCTGGAGAAAGCACGGGCTGGTATCGTCGCTTCATCGTAGCCTAGGCTTCAGAAAGTGGATGCGTCGTGCGCCTAGCGCTTGGCGAGGGTAGTAAGGCGCCTGGGAGGCGCTGGATGACGACATTCTCCCAGAGAGATCATGCTCGCCTCTTGGATCCCTTGTCGATGGAGATGCAGGGAGCTCTCCTCGGGAGATCAGGGTCTGATGCTGGGGCAGCCGGCCTAGATGCACGCCGCCTGGATCGAAGAGGGTGACCAGCGTGGAACGTTTGTGATTTAGGGTTTCGTGGAACAGAACCCGAATCACAAATTCAGAATAATAATCTTTCAACAATAACAATCGAGAACTGAAACTGATAATGATTCTCGAACAACACATAAAGAGAAAAAAACTCCTCGAGAATCGACCCGCTCTGATACCATGTTAGAAAATCGGAAGCGGAAGCGTAACATGGAAAAAGATAAACAAAATAATAACAGCGGGATTTTACGTGGAACCCTACTCAATGAGGAGCGGGATGAAACCACGGGAGAAGCCCTCAACTAGGGCGTGTTTGTCTATTGACTTTCTCATCTGTTACAGGAGGTCTGGGGCTCCTTATATAGCTTCCACAGGGCCTCCAAGTCCCACCACTGGACGATGTGGGACTAAACAACTGGGTGGGGTAAATGGATCCTGGAGGGATCCATTTACCCACCTATTACATAAGTGACGCATGCTCCAAATACTCTAACAGAAACAATACTGACCTAGTCATTTAAAAAAAAATAACAAACCTAAGTTGAATGTTAGCATAAACATTTTATACTTAGAAACAAACAACATAGTATAGTAAAGACCTAATCATATCTTAAATTCTTTCAAAAAAAATAATCATTCAACAGAAACTAAGTACGATTTCATTTTATATGCCTAAACATTGTTCGTAAATAATAGCATGTCAAGGTTGTGAATATATTATTGTATGTGCGTACAATAATAAACCCAGAATCCATGATCAATGTCAAGAGAAGCTTATTTGCTATATTTCTTCTCCAGGAGCAAATAGCCGATAATGATGGTGCCACATGTTTACCAACGTCTCCTAATATGATTAGGGGAGGAAAATCTAGAAGTATGATAAACAATAGAGGATATCGGAGGTCAGTTATCAACAACATAGTATAGTACAGTAAATACCTTATAAACTATTGAGATAATTATATGTTTATTATATGTTTATGTCCTTATTTATATTTTTCTATTTCTTCAGTCTTCCTTATGTAATTTCTCCCTAGAGCTTTTCTCTTATATAAGAGAGCTCTAGGGCTATGAGGAATATAACTTTTCGCTTCACTTTTCCACATGGTATTAGAGCGACGGTCCTAGATCGGAGCATGTGCCCTAAATCCTTTCCCCACCAAAAGCCCTGCGCCACGCCGCCTCCTGCGATGTCCCTGTGCGCCGCCTCCTGCACCCGCTCGCGCGCCGCTAGCGCTCGCGCAGGGCCAACCACAGCTCAGACCCCCCATGCGTCGTGCCGTGCAGCGTCGCGCCTCCCGCGTTGAGCCTCCCGCATCGCCCGGGCAACGCTCTTTTCTGCTGCATGCTTGCGAGCGGCCTCCTGCGCGTGTGTGGCCTCCTGCGTGCTTACGAGCTTGCGTGCTTACGCGCCTGGCTGACCCCGCGGCCTGATTGTGCGCCGTGGTTGAGGCACGCCACCTCGCAGTAGACACCTCTGGTTGCTTCCTATTGCACGGGGTTTCTTGCACTTGGGTTTCTAGGGTATAGCATAACTATCTAAAATACCCTAGTCGCCCAGACGAGTCTCCAAAGAATGAAAGCAATTGTATTATGAGTCTACACCCACAATCACCTTCCCATATGTCCATGTAGACATTATTCTTACAGTCTGCAACCCCAGTCTTAAGCATTGTTGTCATCATGTCAAACAACAAAGCAGATATTCCATCTCTGGGTGCATTCAAAGGTCCAGCGCCCATTGTGAAGATGGATGGAACGAATTATGAAGTGTGGGCCATGCAATTCATGAGTTTAATGCAATGTAATGGCAAGAAGCATATCCTCACATAGGAGGAGCCTGTTGACAAGACTAGGGTTAACGTCTCATGGGAGGCAGACGATGCTTATGCATGTGTATGACTTTCCGGAACAGTATCCATGGAGATAGCCAATGACATACTGAGTCAGCCCACGGCTAAGGCTATGTGGGACATTCCCGCTGCCACATATTGTCCGACGAAGTACGAGTCAAAGATTTTACAACTTCAGCATGGCATCTTCACGTCGAAGCAGAATGGTCGTCCTCTTCATACCCTTTACACTTATCTAAGAGGTATGTTTGAGAACTTACACGGTTACATTCCCTTGACTGTCACACCAAAGGAACTTAAGGCATATAGGGATTCAGTGATGACAGGAGTTTTTCTAGCTGCTCTAGACCCTGAGTATGATGCAGCCAGAGCACATATTCTTATTGATGCCACAACACTCCCTATGGAGGAGGCATATCGCAGGTTGAGTAGGCTCTCCATATCTCCTGGTGGTACTCAGTTGTCACAGACATCCTCAGCCATGTCAGCATCTCATCGTAGAGGAGGCCCTGCACAGTTCGTGGTCAAGGTAGCCGTGGCAAGGGAGGGGGTAGTCGACCCCCTCGACAGCCATGTACTTATTGTCACAGACCAGACCACTCCGAGGAAACATGTTATTCCAAGCATGGGTTCCCAGCTTCAGCACGTGTCATAGAACAGACTCAGTTGATTAGCAGTTCATCACCTGCGTTTGATCAGAGATTTGACGAACTTGTGGCAAGACTCAGGGAGATTATGCCAACCCCTGGGTCAACTAGCTCTCCTTCAGGATAGCTACCTCAGCGTCTACATCAGGTACATCATATGCCTTTACTAGTTGTTACAGGACAGACTTGTCAGAATGGATCATGGATTCCGGTGCATCACGTCATCTCCTTGGTGATAGAGGTCAGTTTAGCGTTTTCAGTCGAACTAGCTCGGATGATCTGTTGTGATAGCTGATGGGACACACTCTCTCATCACTGGTCAAGGGGGAGGTGCAGTTATCTCCTGCAATGAGGCTTTAGAATGTTCTTTATGCTCCTGAGTTTTCCATGAATTTACTATCTATTAGTCAAGTCACCAAGGATTTACACTGTCGTGCCATTTTTTATCCATTTGCTCTTGTGTTTCAAGATATTCTAACGGGCAGGGTGATTGGTTCTGGGCGTGAGCATGGAGGTCTCTACAGACTGGTACAATCTCCTTATGTTGATGCCTCTTCTCTTCGCATCGGATCTGTGTCTCCCTATATGTGGTACCTTCGTGTTGGCCATCTTCCTCTGCAAAAGTTGTGTCACATTCTTCTACGGATTTCTCCTCGCTCTACATTTCAGTGTGAGGCCTGTCAGCTTGGGAAGCATCATAGGTCCACCTTCCAGAGTCGCCAGGGTCGGAGTGGTCATAGTCTGTTTGAGTTGATTCATTTTGATATCCCAGTCGTGTCCCTGATCATCAGGGGTATAGATTTTATCTTGTCGTTGTTGATGACTTTGCAAGGTTGTCGTGGGTTTTTCTTCTTAAAAATAAATATGATGCCAGTCCTGTCATTCAGTCCTTTATTAATGAAATAAAGAATAATTTTTCAGCTAAAATCAAGTTTATACAGTCTGGCAATGCCTTGGAATTTCGTAGCACTCAACTTGCCGAATTTCTTTCCTCTCATGGTATTGTACATTAAACTTCTTGTGTGTATACTTCTCAACAAAATGAGGTGGCTGAGCGAAAACACCACCATCTTCTGGATGTTACCAGGACCCTTTTGATTCAGAGTCGTGCTCCTCATTCGTACTGGGGGTTGCGGTTCTAACTGCTTGTTACCTAGTAAATCGTATGCCCTCTTCGGTTCTAGGAGAAAAGATATCATTATTGATTATGTTTCCCGAGAAGGATCTTTTCTCACTCACGCCTCGTATCTTTGGCTCAGTGGCTTTTCTTCATCAGTTGTCTCCCGGTCTTGACAAGCTCTCTCCTAGAGCTGTCAAATGTGTGTTTGTTGGGTACACTCCAAGACCCAAAAGGGATATCGTTGTTTCGACACTGTTCGACAAAGGTACTATGTTAGTGCAGATGTCACCTTTTTTGAGTCTATTATGTACTTCTCTCCTACAGGTGACAAGTTCATTTCTTCAGAGGATGGGGAAGAGGTCTATATGCCCCTGCCATCGGTCTCCAGTATACCTTCATCATCAACACCACCACCTCCTCCACCGCCACTGCCTCCACCACCTCCGCCACCACCCTCCACACCTACTTTCTTTCCTAAGGTCTACCAACGTCGACCTCGTGCTCATGTGCCTCCGCCATCATCCAGCACGCCCAAGGTATGTTCTGAGCATTTGAGTTCTACTAATGACAGTGGTGATTTGCATGTACAACTTGAGGTGCAGGATGTCTAGGATGCTATATCTTCTGCGGGTAATGAAGACCTGGATGTTCCTATTGCTCCACGGAAGCAGAAGCGTGCATGCACTATGCATCCCCTTGCTTCCCATGTTTCATTAGACCGGCTTTCTGAGGATTTTAAGCGGTTTGTTACGGGACTATCAGGTGTGGAAATACCATGTTCCTATCAAGAGGCGATGAAGATTAGTCAGTGGTGTCTGGCGATGGAGGAGATGCCAGGTTTACAGTCTCGAGGTACGTAGAGTGTTGTGTAGGCCCCTCCAGGTGCATTTATTGTAGGCAGCAAGTGGGTGTTCACTGTGAAACACCAAACTGATGGTATTGTCGACAGATATAAGGCCATATTGGTTGCCCATGGGTTCACGCAAACTTACGGGGTGGACTATCAGTAGGATACTTTTTCTCCAATTACGCATCCCTCCACGTTGCGGATTCTTATTGCAGTTGTTGTGGTAAGTGACTGGCCGCTTTTCCAGTTGGATGTCAAGAATGCATTCTTGTATGGAGATCTGCGGGAGGAAGTTTACATGCAGCAACCACCAAGGTTTGCTGCTGAGGGGGAGTCCAGTATGGTGTGTCGTCTTCAAAAGGCCATATATGGCCTCAAGCAGAGTCCGAGGGCTTGGTTTCATAAGCTCTCAGAGTTGATTGAACAGAATTACTTTGTCAGATCTACTGCATATCATTCTCTTTTCGTTAAGAGAATTCAGAGGGGTACTATTATTGTTCTGGTTTATGTTGATTATATCGTTGTTACTGGCAGTGATGAACAGGGTATTCAGGCAGCTAAGGATTTCCTTGGACGACAGTTTGTGACCAAGGACCTTGGCATACTACGTTACTTCCTTGGCTTGGAGTTTGCCTGCAATCAGCGTGATATGGTTATGACGCAAAGGAAGTATGTTATTGATCTTCTGACTGAGACAAGCATGACAGGATGCAGGCCTGCCACTACACCGATGGATCCTAATGCTAGACTTTATGATGATGACGCTGAGGAGGTGGATAAGAGACGGTACAGAGAGCTTGTAGGGAAGTTGTTATGTGTTACTTTCGTTTGCTGTGAGCAAAGTCAGCAAGTTCATGGAGTAACCTAGACAGGTTCATATGGATGCAGTTTGCATGATTTTGAAATATCTGAAATCCTCTCCAGGTGCCGGTCTTCTTTTTATAAGAGATATGTCTCTCTTAGTTAGTGGGTGTGCAGATGCAGATTATGCTGGGTGTCCCAAGGACAGAAAGTCTACTTCAGGCTTCACTATATCCGTTGATAGCTCACTGGTTTCATGGAAGAGTAAGAAACAGACGGTTGTTGCTCGATCCAGCGCTGAATCAGAATATAGGGCTATGGCCCAAGGGAGCACATAAATGATGTGGGCCAAGTACGTCCTAACTGACCTAGCAATTGAGGTGCATCTTCCAATGCACCTCAAATGTGATAATCAAGTAACCATGTTCATAGCCAATAATCCAACCTTCCCTGAGAGAATGAAGCATATCGAAGTAGACTGCCATTATACCCATGATTTGATTCAAAAGGGCTTATTTCCACCTCTCATGTTGCTTCAGGCGATCAGATTGCAAACATGTTACCAAAGCTCTTGCGAAGGGTCTTTTTCAGCGTTGTTGTTCCAAGATGAGCATGATATATATATATGCTCCAGCTTGAGGGGGTGTTGAGATAATTATATGTTTCTGTCCTTATTTATATTTTTCTATTCTTCAGTCTTCCTTATGTAATTTATCCTTAGATCTTTTCTCCTATATAAGAGAGCTCTAAGGCTACGAGGAATATAACTTTTTGCTTCACTTTTCCTTATAAACTATCTGAGAAATAAAATAAACCATGTGGTTACCAATCCTCTTACTCCTATAGGCTATTCCCAACCTTGTTCATTTTAGGAAGGTTACTAATCCATTTGCAACCTTATTATTGAAATATGCACATTCAAAAAAACATGTAACAGCATCATCTTCTCCTATGGTAGTATATAAATAATGTAATCCATGGGTTTATTTTACTTTATAGTTTCATCAATGTCAAGAAGCATATTATTTCAGGTGGCAAGTATCCCCCAAAGATAGGGATGATTAACATGTAAATCAGTTAAAAATAATCATCTAGGTTATATGTCTAAACATTGTTAGCATTTAGTAAAAAATACATTATAGTTCACTTTGGAGAAAATCACAAGAATCAAACCTAAGTTGGAATAAGTTGGCTGCATGCATAAGAAAATCGCAAGAATCGGCGAGAACTTGGAATAAGTTGTCATGGAAAAGATAAAAAATCATTTAGCGAACTAAGTTGGCTCCCAAAAATAAAATATCAAAAATCACTCGAAATAAGAGAAAAGGAGGGATCTGGGGCTACCTTCACACAGTCATGTCAAAGCTAGGAGGTGGAGAAACCTCGCAAGGAGGAAATGGAGGCGGAGGAGGTACTCATTGAGGTGATGGAGCTTCGCACGGAGAAGCCGAAGGCGGAGGAGCTTCGCACGGAGGCGGAGGGCTTCCGGACGATGGTGGAGGCACAGCGTGGAGGATGCGCTGGAGAGGATCTTCATTTCTGGGGCTTGAGATGGAGAGCAGTAGACCTATCGGGGGTTCTGGAGGAGAAATCCATACCAAATCGGGTCGCCTAAACCCTAAACCTGTATCCGAATCTTATGATCTGGATCTGATTACCTGATAATGCAGTTGGGGTTGGAAGCGAGCACACGATGTGCATATGCGGTTGCACAACCCACATATGTGGTCCGCATATGCGTAAGGGGCGCATAGTGAGGTGTTCCATATATGCGGGACGCTAAGAAGTCCACACACGCATATCCAGCTGCTTAGCCTGCTTTGATGAACACTGCTCGTGATCACATACACTGAGCAACAGATGTCATACAGAAATGCCATGATAGTTGGAGTTTTTATGGCAGCCCTAGACCCTGAGTATGAGGCAGCATGCACCTAGCTCCTCACGGGTGCATTTATACCAACGATGGAGGAGGCTTACAGTTGTCTTAGCAAGATCATAGTCCTATCTACCGCCACCACATAGACCTCAACAACGACAGCATCCTACGGCAGCGGATGTACATCTCAGTTCATATGACACGGTGAACGTCGTAGAGGAAGTGGACGTCAGCATGGTCCATGCACTTACTATCATCGGTCTGGTCATCCGAAGGAGACATGCTACCTAAAGCATGGTTACCCCGAGTCTGCTCGTGTGGCCGAGCAGGTTGAGCCTATTGTCACTTTTGTTGCTAGTATTGATCATAAGTTAGATGATATTGTCTCCCTTCTGAGGGAGATCATGGCTCGTGTTGTCGCCACTACTAGTGCTCCTACAGGTCCTTCGGATATTCCCACTACTGCCAGAGCTTCTTCTACCACCTCAAGTATAGCCTATGCCCTTACCAGTTGTCACATGGCAGACATGACAGAGTGGGTTGTGGCTAGTGCATCCTATCATTTGTGTGGGTGCAGACAGGGTCAATTCACATCTTATAGATTTGTTCATCCAGGCAGATCAGCTGTCATTGCAGATGGGACTCGCTCTCCTATTACAGGATAAGGAGATGTCTTTTTAACGTTGTCTGTGCGTCTGCATAATGTTCTTCATGCACCTGATTTTTCGATGTCTATTAGTCAGATCACTACATATTTGTGTCATTTTTTACCCCTCTTCTCTTTTGTTTCAGGACATACTCACAGGTAAGGTAATTAGATGTGGTCACGAGCAAGGGAGTCTCTACAGACTGGTCTCGTCACCATATGTTGGTGCTTCCTCCATTTATATTAGATCAGTCTCTCCATATATGTGGCATCTTCATTTTTCCCACCTTCTTCTATAGAAGCGGTGTCATATCTTCCCATAGATATCCTCTCGATCCACATTTCAATGAAATGCTTGCCAACTTGAGAAGCATTATCAGTCTACTTCTCCTGGTCCTCAAAATCGTATTAGCAGTAGCTTATTTGAGTTGGTTCATTTTGATATGTGGGGCCGCGGTCATGTTCCCAAACATCAGGGGTACATATTTTATCTTATTGTGTTGATGATTTTTCTAGACTGCTATGATTTTTTTTGGAAATGAAGTCTACAGTTGGTTCTGTTATTCAATCTTTTTAATGAAATAAAGAACATTTTTCTGCTACTATCAAGTATGTTCACTCTGACAAAGCCTTGGAGTTCTGCACTTTACAGCTTTCTTAGTTCTTCAAATCCCTTGCCATTATACACCAGATTTCTTGTGCATACACTTCCCAACAAAACAATGTTATTGAACGCAAACATCTTCAATTACTTGATGTGACCAAGACCTTCCTCACTCAGATCGGTGCTCCCCTAGTCTTTATGGGGTGATGCAGTCCTCACTGCTTGTTACCTAGAAAATCATGTGTCATCCTCTGTGTTAGGAGAGAAGATGCATTTCTCAAATGTGTTTCATGAGTCTCTTTTACACCTCTTATCTTTGGCTTCATGGAATTCGTTCATCATCCGACTCTTGGTCGCGACAAGCTCTCCTCCAAAGATGTCAAGTGTGTCTCAGTTGGCAACTTCCGGAGCTAGAAGGGGCTATCAGTGCTTTGATCATGTTCGATGGAAGTACTACGTCAGTGTTGATGTCACCTTTTTTGAGTCAGTCATGTACTTTTCTCCCACATGTGACAGGTTGATTCTGCATGACTATGGCAAGGAGGTCTACATGCTTCCTCCTCATACCCTATTACCACTTCCAGATGTGGTTCCTCCTACAACGCCACCACCTCCATCAGCTCCACTACCTCCACCACCTCCTACTGTGGTTACTCCTCCGCCCCACCTCCTAGTACTTGGCTCACTTTTTGCCACATTATTACATTAACAGGCCACCTTATGTACCCCTTGCTAATAAACATTCTCCATCATCCAACATGCCTCGGGTATGTTTTGAGCACTTTTTTTCTACTGATGGCACTAGTGATTTGTCTCTACAACAGGAAGGACAAGCATGTACCTCCTCAGGAGACTGCTTTGCAGGCCACAGATGATCTCCATGTGCACATTGCTCTTCAGAAGCATAAGTTTACATGTGGTATGTATCCTCTTGTTGCTCGTGTTTCTTTGGGGTGTCTTTCACAAAATTTTAGGAGGTTTGTCATGGGTCTATAAGCTACAGAGATCGCACAAACATATCAGGAGGTTATGTGATACAATTAGTGGTGTCTTGCTATGAAGGAGGATATGATTGTGTTACAGACTTACAGTTGTGTATCATTTGGAACTTGGTCATTGCCCCTATAGGAACTTATGTGGTTGGTTGTAAATAGGTATTTACAATGAATCATTATGTAGATGGCAACGTTGATCACTACAAGGTCGGTGTTATGGCTCGAGGGTTAACCCAGACTTATGGAGTGGACTATCAGGATATGTTCTCTCATATGACACACCATTCTACCATTCGGATCCTTCTTTCCATTATAGTGGTACGGGACTATTCCATTTCTCAGTTTGATGTGAAGAATGCATTTCTATATGGTGATCTGTAGAAGGAAGTCTAGATGCAGCAGCCATCTGGGTTCGTGGCTGAGGAGGAGTGTCAGAAGATTTACATACTCTATAAGGCTGGCTATGGCCTTCGACAGAGTCCCAGAACCTTGTTCTAGAAGCTCTCAAACTTTGTAGAGCAGTAGGGCTTCATGAGTTCGATTACATATCATTCATTGTTTGTTCAGAGGACTCAAAGGTATCGTTGTTATATTGGTCTATGTTGTTATTGTAGGAGATAATGTGCATGAAATTAGTATGGCTAAGGAGTTCCTTGGATAGCAGTTTGTCACCAAGGACCTTAGCAATTTACTACACTTCCTAGGATTTGAGTTCGCCAGGAACCAACGGGTCTTGTGATGATCATAAGGAAGCATGTTACTAATCTCCTCTTAGAGACAGGAACGGTAGATTGCATACCTGCCACTAGTCCCATGGATCCCAGCATGAAACTATATGAAGATGATACAGAGGTGGTGGACAAGAGGAGATACAGGGAGCTCATTGGGAAACTCATTTATGTGACCATTACCAAGTCAGACATCTCCTTTGTTGTGAGCAAAGTTAGCCAGTTTATGAAACAGCCGAGACAGGTACATATGGATGTAGTTCACATGATTCTAAGATATTTGAAGATTTATCCAGCTACCGAATTGCTCTTTAGCAGAGGGACATCCTTACCATCATGGCATGTAAAGATGCAGACTATACACGATGCCCCAAGGATAGGAAATCTACCTCCGGCTTTGTAGTGTTCATAGGAAGCTCTTTGATGTCATGGAAGAGCAAGAAGCAGACTGTGATTGTCAGATCTAGTGCTAAGTCAGATTATAGAACCATGTCACATGGGAGCACTGAGATGATGTGGATCAGATCCATTCTGACTGACCTGGATATTGGCGTGCCTCTTCCCATGCAAGAACAATGGGACAACCAGGTTGCTCTTTTCATTGCCAACAACCTTGCTTCCATGAGAAAATCAAGCTCATTGAGGTAGATTGTCAATATACACGTGACATGATTCAAGGGCTTCATCTCTACTTCCCACTTCAGCACAGGGAAACATACAGTAGATGTTTTCACCAAGGGGACAGAGGGTCATTTCGGAGATGTTGTTCCAAACTAAGTATGATTGACATCTAAGCTCCATCTTGAGAGGAGAGTTGAGAGATATATTTATCTTTGTCTATTTTATGTATTTTAGTTTCTTATTGTCTATGTAATTTTCACACTATGGTTTCTCCTCTCTATATAAGAGAATCCTAGAGCCTCATGAATAAGTCAATTCATTATTCTTTTTCAACACTTTCAGTGTATGACTACATATCCACCGTAGCATTTTCATTTCTGCTATTGTCATTCTTTGCATATGTCTATGGAATAAATTACCATTACACCAAGAGAATCTCGTTCATTTTTTTATGTATTTAAAGGATTTAAAAATGTGCCAAAGGCAATTCTAATTAGATGAAACCAATTTTAATTACTTACTGAACTGATCAACAGATTTCCAATTCTAATCAATTTGATACAATTTAATGAATTTTACTAAGAAAAAGTCACATTTTCGGTTCGATGAGAAATCTGATGAGAAATCTGTGTGAGAACCAATACACACGGTGACTTTAGAGGTGAGATTACTAGAAGGCATTTATCTGATGAGGGAGCTGACCTCCGACTCTAAAAGTACGAGGGAGCTTTTCTTTGAATTAGATGTAAAATTATTAATATGGTAATAAACTGAAATTCCTGACCCAAAAACGTGCAAAAAAACAAGAAAAAATGAATGCAAATGAGAATAGCATGTAATAGTTGATTAAAACATAAGCTTGGAGATTTACTATTTTCAGAACATGAGCACAAAATTTTACACCAAAGTCATGCATGAAGTTAATAGGAAAAACTTCCTAAAAAGATAATAAACTCATAATTGAAAGGCATTCATCTATGAAGGATATAATTTATAACAGGCATAAGAAAGCATGTCACTTATGATTAGCATAAAAAGGAAAAAGGCGGCACTGGGTGGGTACTTGTACTGCCGCTCAACTTTATACACATCTGGTGCAAGTTCCCGGCAAACTTCACACCAATCTGCATAGAACTCTACAACTGTCGGTCTCCCATTTGAGAGAGCCTGCAATCAGAGGAGAAAAAATAGACATGGATAAATTCTAATAATGCATAAAGTAAATTAGGAGCACTTTCTTCCTCTTGGACAAAGGAATTGAAGTATAGCAGATGAGCAATAAAACATGTCATATAAACTATGATTCTTTCCTCTGAACAATTTATAAGCAAAAAGATAATTTGGGGGCTTTCAATTGAGTAATGCGTCCACTCAACCATGCCAGGTTGTCAATTGCCAGTCAAAGTTCGAAAGATAATATCATCCTGTGTTGAACAATCCAGGGTTCTTAGGAGGTAATCTTTGTCAAATGTGGGTATATATGGTATTTAGATTGTCTATTAATAGAAAAGATGACTAAAGAAATATGACGTCAACCAGTGTAGCTAAGTCTCCCTACTGCAAGCTTCATGAGATGGGTATGAGTAACATAAGCTTTGGTTTATTTGACTATATACACTCCAGTGGGTATTTCATTTCTATCAAATCCACCACTTTTTTGGAGTTCTTTTCTTTTTGCACATTTTTTTGATGTGCATATATACAACATATCTACATGGTGCAGCATATATACATAAGGAGTTTTTCCTCTTGAGCCAGTAGACTATCCCTCTTTTGAAGCTTTATCGCAACCTACAACTCCTGTCTTTAGACCTCATTGCTACAAGACCAAGTTGAGACGCACTTCCTTCACTAAAAGAAGAAGAGAGGTTCCGCCTAGAAGTACTACCCTCATATGCTCCCCCAAGTCAAAGAAGACTGCCTCCTCACCACCTCATCCGTAGAGAGCTAGGTGTAAAGTGTCGGTCCAAGTAAAGCCATTGTCTGTGAGAGTCATGCGTGTGTTGTTAAGTGTTCTACTTAGGCTCCTCAAGATGACATATGATCATAGCCTAGTGGACTCAAAGAATTAAGTCACCATGGACCTGAAAAGTCTCAACCCTAAGCCCTATAAGGTTCCTCTTAGAATTAGGTGGATTAAGATTTTAACCAAGTTCCATTCTTCAATTTAATTCCAGGCTAGTTTAAATGTCAACTATAATTCAGAAAAAGTGTACAAATATTTACAAAAATGCAATTTTTGAAAGTATGCAAAAATTTTGAAAATGTTTGAAAGCATGGATGTATGCATGAATGCAGAAGTTTTGCAAAATATTTACACACATTTACAAAAGGGTTTTTGCAAACTTTTTGTTTTTCAAACATTTTAAAAAAAATACTATATACATAATTTTGATATGAAAATATTTACAAAATCTTTACACAAAAGTTTTTTACAAACATTTTTACAAAAATAATTTTGTACATAGCTATGTATGTGCAATAAAGAATTTTATGTACAAGAAAAAAATTTTAATTTTCATGGATTTTTAAGGATTTTAGCCATTTTATTTATTAACACAGACACACAAAATACGAGTTATGGCTAAAGAATATATGAAATATATACGACACCCCCCTATACTTAGCTCGAACGATGTCCTCAGAGTGAATCAAGAGCGATGAAGAAGACATAACTCGTGCTTAGTATAGGGAAGTGAAAAGGAAAACTATACTACAAAGACGAACGAAAGAATAGAAATGGAAAGAATCTCAGGGTTTCCCCCTATACTTAGGATCAAGTAATCCTAAGTATAGTAGGTTGTACACAAAGGGAAATCCGAGTGGGAGAATGTACAGGGTCTACCTCCCCTACACTTAGGGTGAAATATCCCTAAGTATAGGCAGCAAAACAGAGGTAGAAAAGAATCAAAAGAAAATCAAAAGTCTCACGCCCCCCTATACTTAGGGTAAAGTGCACCCTAAGTATAGCATAATCAAAGATGCACATGGGGTGTTCGACTGAAGAATAGTGTGATATGGACATCTGGATCTATACAAGTAGGAAGATAGTGATAATCAGGCGTGAGACGCAATAGATGTGAGTCAAGAGACCACATCTCATGCAAAATGAATAGGGGCAACATCAACGACCAACGGCTCATGATCTAGATATGGTTTGAGCCGCTGCCCGTTAACACGAAAGGTAGACTCAGATGACAACTCGAATATGTCGATGCTTCCGTTGTCGTGTACCTTTCGGGCCACATAGGGTCCCTTCCATTTGCTCTGCAACTTCCCTGTAACTAATTAAAGCCTGGCATCGGACAACCATACTCTCTGTCCTGGCTCAAACTGCTTGTGGATGATATGAGAATCATGCCACTCCTTCACTCTCTCCTTATACCGTAGGCTGCTCGAAAAGGTTGCATCTCGAAGCTCCTCCATGGCTGCCAACTCTGCCCTCCTCTGTTCTCCTACACTCACTGGATCCAAAAGTATATCAGTGATTGCCCAAAGTGACCTATGTCTCAGCTCAACAGGTAAGTGGCAGGGCTTGCCAGAAACGAGGCGAAAGGGAGATGTACCCAAAGACGTCTTGAAGGACGTCCGATATGCCCACAAGACCGAGTCCAAAAGCTGTGACCAATCCTTTCGGTCAGGACGGACGACCTTCTACAGAATAGTCTTGATCTCCCTGTTCGACACTTCAGCAAGACCATTGGTCTGGAAGGTCGTATCCCGATATATCGGCGATATATCGCCGATATATCGATATCGACATGGGACCGATATCGAAATCGATATATCGATATATCCGATTTCAGGCATTTTCTTCAGAAAAAATCCTAGATATAGCGATATATCGGCGATATATCGCCAATATATCGATATCGACACGATATCGAAACGATATCGATATGTCCTTCCAGGATGATAGGGTATGGCTACTCGATGGTCTATGCTGAACTCGCTAGCAAGGGCCTTTACCTTGTCGTTGACGAAATGAGACCCCCCATCAGATATCAAAACTCTAGGCACCCCGAACCGTGAAATGATACTTTTCCTCAAAAATCGGTATACAGTCCTAGCATCTGTGGTTCGGGCGGGGATGGCCTCAACCCAACGACTCACATAATCCACGGCCAATAGAATGTACTCGAATCCCTGACTCTTAGAGAATGGACCCATGAAATCGATGCCACATGCGTCAAAAACCTCACATAAGTGAATGGGTTGCATCGGCATCATATCACGTTGTTCACAACTGCCCATCCTCTGACAGTCAGTACACATCTTCACGAATTCATCAGAATCCTTGAAGAGGGTAGGCCACCATAGGCCGGATTGGAGCACTTTCTGTGCCGTTCTCCTCCCAAAGTGATGTCCTCCTGCCTCAAGCTTGTGGCAGTAAGTGAGGACGCTATGGTGCTCCTCCTGTCGAATGCACCGATGCCAGACGTTATCCCCTCCTTCATGATAAAGGACGGGATCCTCCCAATGGTAGAACTTGACCTTCGCAAGGAAGGTCTCAAGTTGCTGCCTGGGCCAACCTTGTGGAACTTTTTTGGCAACAAGATAGTTCACAATGTCGGCGTACCACGGGAGAGAGGCGATAGCAATGATCGCCTCATCTGGAAGGTCTCTGAAATAGGCTCAATCTGTTCAGAATCCTCAAGATGCTCTAATCGGGAGAGATAATCCGCCACCACATTCTTGGCTCCATGCTTATCCTTAATCTCAATATCAAACTCTTGGAGTAGAAGGATCCATCTGGTCAATCTAGCTTTGGCATCCTTCTTGACCATGAGGTACCTGATGGCGGTATGATCTGTGTAAATTGTCACCTTAGATCCAATGATGTACGATCTGAACTTATCTAGGGCGAACACTACAACTAGCATCTCCTTCTCAGTGATGGTGTAGTTCCGCTGAGTGGCATCCAAAGTACGGCTAGCGTAGTGTATGGCAAAAGATACTCCATCCCTCCTCTGTCCCAGCACGGCCCCTACGGTAAAATCGAAGGCATTCGTCATGATCTCGAATGGGAGAGACCAATCAGGTGGCTGGAGGACAGGAGCCTCAACAACTAGACTCTTGAGAGTTTCAAATGACGTTAGACACTTATCATCCACAATGAACTCGGTGTCTTCCATCAGCAAATCAGTCAACGGCTGGGCAATCC
The DNA here is from genome assembly GCA_037367405.1 of Ottelia alismoides. Taxonomy (NCBI): domain Eukaryota; kingdom Viridiplantae; phylum Streptophyta; class Magnoliopsida; order Alismatales; family Hydrocharitaceae; genus Ottelia; species Ottelia alismoides. Next base: position 217,013 of record JAZKJV010001134.1, on the reverse strand, counting down.
TGCTGAAATCATGAATGAATCGTCGGTAGAAACCGACGTGCCCTAGATTAGACCGTAACTGTCGCAAGTTGGACGGTGGACTGAGTTTCCTAATGATATCCACCTTGGTCGGATCAACCTCCATGCCCATGTTGGAGATGATATGGCCAAGCATCGTCCCCTGAGTCACCATGAAGTGACTCTTCTCCCAAGAAAGCACAAGATGGACCTTAATGCATCGTTGGAGGACGCGGTCTAAGCAGTCAAGACAAGCATCAAACCAATCGCCATAGATCGAAAAATCGTCCATGAAGACCTCCAAGCACTCACCCACCATGTCCGAAAAGATGGACAACATGCACCTCTGGAATGTCGCCGGAACGTTACATAGACCAAAGGGCATCCGTCTGAAAGCATATGTCCCAAAGGGACAGGTGAATGTAGTCATGTCCTGGTCTTCGGCCGCAATGGCCACCTGATTATATACGGAGTACCCGTCCAAGAAACAGTAATGACTCTTCCCTGCTAGCCTCTCTATAATCTGATCAATAAAAAGCAGCGGGAAATGATCCTTCTTGGTAGCCTGGTTCAATCGTCTGTTGTCCACACAGACCTTCCAAGAAGTGGGTACCCGGGTAGCGATCTCCTCTCCAGACTCACTAACAACTGTGGTGATGCATGTCTTCTTGGGCATTACATGTAGCGGACTGACCCATTTGGAGTCGGAGATGGGGTTGATAAAATCGATGCTCTACCATTTCGAGATTTCCTTCATGACAATCTCTCGAAGGTTCGGGTTCAACCGCTGCTGGAACTCACGTGACGGCTTCGCGTTCTCTTCGAGATAGATATGGTGGGAGCATAGGGTCGGACTTATCCTCTGGAGATCGGCTATGCTCCATCCTATCGCCTTGCGGTTCTTTTCAAGAACCCCCATCAGACGGGATTCTTACTCTCCAGTCAAATCCGCTTAGATAATGACTTAGTGCATCTCATGCTCGCCCGCAAGGAACCTATACTTCAGCGATGACGGTAAAGGCTTCAGCTCTGGACAACTGGGTGCTGGCGGATCTGGCCTCTGAAATGTCTGAGTAAATGCGACCAAATCGGCATGGGAGAATGAGAACTCTCGCTGAAAATCAGAATTTGGTGAAGACTGCTCGGTTAGTGTGTCTCTGCTCTGCATGGAATCGGTTTCCACCTTAGTTGTTGGCTCTGTAGAAGTCAGACACGGTATCAAATCATCAAACTCTGCCCAATCTATGTCTGACTCCGAGGGATCGGTCTCCACCTTAGTTGTTGGCTCTGTGGAAGTCAGACACAGTATCAAATCATCAAACTCTGCACAATCTATGTCTGACTTTGAGGGATCTAAATCAGTATCAAAAGAATCATCTGCCTCGCGATTGGGAACCGGCTCTACTGACTGAAATGTATCCTGGACCAGGAATGTGCTCTCCAAGCTCTCCTCTACTGGCATCTGTGCATCAGCAGACTCTGAAGGTGAGAGGATGGCTCGTGCAACTGGATCGGACCAAACTGCCTCATCATCTGTAATCACAAAATCACAGTCCTGGTGGATGTCTCGCTCTACCTCTGTCATCTGCTCTGAATCTAAAGGCGGCACTGAGCAAACTGAATCTCTGGCTCTAGTCTCCTCGATCGTCTCTATTTGTATACTCTCGCCTTCGACGCGAAAGTATACCTTCCCGCTATCATGATCGGGCACTGCCTTGGCTGTGGTCAAGAACGGGCGTCCTAAAATGATGGGGGTATCGATCACGGACTCAGGGATCTCCATGTCCAACACAACGAAGTCCACGGGGAATTTCAGGCCATGAATCGTGACGATAACGTCCTTCAACAACCCCTTCGACCTCTTGAAGATCGATCAGCAAACTGAACGACCGTCCTGCTCTGTCGGAGAGGGCCCAACTCGAATCGGTCAAGTAAGGCTGTCGGAAGTAGGTTGATCCAAAAACCGCTGTCTAATAGAGTCCGATCGAACCTCTGCTCATGAATATGGCATCTGACATAGGGAGCTCCTGCATCTGGCCTCTTGGCTGGCAGACGGTTCTGGATGGCGAAGCAAGTGGCGCGAGTGAGCACATGGATCTCTGACTGATGGTTCCTCCTCTTCCTGCGAATAGTAGTCCTGTCTCTGAGGTTCCTCTGGAGGAGGATGATGTGCTCCAAGGCCTCTTGTAGAGTCAACTGTATGTGAAATTTGTCCATCATCTGATGGCTGAACTCTAGCTGGTGAGATTTTTTTGGATTTTCTTTGGTGCCCTTAGCCAAGCGGAGTGCTTGGGGAAAGGGGACGGCTGGGTCCTTCTCAGACGAAGGACTAGGATCGGGTCTATGCTGCTGTGGCAAAGTAGAATCCATGCACAAATCATCAATCAACACAGATGGACTCGTAAATGATAAACCCTTTCCTTTATTCACAGAATCGTCCTGAGATACATCAATAACAGGAAATGCAACAGGAGAAGAACTGTCGGCCTCAGTAGCACCCACGACATCTGGAATGGCGGCATCAGTACCGCGCTCTGGCTCAGCAACTATGGTGGCATCAGTACCATCGTCATCATCATGATCACGAGCGGCATCAGCACCGCTCTCCTCCTCGTCTGGCGCTCCTGAAGCTGTATGGGGTCGTCGCTCAGACGAGACGCCGCCTGATGGCATCCTGCCGCTCCTAAGTATAACAAAGTCAGCATCAAACATGTATCCAGTAATATCACCAAGGGAATCACGAGGAGTGGTAACCTCTGTAAACTCTATCTGCTCAGACTTCCTCTTAAGGTTGTTCGGATTGGGCTCGATATGGACAGGAATGGCGGCCTTCCCCTTCACAATCTCTCTCATCTCCTGTCTAAACTCATCCATCTCCCGTCGGAAAGTGGCATGCTGCTCGGAGATGAGACGGGCTAGGTCGTCTAAGGCGGGGTTCTCATGGGCGGGCCCATGAGAACCTGACGGGTGGCCTCTCTGGTAGTGAGGTTGCTGCTGCTAGTTAGAGAGTTAAGGGGGCTGAGACTGATATTGCTGAGGCTGTTGTGGCTACCTCCAAGATTCTCCCTGCTGGTAGGGACGAGTACCATGCTGCTGATACGACTGTGGATGTGGCTGCTGGTGTGGGAACTAGGGTTGCTGGTGCTGGTCTCGCTGTTGGCCGTACTGGCCACCCTGAACTGGAGGTTGTTGCTAGGAACTGGTACCTCCGGTCGTCCAACGGAATCCGGGATGGTCTCGTCGGATCCCATGCTGGGGTCGGTCATACCTATCCCGTTGACATCCATCAACGGCTCCTGCTCGTAGGTGGGCGGTGGGAGTACTGCCAGAGCCTGGTCCGGCTAATACACCACCATCTGGCTGTCCTGGGATGGTGGCGGCTGAACATATTGCTGCTGTTGCGGCTGATACGGCTTCGCCTGAATATGGTGAACCTGTCGGTAGTGGACGGAAAGATGGGTCGAGCTGTTGCTGCTGCCGGTGTCTGCCCGTGACCTGAGACGGGGTTGAGAAGTCCTCTGTGCCTTCTGGAGACACATGATCTGGGTCTTCAGGTCACTCAGCGTATGTGCCATCTGATCTATCTGTGACATGCCCTGGCACTGCTTCTTCTCGATCAACTCGACCCGGTCCAGCTTCTCGCTGATGATACCCGTGTCAGCGGATGTCGACTCTGCCTGTGTTGCTGCCGCTGACGAAGTAGAAGGACCGGCATCAATCCGTGCTATCCTCTGATAGGACACGGCCTATGGCTGAAGCTTCCCCTGAGTGTATAACCGGGTCTGGACATCACTGTGTGGTTCTCGGCCATCTCCTCGTAGATGGCCTAGACCTAATCCTCATTCTTGGCGAAGTACGAGCCCCCACAGGATGCGTTAACTAACCCCTACAGTTCCGGTGTAAGCCCGCAGAAAAAACTCTGAACAAGGTTGGACTTCGATATGTCATGATGTCGATCTGTGAGCTCCCTGAAGCGATCTCATGCCTTGTGAAATTGCTCATTAGGGAGCATGGAGAAATTGTTGATCAGGGCCCTGGCTGCATTGGCCCGGCCGAATGGATAATACTTATTGAGATACTCATTCTGGAGTTGTTCCCATGTAGTCACGAATCTCCCGAGGTGCTTCAGCCAGTTGGCTGCTCTATCGACGAGGGCGAAAGGGAAAGCCATCATCTTGATGGTGTCCTCGTCCACGCTGCGATCGTGGACAGTGCTGCAGATCATCTCGAACTCCTGGAGATGAAAGTGTGGCTCCTCAGTGGCAAGTCCGTGGAAGCGAGGAAGGAGCTGAATAGTCTGAGGCGGGAACTTGAAGTCTCCTGCAATAGCCGGCAGAACAATCCGTGTGTCAGAGTTGCACCAGGGTTGTGCAACTCTCTCATTGGGCACGCTGCTGTTCGTTGGGCTGATTGTGTAGGCTCCTCTGGAATGTCACCTCCACCGGGTATGCGCTGCTCTCGATCTGCTCGCATCTGCTCCATCTCCCGGCGCATATCAACCATGAAAGTCCCATGATCTCGAATCTGTCTCTGCATCGTCTCAAGGGAGGCTAACAGGGTGTTGTTGATCACACCCTGGTTCAGTACATATGTTTGCTCTGCTCTGGGGCCATCGGTGTGGTCCTCGCTGCTGGTCATGGTCTCTGCAAAGGCAAAAGACCCAAACTCAGGTGCCGATAAATCAATTGGTTGCTGCTCTCTCTCTCTGATCGGGCACCTCAGGACTAGTAGTAGAAGGGTGGTCGAGGGGGAACAAGGTGGAATCGAACTCGGGTTCGGAGAGCGAGTCTCAGCTCTCACGAACAAACCTAGATGAGCGGGCCGGAGTGCTCGAAAGCGGTGCAACCAGAGGCTGCCTAAGGGACCTCCGACCCATCATCTTGATCTGGCGAGTGAGGCAGATGAGATCTGAATAGCAAACAGGATCAGTCAAGCAAAACCCCCAGTTTACCTACGCACGCAGAGCTGATGACCGTGAAGGTTCGGTCTCTTATCTTGTCGTTTTTATTTAGGTGATAAGACAGTCTATCAGAGTGATTAAGCGAGCTGTTGGGAATCCAACGCCCCCAGGAGACTGTCCGGATCCCAAGCTAGAACTTTCCCAGCCAGTACAAGCCGCGGACCGTATACCGGCTACCCGATCAGCTCGCTCTGTTAATGATATCGCGGCCCGCTTTACTAGAGACCGGAGCGATCCTCACTGGAAAACGACTAACTCAGAACCAGTAGTCTGAAGAAGGGTAGGATGTGGCTCTAGCTTAATGTGCGGGTCACTCTCTCACCCATCCAAACCATATAATGAGGGGATTGCTCTCCCAATACAAATTTTTTGGTGAAGTGTATTTTAAGTCAAGTTTGCTTAAACAGTCCCAATTTTGAGGTTTTGATTTTTTTAGGTCTTTTTTTCTAAAGCAAACAACGCCTAACAAAATTTTTCGGTTCTCCTGATTTTTATTAAAGTCCAAAAACGGGGGGAGAAGACGAAAAAGCCGATGTGCGATTAAAAACGATGATGCATGCTGAGTAAGGGATGAGTACCTGCCGCCAGCACTCTACATACAAAATGATCCGCGCATAATTGAAAGACAGAAATAAAACTAATCTAAATGATGCAGCGAGGAAATCAGCCTTAAGCAGAAATTTCTACATGTGAAGCACAGTAGCTAACGGGTCAACGGGAGGGGTCGGGGTCCGGTCTCTGATGCCGATATGTGTCCGCCACAACGGATCCTGCCAGCGCTGTATATGGCCTCTAGCGGCATGTGACCCCTCGAGTGATCAGGTTAACTTTTTATTAATGAATTGATTAAGGTCCAATTATTCGGTCTATAGGAACAAACAAGATAATTAAGGTTGGCCCTAATTAATTACGTCACAAGGCAATATAAATTCTTAAGCTAAGGCTAAATCCTCGAAAATCAAATAAAAAGAAAAAGCGATAGAAATCAAAAACCGACAAAAACTGCGGTGAGGTCCCCCGAGCACACCGATGCCCGGCGAAACAGACCCCAAAAATCACAAAGGTCCAAGAGAGTCTCTGAGTGTCCCTGTATTATTAAAACAATATAAGTCTGCAGAAAAAATGAAATCTAACTACTAAGCTAGGCTAAGTCTAAACTAGACTCCCAAACACTCTGCTTTCTTCTCTCGCGCTCTCCTACGGCTCTATACAGAAATGAGCCGCCTCCGAATCCCGCAGGTGCGGCAGCTTCCCGAAGAAAGTCGCCCTCGATCGTCGAGCCCACGCAAGAAAGTCAAACAGAAATGTGTCAGTCCGCAGATTATTATAATAATGAAAAATAAAATAAAATAAAATGCAAAAATAAATATAAAAATAAAAACAAAAACAAACAAAATAAAATAAAAAGAAACAAAAACAAAAATAAAGAAAAGAAATAAAAGAAAATCAAAGAAAATAAAAGAAACAGAAAAAGTCGAAAAAGAAAAGCCGCGAAACAAAAAGGCGACTACTAAGCCGTGCTCCCCGGCAACAGCGACATTCTGATAACCTCAAAATTCCGCGATCCGGGTTAAGGTGTAAATCAGGGTCGTTGCGACCCGAACCACGAGGCTAAATCAACAAGAAAAAGAAAGACCACCAATCAAAATATCAAGCAATCATGCAAATAGCGGCCTCACTATTTTATTTTACCTGGTATAGTTACCAGGGTCGAACACAAGGAGCACGATTTGGAAAAACCTACGAAGTAGTCAGGCGATCAGAATAAAAGAAATAAAATATTTTTGGTGGATTTTTAGTAAAAATGGAAAAAGGCACAAACCAACAATTATTCAACACAACGAAAATGGTCAGAAAATTAAAATAAAAATGTTTTTGATTTTTATAAATATGCAAGGGTTTTTGGTATTTTTCTTGGATTTTTCAGATTTTTAATTGATTTTATAAAAATGAAACAAGTGTAAAAATAAAAGCTACTGTGCAGCCAGAATCTAAAGGCTATTTAAAAATATCTAAATAGCCTATAAAATTCAAACAACAATTTTATGATAAAGTAAAAATAAAAAGCTAACTAAAGAAACTAAAATTGCATTTTTTTTTTGAATTTTTAGGAATTTTTACTAATTTTTCTAAGGTTTTTAGTGTTTTTTACTTTTTATGGTTTTTATAAATCCAAATGCAACGAAAATTGTACGAAAGTAAAAACACACAAAAATAAACAAGAACATTTTTTGGAATTTTTAGAGGCTTTTTAATATTTTTAGTTGATTTTTCAATTTAGACAGAAGCGAATTTTAAGGTTTTTGATTTTTTAAAAATAAAAATGAAAACAAAACATGCCCAAAAATTCACGGAAATTTTTACACAGTGGCAGGAGACACGTGTCCAAATTTCATGAAATTTGGGTGAGATTTGATGCTTATTTCAACCAATCAAAACCATACAGCACACAGGGACTCAAATGCAACGAAAGTATGTTCCCTGGACTAAAGAATAACAAGTTCGAAAAGTATTGGGGGCCTTCTGCAATTTTCGCACAAATTAACGTGCATGTCCCAAATTACACGCACAGGGGTGTAAGTGTAAATAAGGAAACTAAAGATTCAATTTATAACATCCACTAAACCCGAGGGTATACATGCAAATGTTCCAGAAAAATACGTGACAATGCACGTGCAACCATAAAGGAAGGACCTAAATGCAAATAATAAAAACAGCATGGGAAATAATGCAAATAGTCCACAGTGCTATATTTATTTTACAGACTAAACGACAAAGAAAATAAAGATAGGATAAAAAGAGCAAATTACCCAGGCTAGGTGTGCGGCTCACGTGGGGCGACAGGTGGCTGGCGCTGGTTGGCTGGAAGCGAGCGGTCCTGACGAAGGCACCTGGCGAATCCAACCGCTCTGCTGAAAGGGCAGACGTGGGGGGTACGGGGCCGTTAGATGTCAGATCTAACGGCCTGACAAGAGCAGGCGCTGGACGTCCCAGATGCAATCTGGCGGGTGGCGTCGATCAGACGGTGGAGGGTCCTGGATGAACACCTGCTTGGCGAGGTTCGCCGGAGAACTGGCAGCACTCCGGTCGTCTGATGATCGATCAGGAAGAGGGGTTCGACTCGTGACGCTCCTCCGCGTCGGGTGGTGGTGGTGGATGGAGCATCCACCGGTCAGATTTCCGGGAAGGTGGTGGTGACCTGGGATGGCTCCGGCGAAGCTGGATGATGTGCTCTGGGGGGTCTCCACGCGCAACGCGACCTGCGGGGTGAAAGTTCCTGCTCGGAGGTTGGCTCCGGCCAAGGTTATTGGATGAAAAAACTAAGGGAAGCGACGGGGAACGGCGACGGGAGGTTCCGGCGATGGCGGAGGATGGAACCTAGCCGAATCTTGGCTCGGATAGCCAAGATCGGGATGATCAGGGTATGTGGGAAGAATGACAGTGGACCGGGGAGTCAATCGGAACGGGGGGATGTGGTTGATGGAGCTGCGACCACTGGGTCGGAGCCGACAGAGGAACAAATGAAAGATCTGATATAATCGGAGCTGGGGATGAAGAGAGGTCTACCTGATGGTCCTAGAACGATCCTTAGCTCCAGGTGGTCACGTCGAAGGGGGTCGTCGCCTCGACCACGCTGCGGCAGGCGGGAAGGCTCGAATGCGGCGGCGCTCCGGCCACGTGCATTGAGTTTCGGCTACAGGCACTCTCTCCGACCACCAAAGGGCGCTTCCGGACGCTGTCACCGAGGGGAAGGTTTCTAGGGCAGAAGGGAGGTGTGCGGCGTGAGCTACGGAGCTGGGAAATGGATTGAAGATTTTATAGGTCGTCCCAGGAGGCGAGGAAGAACGGGCACGGGCACGCGAACCAAGGTAGATCCGACCTTCCCTAGTGATCCGCGAGGGTCGTGGATCTAAGGGGAAGCGTCAGTGAAGGAATCGGGGCAAAAGGTTTGAGGAACCCGATCAGGAAAATTTTGAGAAATGGAGCTCAAATCGGGTTCAGGTAAAGAGAGGGTCTGGGAGGGGGAGTTGACCGGGGGTCAACAACCCCTCTAGACCAATCAGAAAATTCCAGGGGCGAAAGTATTTGTAAAATTAATCAAAAATAGAAAACGGTTTTATTTTCAAATATTTACAAAATGAAAAATGTTTATTTATTTTCAAACTATTTTTTAGTGATTTTTATTTATTTTTTCGAAAAATAAATTAAGGTATATACAATATATTATATTATATACAGGTATAAAATACCTATTTATTTTATATTTTTATTTTTAGTTCCTTATTTTTGTATAAATACTCTAATTTTATATTTTATTTATTTACAACATAAAATTTAGAGTATAAAATAATTTTTATTTTATTTTTATTGTTTATTTACAAGAGGGAAATAAATAGATATAGATACATATATACATGGTATGTACAAGGTGGAGAGAGAGAGATTATTTTGTTTTTATTTTAATTTTATTTTTCTCATTTTTGTTTTATTTTACAAGATATTAGAAACACATTTTTATTTTTATTTGTGAAAATACAATATATACATAAAGAGGAAATGTGTGCAAGGTAAAGTGGCCCTATCTCTCTCTACTTATTTTATTTGGCGATCAGGCTCATATTGGGCACTCTCTTGGGTTCATGTCACTCAATATTTATTCTAAATATTTCCTTCTTTTTCTTTATTTCTTTATTCTTTTATTTTTGCACAAATACATGCTAATTATTCAGATTTAACACAAGCATGTCTATTGGTAATTTATTGTATTTAAGACTATCTACATGGTATTTTGCCAAGATAATTAGCTAAAATAAAAGAATAAAGAGTGATGAATGAGTATTCATCAACGAGGTAGTGACAATTTGCACACAAACCATCATAGAGTCCAACAAGACCAGGTCTCCAACGTGCTTCATGATGCTTAATCAAGAGATGAAATTGCTAATTATTTTATTAATCGTCTTGTAAGGACCATTTTTTATCATGATGCTTTCAAGCAATGCACGTGAGACATTAATACTCCTTGTGAGGGGGAGTGTTGCAAAAATAAATATTAGATTGTTTTTTTGGCATTTCTATATGGTCTACTTTCTTGTTATTATCTATCCATGTAGAGTCCTTATAACATATTTCCTCTCCCTATTTAAAGAGTGATAGGACTCCCATAATATACATCTTTTCTCCCAATTGTTTTGTTTGTTTTAGGTTATAAACTATGCTGAAATTTTGATGAGGATAAACCAATATTATAAATTTAATGTACAAATTATATTGTATTGAAAGAGAATAGGAGTGTGGCCCCAAGATGGGGGCACATCCAAGGTTTTATTTAAACTTGTAAAATCAGTTATCGAGACCAAGCCTCAAATAGAGGTTTAGCAAGTACAATTACATTTTCCCATAGTATCGTTCTTGCCTAGAGATAATCGATTGCATGCAAGATAAATCGCCCTTAAGGTGGCAAGGGAATGTCGTAGCACTCAAGTGATCCAACCAAGTAAGACTGGATCTGAGACGCCAAACATGCAGATCTCAGAAAAGCCTGGGATGTCGTAGCACTCAAGTGATCCAACCAAGTAAGACTGGATCTCTGTGAAACACACAAAAGAAGAAAAGGTGATCAAGATCCGCCGCAATGTCAAGCATCTTTTTCTCCAAAAAAAATACCCATAAGGTGATCAAGATCCACTCCAATGGCAAGCATCTTGGGCAAGCAGTAATGTAGATACGGATAAGTTTGGTTCGATAGGCCTTTGTCAATACGCATCCTCTTCTGAGTAACTAGATAAAAATCTGAGTAACTAGATAAAAATCTTATCATGCAACGATGCAATTCTACACTTGAATCTCAAATTATTTCATAATCTGTGGATGTATGGGCTTCTTCTTTAATAAAGATGCATCACAAATGCTAAGGTGCTCGTGTTGCTAAGAAAAACATATACCAAAAAAATTTAGTTGTGAAGCAAAAAAATCTGCAAGTTTTTATGGCATGATCATGGGGACCCACATCAACATGAGGATGTCAACCTCGAATTGCTCATCTACCAATTAACCAGTCATACTTTTAGTCATAAAACCTAAAAAATCTTAATCAAAGATAAGTTGCCTCATTTTTCACAAAAAAAGACGACTCAACAAACTTTCCATTGCATTGATTAGAACAGAAAATATACTATTATGATTATAGAAAATGAAAGTATAAGTAATTTATTATATATCGAGTAAATCACAATGTTAAGAGAATTGCAAGACCAGATTTTTTTGATATTTCTAATTTAGATGATTATAGTTGTGATCCTGACACTCAACCCGAGAAATATACCTCTTCGTATGGCACAGCAGAAGCTGATAGGTCTTTTAAGGAGATCCCAAACTCTAATCTAGACGATGAGAAAAGCCCAATCGCTCCAATAACGGATGCCAAAGCTATTCTTCTGTTAACATCCTTATTGGGTAATAATAAAGATTCTGCTTCGCTTGTTTCCTGGTTGGTAGCACTGTTTTTCTCTGGGTTATCATCAATGGAAGTTTCATCCTAGGAATTGCCAAATCAAGCATTAGAGAAATGTAAATATAGAATTAGTAGAGAACTGAGAACTGAAACAAGAACCAAAATAAGACCATCCAAACAGGTGAAATGATTTCTTTATTCATAAACAAAAGGAAATAATCCTCCTGGAACAGGTTGGGTCTGAGCAAAAAAGTTCTTAAAAGGAGATGCATCAAGAATCTTGGATAACCTCAATTCCAATAACCTTCTATCATACTCTCCAGAAATGAAAATTTTAAGGCAAAAAGAATTACAACAATAACAAAGCATTTTCCCATATTAGGTAGGGTCGGCTACATGGATTATTTGCCTCCAATCTTCTAAGGTAAAAGACATTAAGGTGCCGTTCGGCACAAGGGGTAACCTCCCCTTTGGGGAGTTTACCCCCCCCCCCCTATTTTTTCTCACTCTTACGTGGGCCCCACTTTTTATCTTTTAAAAAATTAAATAAATCAATTCCCCATCATCAATTCCATCAAAAAATAATATATTATACCATCATATCATATAAAAATTATAAACTACTCCACTTTTACTCACTTTTTCAAACTTCAATACAATCACATCACAATAACTACTCACTTTTTCAAACTTCAATACAATCATATCACAATAAACCCACTTCTAACCCACACCCAGTTTAACCCTCTATCCAAACACCAAAACCTAAAAATGGGTTACCTGCTACTAATTTAACCCACCTAAACCCACATACCAAACACACCCTAAAAGAAAAGGTTCAATTTAAATTGCATGTGCATTCCCTAGTATTGATAGTGTGGAGAAAAATATAGAAGCCAACGAAATGAATTTTATTCAAGGGGTACGGTTTATTATATAGCATAGAACTCTAGGGCTCAATAAGTGGTAGTTACATACGTAAAAAGAGAGTATATGAAAATAAACTAGACATGAAGATAATAAAAATACCAATAACGTCAACACTCATTAGAGAATATCTATCATGCTCAACTCGGGAGTCAAAAGTGATTCATTTCTTTGAAATAGCCTCAGTAACCGCAAGTTGAAATATTGTGCAGATATGCGGAGTAGATACCTTCATTCCTAGCACAGCGTCTCGAATAAAGTGATAATTGATTTCAATATGCTTGGTCCATTCGTGCAAGACTGGATTAGTGCAATGTACGTTGTGGACTTGTTGTCACAATAAAAAGGAACATGAGTAGTAGCAGGGAGTCCAAGTTCCTATAGAAAGGAGATGAGCCAAGTAACTTCACATGTGGCTTTAGTCACCATTCTATATTTTGCTTATGCACTTAATATTGAGACAACGGTATGTTTCTTGCTTCATCACGTAACAAGGTGTCTGTCAACGAAGATGATGTAACCAGTAGTGGACCGCATATCCTCAGGAGAACTACCATAATCAACATCTACACATGCGGCAATATTAGTGTGACCGTTAGCACCATAAAAGAGTTCTTTCATGGAGAGTCATTCTCGTATTGAAGGATCAAATAACATCCTACCAAATGACTGCAGTGATGCTTCTCCATGTACTGATTGGCTCTGCTCATGACATATGATAAATCAGGCCAAATGACAGTTAGATAAAGCATTTTGCCAACTAGACTTCTATGATGAGTAGTGTCTTCAAATATAGCAACATATCTATGTAATTCTGCTAGGATACATGTTGGTTTACACCAAGTAAGCCAACTTCTCTAAGGATATTCTGTGATAAGTGTAATTCTTCTGTTGTACGTATCACCACCAAGGAAGGAAATATCGATATCGATATCGTTTCGATACAATGTCGATACCGATATATCGCCGATATATCGGCGATATATCGACGCATATCACCGAAACCCGGTATCCATTAGGCATTTTTTCCTGTCGATACCCGATATCGTCCATATCGGCGATATATCGGTGACCTGTCGATACCGATATATCGCCGATATATCGACGATATATCGCGATATGGCGATCCCTCACCACAATACTGAGGAAATATCTGAGTTGACCAAGGTCCTAACAAAGGTCCCGTCCTCAAGAATGCATGTGTTGTCAACACCAGTGATAACCATGCCATCAACATAAACAGCAAGTATCACATTACCTGAGGGCCTCCGTCTGATGAACACAGAACAGTCAAATGGCGTACTATAGAAACCAGGAGAACTGGTCTCAAAAGTAAGTCTAGCAAACCATGCACGTGGACTCTACTTAAGTCTGTAAATGGTCTTACGTGGTCAGCATATATACTCCCCTTCGATGGGGTAACCTTGTGGTTCTGCCATGTAAACCTCCTTCTCTAGGTCACCATAGTGGAAGGTGTTCTTCACATCTGGGCCAATTCTTGTTGGTTGCACTGGATAGAATAGTACAAATAGATACCATCATTGCCATAAGAGAGAAGGTCTCAAAGTAGATATCACAGGTCTGAGTGAAGCATTTCGCTACAAGCCTTGCTTTCAGTCAGAGGTAGAATTGGTTTTCTTATCTTATTCCAGTGGGTCTAGGGGTCCATATGTAGGACAAGCCTAGAAACTCTAATGAGTACAAGAAAGAGAAAAATACAAAAATACCCTCAAGGGATTTGGACAGATCTGAAAGATCTGTTACATATTTCTAACACTCCCCCTCAAGTTGGAGCATATTTATCAGTCATGCCCAACTTGGAAATAATCCACAGCAGTCGTTTCTAGGGTAAGGCCTTTGTGAAGATATCTGCTAGTTGAAGATCGGTGCTAATATGTGGAGTAGCAATTCTTCCAGCTTTGACAGCATCCCGTACGAAGTGGCAATCTATCTCTATATGCTTGGTTCGTTCATGGAATACTGGATTTGTAGCTATGTCGGTTGCAGATTTATTGTCACAATATAGTGGAATAGGAGTAGTGACATTAATGCCAAGTTCCTGAATGAAAGCCAATAACCATATGATTTCGCATGTAGCTTGAGCCATTGCCCTATATTCCGCCTCTGCACTGGATCTGGATACAACGGTTTGTTTCTTACTCCTCCATGTAACTGTATTTCCTCCAACCATCATCGCGTAGCCTGTAGTAGAGCGTCGATCTTCTGGGGAACCAGCATAGTCAGCGTCCGCATATGCAGTAACCTCCGTGTGCCCATTTGCCCCGTAGAAGAGGCCACGTCCAGGAGATTCCTTCAAGTAACGTAAGATTTGTAGGACATCTTGCCAATGGCTGTAAGTCGGTTGTTCCATGTGTTGACTAGCTCTGCTAACTGCATAGGAGATATCTGGTCTGGTGGCAGTCAGGTAGAGGAGTTTGCCCACAAGACTTTTATATCTAGTGACATCATCAAAGGTAGAATCAGACAGGCTGACATGTTTCTTTGGGTCTGCAGGGATACTAGAGGGCTTGCATCCGAGAACCCCTGCTTCAGTAAGAATATCCAGACAATATTTTCTCTGTGAGGGATGAATTCCTTCGGTAGTGCGAAGTACTTCTATGCCCAAGAAGTAGCGTAGATGACCAAGGTCTTTAGTAACGAATACCTTTTGAAGGAAGGCCTTGGTTTCTGATATCCCATTGCAGTCATCACCAGTGAGCACCATATCATCAACATAAACAGCAAGAATGACAGTACCAGTTGCTTGTTTTCTGACAAATACTGAGTAATCAGATTTTGTTCTCTGGAATCCAATTGTACTAATTTCTGTGGTAAGTCTGTCAAACGACGCTCTTGGGCTTTGCTTGAGGCCATATATCGCTTTTCGAAGTCGACATACGTACTCCCCCTCGACTTCATAACCAGGAGGTTGCAGCATGTATACTTCCTCATCAAGGTCGCCATAGAGAAAAGCATTTTTCACATCTAACTGATAAATAGGCCAACATTTATTTGCTGCTAACGAAATAATAGTCCTGATAGACCCCATACGTGCAACTGGTGAGAATGTCTCAAAATAGTCTACACCATAGGTTTGTGTAAAACCTTTAGCCACAAGGCGAGCTTTTAGCCTATCAATTGCGCCATCCGGTGTTTGTTTGGTCGTGAAGACCCATTTGCAAGCCACCGGTCGAGTCCCTTTAGGACACCGGACAAGATCCCACGTTCGTCTGGATAGAAGTGCATTCATTTCTTCATCCATTGCATGTCGCCACCCAGAGTCCTGTAAGGCACTGTGATGATCTCGTGGGATGGAAAATGTCATTAGAGCATCTGTATACCGTCTGTCATCGTCAGATAAACTATCAGTAGATGTGTAGTGAGACATCGGATAGGAAGTACACTGTCTCTTACACTTCCGTAGAGCAATTGGAAGCTCGAGAGGATCATGCGGGACATCCTTGTGGGGGATACTTGAAGAGGGCATATCATCCTGGAGGACCGAGACGGTAACGGGACATCTGAAGCTCTCGAAATGTTTCGTCGTTTGTAGACGATGGGTGGTGGGGGAAGTTCAAGGGGTATATCAGTGATTGTATGAGAGAAGAAGCTTGTTTTCTCAAAGAAGGTAACATCAGCCGAGATGTAATAGCGATGACTATCAGGATCATAGCACCTATACCCTTTCTGAGTGCGAGAGTATCCCAGAAAAACACATTTGATCACACGTGGCGAGAGTTTATCTGTATTTTTGGAATTTATGAACGAATGATACAAAACCGAAGACCCGTAGAGGTAATGGAAAAGGAGACTCTGTGGGATAAAGTAAAGAGAATGGAGTAGACCCATTTAGAGAAGGCGAAGGGACTCTGTTGGTATGATGAACTGCAGTTAATACAGCATCACCCCAGTAGATTTTGGGAACTTTTATTTGAGAGAGAAGTGATCGGGCAATGTTTAGGAGGTGTCTTAATTTTCTTTCTGCTATCCCATTTTGTTGGGATGTATAGGGACAGGAGGTTTGATGTATGGTCCCTTGAGAAGCAAAAAATGTGGAAAGGTCATTTTGGGTGAATTCCAGCGCATTATCTGAACGGAAAATTTGTACAGTGGTGGAGAAAATGGTTTTAACATACTGAAAGAAATTTTTGATGATACTATTTATTTCCGAACGTTCTTTTAGTAGATAAACCCAGGATAGTCTGCTGAAATCATCAATAAAAACAACAAAATACTTATGACCACTGAGTGTACGGACCGGACAAGGTCCCCAGATATCACAATGGACTAGAGCAAAAAGAGTAGAACGACGAGGCTCAGTTCGAGCAGGAAAGGATGCTCGATGATGTTTCCCAAATTGACACGCCTCACACTCAAAGGGTTTTAGCGACGAAAGTTCCGGAAACATCATGGAGAGGGCTTTGGCAGATGGATGACCAAGACGAAGATGCCATAGTAAGGGATCAGTGGAAATGGACACAGCACCTGCAAACTTGGAATCAGTAGGGATGTCCAGATAATACAGCCCATTCTTCTCATATCCCCCACCAAAGATCTGTTTCGTCCGGATGTCCTGAAAGTAACAACAAAATTTGTCAAATATCACTTGACAGTTAAGCTCAGTGCATAGTTTATGGACAGATAATAAGCTAAGAGGAAAGGCTGGAGCGCAGTGCACGTTCGTTAGTCTGAGTGAGGAAGAAAATTCCACAGTGCCCACACTAGTAATGGGCGAGTGCGCTCCATTGGCAACACGTACGGTTTTCACAACTGAGGATGGTTCAGAAGAAGTAAGAATACTACCTTCCCCTGTAAGATGCGTTGAGGCTCCAGAGTCGATGATCCATGTAGGATTTGATGTAGTAGCTGTGTTGGCGACTGTACTCGCAGTTGTGGCAAGACTGGCTGTTGAAGCAGAGGTGATCACATTAGTATGAGAGTTCTGTAGTAGTTGACGTAGACTGGCATATTCAGAGGCAGTAAATGAATGTTGACTAGCATGCACGGGTTCTTCTTGGCTTGGGGCAGCAATCTCATAGTCAGTATCATGGGTAGTCATCTCATACGCACTGTTGGCATTCGAAGGCATGCCAAATTTGGCCCAACAACGTTCCGATGGGTGATTCAGGCGACCACAATGAGTACACGGGGGGAAACGGGCAGGAGTATGATCACGACCTTGGGCCCGTGAATAATCGCGACCTCGTCCATAGACACGACCACGTCCTCGTCCAGAGTCACGTCCTCGTCCCCCGTAAGGGATTGATCGTCCCTTAACAAAGTGAGCGGACACCTCAGCAGATGGAGGTGTGTGTGGAGACTCAATTTCCTGAAGTCGGCCAAAGATGGTTTCAAGAGTGGGTAATGCACCTGCAGTAAGAAACTGGTCCTTCGCAGATTTATATCGAGGGTGTAAGCCTGATAGGAACCGATATACTTGCCATTCTGCTCGTTCCCCAACCTGTTTATCACAACATGCTGGTTGAAAAATGAGGAGTTCTTCAAATAAACCTGTGAGTAGCCTGTAATACTCAATCAAGGATGTATCTCCTTGATTTGTAGACCAAATCCTAGTATATATATCGGAAAGCCGAGACTTGGTAGTTTTCTGTGAGTATGTATTTTCAAGACTCTCCCACATAGCTTTTGCAGTTTCTTTGTATAAGAGATTAGATGCAATAGATGGGTCAACGCTGTTTGTCATCCAGGTGATAACCTGACGGTTATCGACAAACCATGTATCAAAGTCTTTGTCTGTCTCTGCTGGGGGAATTCTAGTAAGAACATAGGCCTTCCGCTAGCCGCCAATAAATATTTTAAAAGACCGTGACCAGAGAACATAATTCTCGGATCCCTTGAGTTTTATAGTAGTGCCCTGAACCATCATAGATTGAGATTGGTACAGGGACTTGGAGTCCACAGATGTGGGAGTAGAAGCCATGGCGGCCACACAAGATACGTAGCAAAGGACTATGTAATATTGATAATTTCAGAGGACATGAGTTTGTAGTAAAATGTCACCGGATGCTGGAGTCGTTGGGCCACATATCCTTGTTAGACTGATGAGTACCCGTTGGAGTGTTGTTGTGCACGAAAGTCGTTGGAGCCGTTTGACAGAGCAGAATCGATGTAGACCGGGAATTCCTGGAGTCGTGGACGTCAAAGCCGTTGCTGGAGGTTTCGCCTGGCCGTCGTAAGGCTAGAGTCGTTGGAGCAGTCCTGGAGTCGCGTTGTGGGTGATGGGAGCGACTGGGTGTGGGTGATGGAGTCGCTGGAGCAGTCCTGGAGCAGTCCTGAAGTTGCTGGGGGGCCGTAGTGGAGAGGGGAACAGACTGGGTAGATGAGGCGATGGGTGTTTGGGTATATGCAATAGGTTCTGGGTAGGGGCGATTGGGTATATGCGATGGGTAGGGGCGATTGGGTAGGTTTTGGGTTCGTGCGATGGGTTGCGGTAGGGAGGGCGATGGGGTATTGCTGGGTTCGTGCGCTGGGTATTGCGGTAGGGAGGCGATGGGTTGCGGTAGGGAGGTCGATGGGTATGGCGATATGCTGGGTATGGCGATATGCTAGGAAGGCAGGGTATGGCGATAGGCTGGGTATTGCGGTATGCTGGGAAGGCAGGGTTCGGAAGGGGCGATGGCGATGGGTAGGGGCGATGGAGTATGGCGAGTTCGGAAGGGGCGATGTGTGATGGGGTATGGCAAGGGAGGGGCGGTGTGCGATGGGTCCGGGAGGGGCGATAGGCGTCGGGGGTATGGCGATAGGCGTCGGGAGGGGCGATGGATGTGGAAGTCGAGGTAGGGCGAGGGGGGGGCGCTAGGGATCGCGCGATGGATCAGGAGGGAGGAGGCGGCGAGAGAGAGGCCCGTGGGAAAGCTCTGATACCATGTCAGAGGTAGAATTGGTTTTCTTATCTTATTCCAGTGGGTCTAGGGGTCCATATATAGGACAAGCCTAGAAACCCTAATGAGTACAAGAAAGAGAAAAATACAAAAATACCCTCAAGGGATTTGGACAGATCTGTTACATATTTCTAACACTTTCAATCTGTCAATGGAGCCATTTTGAGAGTTTTTGGTCATAAAGACCATCTACATGTAATAGGGGTCACGCTTGGCAAACACAGTACAAGGTCACAGTACAAGGTCCTACGTGCCCTCGGAAGTAAGTGCATCCATCTCCTCATCCATGGCATGTTTACAACAATGATCCTGAAGGACACTGTGATGACCACGAGGAATAGTAATCGCCATGAGAGCATCTGTAAAATTATTATCACAACTGGATAGACTATCAGTGGAAGTAAAGTCTAACGAGAGGTGTGGAGAAGATTGCCTTTTGGATTTCCATAGAACAATGAAGAGTTCTGAGGGAGCATCTGAATTTACAACGGTGGAGACACTTGAAGAAGGCTCGTCATCTTATAAGTAAGGAACAGGTGAAGGAACTAATCATGCAGTATAGCGTGCTTCCTTTTGTAAAAAATGGGAGGCAGAGGAAGCTCCAAGGGAATATCACTGACAGACTGTGTGAAGTAACGGGTATATTCGAAGAAGTTGATAGCAACATAAATGTGATGTCGATGGCTAAGAGGATGATAACATATGTAGCAATTTTGGGTCCAAGAGTACCCAAGGAATACAAGCACGATGGCACGACACGAGTGACAGTTTATCAGTAGTATGAAAGTTGTGGACAAAGGCAATGCAACCAAAAAATCCTTAAAAGCAGAGGAAACGGATCCTCATCTTTAAATAGAAAGGAAAAAGGAGTTACCCCATTGAGGGCCGAAGGAACACTCGATTAATAAGTTACATCGTAGTAAGAAGGGCTTTTTCCAATAGTTTCTAGGGACTTTCATGTGAGTACGAAGGATACATGTCCAGAAGATGACGAAGTTTCCTTTCTGCTACCTCATTTTGATGTGAGGTGTATGTGCAAGAGGTTTCGTGAAGGGTACCTTGAGTAGTAAAGAAGGTGTTTAACTCTTGTTGCACAAACTCAAGAGCATTATCAATCCTGAAAGCATTAACACATGCAGAGAAATGGTTTCTTTTATGAACTAAAAGGACTTGATAGTTTAATTTATTTTCGATCATTCCTTTATCAAATAAATCCAAGAGGATCTAATATAATCATCTATAAAGACAGCAAAATACTTATGACCCCATAGTATGATCCAGACAGGGTCCTCAAAATATCACATAAAATAAAGAGAAAGGTGAGGAACTACGAGGCTCGATCCTCTGAGGAAAAGAAGCCCAATGATGTTTGCCAAATTTGCAAGCATCACACCCAAAAGTTTTCTGTGAGGACAGTTCAGGAAACATCAGAGAGAGGGCTTTGGCAGAGGGATGACTAAGGTGTAAATGCAAAATGAACAGGTCAACGGAAACCGAGATAGCACCAACAAAAATAGAGTAGGCAGGGATATCAAGATAGTACATGTCACTCTTATCATGGCCCCTACCAAAATCCAGCATCATCTGGATGTCTTAAAAATAACAATAGCATTCATCAAAAATCACGCTACAGTTCAGTTCACTGCATATAAATAGATTGTAAGCTCAACGGAAAGTCAGGGGCACAAAAAATTCCAGTTGGGGGAAAACTTCATGGTACCAACAGTAATAGCGGATGAATAAGCGTCGTTGGTAAATGAACTGACTTCACAGTAAAAGCACCAGCATCAATAATAAGAGAATGAGCGTCGTTGGCTAAACGAATTGATTCCACAGTCAAGTGAGCAGTTGCACCAGAGTCAATAATCCAAGATGGTGTTGAGGCAGAATCAGAGGTTGGCTACAATAGCTGAGATCGGTATTCACGAAAGTGGGTTGAGCGGTCGCATATGCGTGTGCGGACTTCTTAGCCTGTCGCATATGTGAAACACCTCATTATATGCCCCTTGCACATACGTGAACCGCATATGCGGGTTGTGCGCCGCATATGCATGCAGAGCGCCAGCTTCCAACCCCAACTGCATTATCGGGTAAACGGACATGTATCTTAAGATCCGGATATGGGTTAGGGTTTAGGCAACCCGATTTGCTATGGATTTCTCCTCCGTTACCCCTGATAGGTCCGCTATTCTCCATCTCAAGCCCCGGAAACGAAGATCCTCTCTACCGCATCCTCCACGTTGCGCCTCCACCACCGTCTGGAAGCCCTCCGACTCCGTATGAAGCTCCTCTGCCTCCAGCTACTCTATGTGAAGCTCCTCTGCCTCCGGCTTCTCCATGTGAAGCTCCCTCGCCTCCGTGGGTACCTCCTCTATGCGAGGTTCCTCCGCCTACACGTCGTGGTCGTGCAAAGGAAACCCTAGATCCCTCTTTTTCTCTTATTTTGAGATGTTTTCTTATGTTTGATTTTTGGGAGCCAACTTAAGTTTGCTAAATGATTTTTTATCTTATTCCATGACAACTTATTCCAAGATCTCGCCAATTCTTGCAATTTTCTTATGTCAGCAGCCAACTTATTCCAACTTAGGTTTGATTCTTGTGATTTCTCCAAAGTGAACTATAATGTATTGTTTACTAAATACTAACAATGTTTAGGCATATAAAACGATTACTCCTAGATGATTTTTTTAACTGATTAATATGTTGACCTTCCTTATCTAATGATAGGTGCGTTGGGAGTTAATTGCAAAATACGCTTCCTGACATTGATCAAATTATAAAGTGAAATAAACCTGAGGATTACATTATTTATATACCACCATTAGGAGAAGACGATGTTGTTACATGTTTTATTGAATATGCATTTTTCAATAATAAGATCGCAAATGGATTAGTAACCTTCCTAAAATGAACAGGGTTGGGAATAGCGTGTCAGAGTAAGAGAATGGTAACCACAAGGTCTATTTTATTTCTCAGATAGTTTATTAGGTCTTTATTATGTTATGTTGTTGATAATTGGCCTTTAGCATCCTCTATAGTTTATCATACTTGTAGAGGCTCCTCCACTAATCATATTAGGAGAGGGTTGGTAAACATGTAACAACATTGTTATCGGTTATTTGCTCCTGGAGAATAAATATAGCTGTTAGAAAACTTGAATGTAGAAGCGTAGCAGAAATAAAGAATAATGAACAATGAAGAATGTGGGATTTAGCGTGGAACCATACTCCCTAAGGAGCGGGATGAAACCATGGGAGAAGGCCACAAAGGACAGTATTTGTCTATTGACTTTCTCATTGGATACATGAGGTCTGGAGCTTCTTATATAGCATCCACAGACTCTCCAAGTTCCACCAATGGTAGATGTAGGACTAAACTCTAGATGTGGTAAATGGATCTGGAGGATGCATGCAATGCTCAGCTTGGACAAACAGAAAGAAATCTCAACTCACAATATAAGACACTACAAACAATATCAACTCAACGCAAACACAACTGTCGGCTGCTATCGAGAATGTTACTTCTCATGTTGTGCAGGTGAGGAGGAACAAACGGGCTGGAGTATGAGTCAAACTAAATATCCTCGTCGGAGAGCATGTGCTCTGTACTGCACCTGTCAGAATCACTGCAACTGAAATGAGACCCCTCATCGAAGTACTCTGGCCCACCACATCATGTGGACAACTGCTCCATCTCTGAAAGGACTGAACTGAAAAAGCCATGGAGACATCCTTGTCGGAGTCCACGGTCGTTGGAGAATGGAGTCTTAAAAAGTCTCCTCGTCGGAGAACTGGGTCTCTCCCTCAGAGAATGTGATCTCTACTCTGAAGCAAGGCCTTAAATGTCGGATTTCGATTTCGTTTCGGTGACTGGACGAAACGAAATTTCGATCGAATTTCGACCGAAATTCGATCGAAATTTCGGTCATTTCGATTGGTTTTTAACTAAGGCCTTAAAATTTCGACTGATATAGGCCATTTCGGTCGAATTTCGGTCACCGATCGAAATCGAAATTCGGCCGAATCGGCGAAATTTGATCGCAAGCTATGGAGTCCCTACGAAACCACATGAAAACCCTAGCCCACATGGCATAGGGAATGGGATCTTTACTCTAGAGCCCCTACGGAACGCATGAAAACTCTGAGACCAAAAAAACAAAGATGGGGACCACAACAAATGATGGCAAACATGTGCACATCTGATTGAGGACTCGGATCGTCGAGTCTGGAACTGAAAAACTGTAGAGTCTGAGAATCTGTCTAGCCTCTGGAATATGAAGAATCCGAATTTGGAGAATCTGACAATCGGGCATGTGACTCTACACAATATTCCCTCTTTCTCCCATACTTGTCGGAAAATAGTGATATCGACAAAGTTGGGAGAAGACAAGAGAATGTAGAAAACATGAAACACATAAGCTGATAATCATTTTGTTTCAGCTTTCTCAAATATTTTTTTATCATTTTCTCAGCTATTCCAATTTTTTGTAGACGTCTCTTTCTTAGCCGTTTCAAAAAAAATGGCTTTCTCTTCGCAAAAAAAATCATTTTTTATACGTACGGCTTTTGTTTTGTACGTGTCCTTTTTTTTAACAAAGACTTACGGCCTAAATAGGGTGTCCAAAAAAACATGCAGCTTTCTTTTTTTTCTAACAATGCAGCGAGGCTCCCCCTTTTTTCATTGGACCCTTCAATCTTTCGACCCACTTAGGCTAAATAGTATGGGCCCCTTTTTTCAAAGCCAAAAATCTTTACACGCACTCCCCCTTTATTTAGGGTTCCCCGACAGGAAACCCTTCTTACGAAGGGCACCGCCCACCTCCTGCGCATAATCGAGGCTCCGCCTGGAGCTGCGCGCAAACCCTCGCACCACCTGGGAATCCGCTGTCTGCCCTGGGTTGCTGAATCTCAAGGATGATGCATGCCGAAGGAGAACAAGGCATATGGAGATGCGGCTTCAGGAGGTGCGCGCGCGATGGAGGCAGGCGAAGGGGCGTCGTCGCCGTTGGGAACTTGAAGCAGCTCCGCATAGGACTGGAGGTTGTGTTGCTGCTCGGAGCGGCTCCGCCTTTATCGATGGAGAGGAGATGTTGTTGCGGCCGCATGAATCGCTTGAAGAGGATGAGACGCCAGCAGGAGATGAACCGCACGAAGGGGTTCCGTCACGTTGGGGCTTCTTCGCGCACGGAGGAGGTAGGATCGTGGCTCCACCTGTGATTGGGGTATCGCATCGCCGGAGATGATTGTAGGCGGTGCAGAGGACCCTCCCTTTTTTCTGTGTTCCCATCGACTAGGGTTTGAAACCCCACATGGAATCTGCGCCGCCGAGAAACACCCTTGCCTGGAGCCTGGAGGTTGAAGTGAGCATCTGCCAGATGTGAGGCTTCAACGAATATGGAGTTGTTGAGCATGCCTCCAGAGAATTCTTCAAAACTTGTGGGAAAGGCACAAAACTAGGATTTTCATTAGAAACCCTAGAAATTTCTAGACCGAATCGGCAATTATGAATCAAATATGGAACAACGATCTTCAAATATGCGGCGAACAATATCCAGAACTTGCAATTGAACACGGCAACATTATCTTGCATATTTTAAGGTTTCAGTCTTTCAGAAAACCCTAAAACTTGAACAAATAATCTTCAAGTACATAATACCAAAAAAATTGAATCTCACAAAAAATAATCCCTCGAGAATCGAACCCGCTCTAATACCATGTTAGAAAACTTGAATGCGGAAGCGTATTTGAAATAAAGAATAATGAACAATGAAGAACGTGGGATTTAACGTGGAACCCCACTCCCTAAGGAGAGGGATGAAACCACGGGAGAAGGCCTCAAAGGGCCATATGTGTCTATTGACTTTCTCATTGGATACAGGAGGTCTGGGGCTTCTTATATAGCCTCCACAGACTCTCCAAGTCCCACCACGGGTAAATGTGGGACTAAACTCTGGATGTGGCAAATGGATCCTACAAAGATCCATTTATCCATCTACATAAGTGACGCATATACTGCAACAATAGCAAATAAGCTTTAACTAACATTGATCATTGGATCCTGGGTTTATTATTGTATGCACATATAATAATATATTCACAACCTTGACATGATATTATTTACGAACAATGTTTAGGCATATAAAATGAAATCGTACTTAGGTTCTATTGAATGATTTTTTTAAAAATAATTTAAGATATGATTAGGTATGTACTGTACTATGTTGTTTGTTTCCAAGTATAAAATATTTATGCTAACATTTGACTTAGGTCTGTTAAATGATTTAAAAAAAAATAATTAGGTATGTATTGTTTCCAAGTATAAAATGTTTATGATAACATTCAACTTAGGTCTGTTGAATGATGATTTTTTTGAAAGAATCTACGATGTGATTAGGTATGTAGTTCTCTGAATTTAGTATGAATTTACTAAAAGTGTTTAGTATGAATTTAGGTATGTAGTTCTGCGACTCTCCTTGCTAATTAAAATTTAGTTGTATTATTTTGATTATATATATATATTAATTCAGATCATGTAGTACTTTTTTATGATGTTCTATGATTGAATGTTAGGCAAATATAGCCTCTATACTACCATCTGACAGTTATTCTTCTCATCCTCCTGGAACCGAAAGCAAGCCTCATGTTCAGATGAGCGATGCATCGGAGTTTTTTGTTCCTCATGTATCCAACGATCCGGGATGGAAGTGTGCTTTTCTTGCGAATCCGAATGGCCCTAGCATGGTTACTTGTTAATGTCATTTATGTCGGAAGGCTGTAACCAGAGGGATCAATCGCATGAAGCAACATTTGGCTCATATTAAAGGCAATACGGCATCATGTGAGTCCTGAGGTGAAGAAAGAAATTATAGACAACATAGAGGAAATTAAAGTGAAGAGGAATGAGAACAGTGAGGATTAAAAACATTCAACGGCAGGTCTCCATCAAGATTAATCAACCCTTTGCTGATGGAGAGAGTGATGGGAAAAAGCCTCTAACTTCAGCAGAAAATGTATCAGCAAAGAGTCCCTGTCGATCCACAAACAAAGATACCTTTGCCAAGGAGAAACGTGCACGTGTGAATTCATTTGTGGCAAAAAACTTCTATGATAATGATATCGCTTTTAATGTTGTCAAAAGTGCTTCTTTTTTTCGAATGTGCAAAGCAATTGGACAATATGGAAGTTGTACAAGCCTCCAACATACATGAACTTACAGAAACTCTTTTGAAGGAACATATTAAGGAAACAAAAGAGTTCTTGCAAGCGCATCGTGATTGTTGGAAGACTTCTGAATGTTCCATTATGAGGGATGCATGGACTGATAGGAGAGGAAGGAGCATCATGAATACTTGCGTCAACTGTGAGCTTGGGACTAGTTTTCTTAATTCGATTGACTCGTATGCATATTCTCATACCGTCGACTACATCTCCTTAGTGGATAAGTTCATTGCAGAAGGTGGGCCCGACAATGTAGTCCAAGAAGTGTCAGACAATGCATCTACTAATATGGCTGCTGGCAGAATCCAGAGAACCAAATACCCACGGATCTTCTAGAGTTCTTGTACGGCTTATTGCATCAATCTTATGCTAGAAGAGATCGGCAAAGAGTCAAAGATAAAAACTGTCATCACAAAGGCAAGGACATTGACTGTCTTCATATACAGTCCTGAAAAAACATTGAGCTTGATGAGACAATTTACACAAAAGGACGAGATAGTGAGACCGAGAACTACAAGATTTGCTACCACATATATCACCTTGCAATCTGTGATGGAGGACAAGTTGAGACTTTTGTCTCTTCTGATGAATGGAGAGCTTGTAAATGGTACAAAAGATGAAGGGGGAAATGGCTTCAGCCACAGTTCTGAGTCCTGCATTTTTGACTCAAGTGCCTTTGACCTTGAAGGTCTTTTCTCCATTGATACATGTTCTGCGGATTGTTGACGGAGATAGGAAGCCGGCTATGGGGTTTGTATACGGTGAGTTGCAAGATGCAAGAAAAGAAATCATGAGCATTTTCAAAGAAGTTGAAGCGTCTTACAAACATTCTGTAGATGTCATTAACTCAAAGTCAAAAGGAAGGCCGGATAGCCCCCTCCACCCTGCTGCGTATTTTTTGAATCTATATTACTTGTATAGATATAGTGCTCAAATCAGGAGGGAAGGTCTTGCTCTGAAGGGATTTTTGGATTGCATGGATATTTTCTACCCTGATTTAGAGATCCAAGATATCAACACCAAGAAGGAGTTGCCTTTATATGAAGGGTAGAAGGATTATTTGGCAAACTTTTGGTTGTCAGACAGAGGTCAATCATTGATGATGATTTCAATCCAGGTATAAATTCTCATTAAAATTTATGGACTTATATATTTAACGATTATTAATTATTTATCCTTGAAAATAGCATGTTGGTGAGGATTACATGGCATGGAAATGTCACATTTGAAGGAAATGACAATGAAAGTTTTAAAGTTGACAATTTCTCCCTCAGGTTGTGAAAGGAATTGGAGCGCTTTTGAGGTGGTAAGGTTAAAAAATTGGTGCCACACAAGTCAAATGGTAGTATGTCAAACATCATTAATGAGGTGGTTAATGATATATTTATAGGTATTTTGTAAATACACATGAAGAAAAGGAACATGCTTGAATTTAAGTGATTAGATGAATTGGTGTGTGTCAGATTCAAAATCAAGTTGAGGGATCGCCATCTTAAAAAAATGAAATGATCCATTTGCCACAAATGATCATATAACCCATTTGAGAGATTGAATTGGTGAAGAAGATGAAGGAGATGATGAGGTATTCCAAGGATCAGGGTTGACGTGGAACTTAGTGGCTGATGCAACTGGCGCATAAGAATTGGTGCAACATAGAAGAAGCCAAAGGCATGCTACTGGTTAAACATCATTGCCGAGCTTAAACGAGGAAGAACTCATATTGAGGAAGAGAGTGAATATGAAGATGAAAACAATATCACAATGGAATTTGATGATGATCTGGATTAGAATTGTTTTGTGCTCAATAGAATATTATTGCTTGAACTCTTATGTTGTTTTAATTAGTACATTACTAATGTTATTTGTGTTGAATTTCGATTTTCTTTCAGATACTTATATATTTTGATGATTGTTGTCGATTATTATGTGTTGAAGCTTTTCTATTGAAGTATTGATATTTGATTGATAGAGATTGTTTTGAGCTCTACATGACAGTCGGCGTAAAAAATAGTGGAATCTTTCAACATGGATTTGAGCAAGAATCCATGTAGCCGACCTGCATATAGTGGGAGAAGGCTTCATCATTCTTTTGTTGGACCATACTTATTTATAATTCAGTTCAGATGTAGTCACTTTTGTAGATATTTTTATTGTAAAATAAAAAATAAGAAACTACGTAGAACCGCATATACCCCGCATATGCTCCCACATATCGCTTAATCGTTATTCAGTGACT
Organism: Ottelia alismoides; assembly: GCA_037367405.1. Taxonomy (NCBI): domain Eukaryota; kingdom Viridiplantae; phylum Streptophyta; class Magnoliopsida; order Alismatales; family Hydrocharitaceae; genus Ottelia; species Ottelia alismoides. The sequence goes on along the minus strand of JAZKJV010001134.1, from coordinate 188,320 downwards.
TGTTCGAACGCATATGCATACCGCTTTCCTGAACCTTGGCTGAGATTGTAGCCAGATTCGAAGTAGGAGGGTTCTCGCATGTGGGAGAATTCTATAGCAGGTACATGAGTTTGGAGTAGTCTGAGGCATAACTTGGACCGTCCGTCCATTGGGGCTCCTGACATGAAGACAACTCTATCATAGTTGCATTATAATTAGAAAATGATGTTGTATTGGCTTGTGCAGTGGTTTGCGTTTGCCTAACTTTGTCCAACATCTCTCAGATGGGTGGTTGAATCTGTGGCAATAAAAGCACAAAGTCCGCGACCACCACCAGAATCACATCCTCAGTCTCCTCGAGAGATGTAGTGGCCACCTCTTCCAGACGACGTCAGAAAAGCAGAATTATCTGTAGCTTACAGAGGATGAGTCTGGTTATATTGGAGGTTTCGAGATGTTGGAGGGAAAAGTATTAGATGTAAGAAACTACTCTTTTACGATCCAACAATATGGATGAAACCAATAAGAAATCTGTAGACTTACCACTCAAATTTCTCTGTCACCTGTTAGGTACAACAAGCTATCTGAAAGATGGCAAGTTCCTCATATAGGCCAATGAGATGTCGATAGTACTCCACGAGTGTAGACTCTCCCTGAGAAGCAGACCAAATCCGCATGTAGATTGTCCACAGATCACGACTCGGTAATCTACTAAGAATATGTCTATGTCAGTTCATCACACATGTCCTTAGCAATGTCCTTGTACAGGAGATTAGTAGTAACCTAGGACCTGACGTTGTTGGTCATCCATGTAATGACCTACTAGTTGTCCACAAGACAAGACCCATAGTATTTGTCCTTTTCCGTTTAGAGATCCCTTCATCAAAATAAATCTTTTCTCTAACCGTCGATGAACATCTTGAAGGCCCGAGATCATATCACATAGTTATATGCAAGGCCTTAAATGTCGGATTTCGGTTTCGTTTCGGTGACTAACTGAAACGAAATTTCGACCGAATTTCGGTCGGAATTCGATCGAAATTTCGATCATTTCGGTAGTTTTTTGAACTAGAGCCCCCAAATTTCGGCCAATATAGGCCATTTCGGTCAAATTTCGGCCACACACCAAAACCAAAATTCGACCGAAATTCGGCCTAATTTCGGTGAAATTTGATCCCAAGGTTTTATGCACCCATGAGTAACTGAGTTTAATAGAGGTCCCTTGAACCATCATATAAGCTATGGATATCAAGAATTTAGTCTCTGTTGGGAAAAATAAGCATTGTGTTTATTCCTGGAGCCCTAGACTCTCTTATATAGGGAGAGGTCTATGGACAGATTATATATGGTAGACAAACGAAAAGAACAATAAATAAAAGATACATAAACATAAACTAAGCTTCTACACTCCCCCTCAAGATGGAGCATAAATATCTATCATGCTCATCTTGGATAGGCACTTCTGGAAGGAACACCGAAGTAAATCTTTGGTAAGAATGTTTGCTGTTTGATCTCCTGAGCTGACATGGGTTGTAGAAATGAAACCTTTCTGGATCATATCACGGATATAATGGCAATCCACCTCAATGTGCTTCGTCCTCTCATGAAATGCAAGGTTGTTTGCAATGAATAATGCAGTCCGATTGTCACATTCTAGTGATATGGGAAGAGGAACATCTATATGTAGATTTGTCATAATTGCGCGAACCCACATTACTTCTGCACATGCTTGGACCATAGCTCTATACTCCGATTCAGCACTAGATCTCGCAACTATTGTTTCCTTCTTGCTCTTCCATGAGAAAAGTGACTCCCCAACGAATATAATAAAGCCTGATGTAGACTTCCTATCCTTCGGGAACCCTGCATAGTCTGCATCTGCACATGTTAAGATAGTAATAGTGCCCTTCTTCCTAAACATCAATCCTGCACCTGGAGATGACTTAAGATACCTTAGTATCATATGTATGGCGTCCATGTGTACCTGGCGAGGATGCTCCATAAACTGGCTCACTTTATTTACTGCAAATGTTATATCTGGTCTGGTAATAGTAACATAAAGAAGCCTCCCTACCAGTTCTTTGTACCTTCTTTTGTCAACCTCCTCAGTGTCGTCATCATGCATCTTCATGCTTGGATCCATTGGTGTAGAAGCAGGTCGACATCCAAGTATACCTGTGTCACTTAGCAAGTCAGTGATATATTTCCTCTGAGTCATCACGAGTCCTTGTTCATTTCTAGCAAACTCCAATCCAAGGAAATATCTCATTACTCCTAGATCCTTGGTAACGAATTCACGGTCCAAGAATTCTTTTGCTCTTTTTATTCCCTGCATATCATCTCCTGTAATGAGTATATCGTCAACATACACCATAATGACAGTCATACCTCTGGATGTCCTCTGTACAAAGAGAGAATGGTCTGCATTTGACTTTTTGAACCATTGCTTCTCAAACAAATCTGAGAGCTTCTGGAACCAAGCTCTTGGGCTATGCATTAAGCCATAGATCGCCTTATGAAGCATGCATACCTGTACACACACCCCCTCAGCAGTAAACCCAGGTGGCTGCTACATGTAAACTTCTTCCTGAAGATCACCATATAAAAATGTATTTTTGACATCTAATTGAAACAGAGGCCAATCTCGAATCACAGCAACAGATAAAAGAATCCGTAAGGTAGAGTGTCGAGCAACAGGAGAAAACATGTCAAGATAATCTACCCCATACGTCTGAGTAAAGCTCCGAGCAACCAGTCGAGCCTTGTACCTTTCAATACTACCATCGGCATTATGCTTCGCCGTAAAAACCCACTTGCAACTCACAATAGATGCCCCAGTAGGAGCTGGAACAAGACTCCAAGTACCTCTCGACTGAAGGGCCATCTCTTCCTCCATAGCCAGACGCCATCTACTATCAGTTAATGCTTCCTGGTGAGTCCTTGGAATATTCACAGCGGATAAAGCACCTACAAATCTCCTGAAATCTCCTGCCAGACACTCAAAGGTAACATGAGAAGCAATCGGATATGAAGCACATGACCTCTTCTGCTTCCTCAGTGCAATCGGCAAATCAAGATCTGCATCAGTTGTACCAACATCAGTGTCATCCCCTGCCTATTCCTGCTGAGAAATGCCGTCAGTCCCATCATTAGGAATAATATTATCAGAACAAACCTGAGGCATGTTTGATGATTGACCATGATCATGAGCAGGGGGTTGGTCGTCGACTGTAGTGGCGTGGTAGAGGAGGAACCAAAGATATGGGAGGTGGTAGAGGTGGTGGCAGTGATGGAGATGGTGGTGGTGATGGCGATGACGGTGATAGAGATGTAAGAGCTTGTTGTGGCACATACAAGGGTGGAGGAGGAATATAGATTTCACCATTTATATCTGATGGCACCAACCTGTCACCTGTAGGAGAGAAAAACGTGACTGACTCAAACGTGACATTTGGACTGACATAATATCTTCGACGTAACGGGTCATATCAACGATACCCCTTTTGAGTCATGGAATACCCGACAAAAACACATTTGACAGCCCTAGGAGAGAGCTTGTCAACCCCTGGAGACAACTGGTGAACGAATGCCACAGACCCAAAGACACGTGGAGTTAGAGAAAATAACTCCTTGTTAGGAAAAACGAGGGAGAAAGATATCTTCTCCCCTAACACAAACGAAGGCATGCGGTTAATGATATAACATGCAGTAAGAACCGCAACGCCCCAGAACGAGTGAGGAGCACAATTCTGGATAAGAAGCGTACGAGTGACATCAAGAAGATGGCGGTGTTTTCTTTCCGCGACGGCATTCTATTGGGACGTGTAGGCACAAGACGTTTGATGAAGAATGCCATGGAATGAAAGAAACTGAGATAATGTTCGAGTACAGAATTCAAGGGCATTATCAGTTCTCACAATCTTGATAGAAACAGAAAACACATTTTGCACTTCTTTAATAAAATTCATAACAGTGATGCCCGCTTCAGATTTATTCTTTAACAGAAAAACCCAAGACAAACGACTGAAATCATCCACAACAACTAAATATAACATGTGTCCCTGATAATCTAGAACACGACTTGGACCCCAAATATCAATATAAAAAAACTCAAATGGAGAGCTACTGCTCCGACTCTGACGACTAGGGAAGAGAGACCGATGATGCTTCCCTAGCAGACAAGCTTCACAATCGAACGACGAGCGGGGTGAGATCTGAGGAAGGACTTGACGCAGTTTCTGAAACGGAAGATGACCAAAGCGCAGATGCCATAAGCAAGGAGAGACAGGTCCAGTGGAATGGGATGATGCTCCGGCGTCAGGTGTATGGACCAGTCGATACAGCCTGCCTTGCTCACAACCGTGTCCAATCACGTTGCTCGTGAGAATGTCCTGAAACACAAGAGATGATGGGTCAAATATCGCTCGACAATGTAGATCCTTAGTAATCTGACTAACTAACAGTAAATTCGTTGAGAAATTAGGAGCATGGAGCACATTCTGCAACTGCATGGAAGGTGTTAAGGCGATCTGTCCCTGTCCTGTGATGGGAGAATGAGTCCCATCTGATATGACGACGGTCCTTCCCGGGGAAAATTCCCTGTAGGATGTGAGTTGGTGTCTATCTCCACACAAATGATGTGTGGCACCTGAATCTACAATCCATTCTGAGGTACGTGAACCCTGGTAAAAAGCAGAAGTATGAACACTACCTGATGAACTACCTTCTGCAATAGCAGCAACGTCCAAGCTGCTCTCTGAAACTGGTGGAGGAGTACTGGCTGGTGGCATGATATCACGTAGACGAGACACTAGATCATCATATCGTGAATCCGACGTTGGTGTAGCACCACGATGATGTATATGTTCTGTTGCAAGGCAGATGCTGGGAAACCATGCTTAGAGTAGCATGTGTCTTCTGTATGACCAATCTGACGACAATAAGTACACTGTAATCCACAACCACGGCCAACCATACCACGTGATCCCCGTCCACGAAAATGAGATGAATTGCCTCTTCCTCTAGAGGCTGCCATAGCAGAAGAATTTGGTACAGTAGTAGTGCTTGAGATATTGATTCGGCTCAATCGCCGAAAGGCCTCCTCTATGGAGGAATGGTAGCATCTGCCAGAATCTGAGAAGAAGCTGCCTCATACTGTGAGTCAAGAGAGGCTAGAAAGACTCCCACCATTGTCGCGTTCCGATATGTCTTCAGTTGTTCTGGAGTAGCCGTGAGGGGCATGAAACTGTGAAGCCTCTCAAACATTCCCCTCAATGCAGTGTAGTGAGCATGCAAGGGTCGACCATTCTGCTTTATCGTGAAGATGTCATGCTGGAGCTGTAGGATTTTTGTCTCATTCTTAGCTTGAGAATACGTGGCAGCAAGAATGTCCCACATGGCTTTGGCAGTAAGTTGACGAAAGACATCATTAGCAATGTCTGGAATCAGAGTACCAGACAACCAGACCTTAGCATATGCGTCATCAGCATCCCATGAGGCATGCAACCATGTTTTCTCCTCTGGCTCATCCTCGGTAAGAATATGTTTCTTACCCATCGACTTCATTAGGCTCATGAACTGCATGGCCCATAACTCATAGTTGGATCCATCCATCTTCACAATAGGCGCAGGACCCTTGAAGGCGCATGTAGTGGGGATCTCGATCTTGCTTTCTGACATTTTGACTGGAGAAAACTAGGGTTTTAGACAAGATAAGTCTTGGTCCACACAGACATGATTAGGTTTAGTTGCACGTGTAGACCTCTATGCAACCAAACCCATCAACCCGGAGGCGAGCGGAGAGCCCCTTATAAAGATGACAACGGAACCCTAGGGGCGGTGAAACCCTAGGGACAGTCGACGCATGGGCAGGCGGCGCACTGCCAAGCGGTGCACGGACACAGCCGCACGTGAAGGCGCCTCGCGTGGAGGCGGCGCTCTTTCGCGCGACGGGGTAGCGCGCGAGGGGGTTGAGCGCGTGGGGGTAGCGTGCGAGGGGGAAGCGCGCGTGGGGGTAGCACGTGAGGGGTTGGCACGCGGAGAGGCGGCGGCGCGCAGAGAGGGGGCAGCGGGCGGAGGCTTGAAGGTGGAGGGCTAGGTTTAGGGTTCGGTACGAGAGCTTCGGTCTAGGACCGTCGCTCTGATACCATATTGGGAAAATTAAGCATTGTGTTTATTCCTGGAGCCCTAGACTCTCTTATATAGGGAGAGGTCAATGGGCAAGTTACATATGGTAGACATACTCTCTAAGGGGTATATTTGAGAAGCTCCATGGTTTCATTCCCTTGACTGCCATGCCTGAGCAGCTCAAGGCATACCGAGATTCAGTGATGATCGGAGTTTTCCTAGCAGCTCTTGACCCAGAGTATGATGCTACTCGAGCCTAGATTCTTACAGATGCCACCATACCTACAATGGAAGGGGCATATCGCAGGTTAAGCAAACTCTATATCTTCTGGCGGTATTCAGCAGTCTCAGACTTCTTCAGCTATGGCTGCATCTCGTGGTAGGGGGAACCCTACATAGTATCATGGTAGAAGTAACCGTGGCAAGGAGGGGATAGCCGGCCTCGTCAGTCGTACACCTACTGCCATAGGTCAGGTCACTCTGAAGAAACATGCTACTCCAAGCATGGATTTCCCGCTTCAGCACGTGTTGCAAAGCAGACTCAACAGGTTGGTAGCCCATCGCATGCATATGATCAGAGATTTGATAAGCTCGTTGCACAGCTCAGAGAGATTATGCCTACTCCCAGGTCAACCAGTTCTTCTTCAGGATCCTCAAGGGTAGTTGCCTCAGAAACAACATCCACGTCAGGGATAGCATATGCTCCTACTAGTTGTTACAGGGCAGATTTATCAGAATGGATTATGGATTCCGGGGCATCCCATCATCTTTATGGTGACATAGGACAGTTTAGTACCTACAGACCGACTCAATCAGGGAGATCAGTAGTGATAGCTGATGGGACACACTCTCCTATCACTGGTCAGAGGGAGGCGCGGTTAACTCCTGCAATGTGACTTTAGAATGTTCTTTATGCTCTAGAACTTTCTATGAATTTATTGTCCATTAGTCAAATCACCAAGAATTTACATTGTCGTGCCATATTTGACCCATTTGCTCTTGTGTTTCAGGACATTCTTACGGGCAAGGTGATTGGATCGGGTCGTGAGCAAGGAGGTCTCTACAGGCTGGTGCAATCTCCATATACTGGTGCATCTTCCCTTCGCAGTGGATCTGTTTCTCCCTATGTATGGCATCTTCGATTTGGTCATCTTCCTCTGCAAAAGATGGGTCACATTCTTCGACAGGTTTCTCATCGCTCTACTTTTCAGTGCGAGGCCAGCCAACTTGGATCATCAGTCTACATTCCAGAGTCGTCAGGATCGAAGTAGTCATAGTCTTTTTGAGTTAATTAATTTTAATATCTGGGGTCCAAGTCGTGTCCCAGACCATCAGGGGCTTAGGTTTTATCTTGTTGCTGTCGATGAGTTTTCAAGGTTGTCTTGGGTCTTTCTTCTTACGAACAAGTCTGATGTTGGTCTTGTTATTCGATCTTTTATTAATGAAATAAGGAATGTTTTCTCTGCAAATGTCAAGTATATTCGTTCAAATAATGCACTGGAATTTTGCAGTACTCAACTCTCTCAATTCCTTAGAACCTATGGTATTGTGCATCAGATATCTTGTGCTTATACATCTCAACAGAATGGGGTAGCTGAACGAAAGCATCGTTACCTTTTGGATGTTACCAGGACTCTCTTGATCCAGAGTCGTGCTCCTCATTCGTACTGGGGGGATGCGGTTATAACTGCTTGCTACCTGGTGAATCGCATGCCCTTACCGATCCTGAGGAAGAAGATTTTATTCTCGATTGCGTTTTCCGAGATGGGTCTTTTCTCTCTTACGCCTCGCGTTTTTGGGTATGTTGCTTTTGTTCATCAGATGTTCCTAGAGCTGTCAAGTGTATGTTTGTTGGGTATTACCTAAAAGGGATACCGTTGCTTTGACCTTGTTCGACGAAGGTATATTGTTAGTACAATCACCTTCTTTGAATCTATTATGTATTTCTCTCCTACATGTGACAAGCTCATTCCTTCAGAGAATAGAGAAGAGGTATATATGCATCTACCTATGATTTCGTCTACTCCAGGTTCCACTACACCACCTGCCACATCTATCTTCTTTCCGCAAGTGTACCAGCGCAGACCTCGTGCTCATGTGCCTCCTCCATCATCAATCGCACCTCAGGTATGTTCTGAGCATTTGAGTTCTACTAATGGAACTGGCGATTTACGTGTACAACTTGAGGTGTAGGATGTTTTAGATGATTCAGTCTCAGCTACTGAGGGCGTTGAGGACATGGATGTGCCTATTGCATTACGGAAGAAGAGGCGTGCATGCATTATGTATCCTCTTGCTTCTCATGTTTCTCCGGCACGCCTCTCAGAGGATTTACAGAAGTTTGGTGTGTGTCTGTCGGTTGTGGAGATACCACGATTTAGGAGGCATTGCAGAGTAGCCAGTGGCATCTGGCTATGGAGGAGATGGCAGTGTTACAGTCTCATGATACGTGGAGTGTTGTACATGCTCCTCTTGGTGCATCTATTGTAGGCACCAAGTGGGAGTTTACAGTGAAACACCGCGCAGATGGTACTGTGGACAAATACAAGGCCAGACTGATTACTCGTGGGTTTACCCAAACCTATGGGGTGGATTATTAGGATACATGTTCTCCGATTGCACGTCATTCTATGTTGTGGACTCTTATTGTTGTTGTTGTGGTACGTGACCGACCGCTTTTCCAATTAGATGTCAAGAATGCCTTTTTGTATGGTGACTTGCATGAGGAAGTTTCCATGCAGCAGCCACCAGGGTCTGTTGCTGAGGGGGAGTCCCGTATGGTGTGCAGACTTCAAAAGGCCATATATGGCCTTAAGCAGAGTCTGAGGACTTGATTTCAGAAGCTCTCAGAGTTGATTGAACGACAAGGGTTTGTCAGATCTGCTGCAGATCATTCTCTTTTGTTAGGAGAATCCAGAGAGATATTGTTGCTATTCTTATCTATGTTGATGACATTATTGTTACACGCAGTGATGAACAGGATATTCAGGCGGCTAAGGATTTTCTCGGACCAAGGACCTCGGCAAGCTGCGTTATTTTCTTGGTCTAAAGTTTGCAAGAAATCAGCATGGTATGGTAATGACATAAAGGAAGTATGTCACTGACCTTCTATCTGAGACAGACATGACAGGATGTAGACCTGCTGTTGGAAATGCGAGCCCACAGCGAGCCATTATGCAATAAATGTTATTGCAATTCACTCCTTAATCTGAAATGAAGAATACATAATTTGCATAATAGGTCCCTTAGTATAATTAGGGTTATGTACCATGGCCATCTTGATGATCATACAGCTGTTAATTCATGTATTGAATCATAGAGGCTGGTGTTTCGATGGAATATCTAAAGAGTTAGATTGAGGACTCATCAAGCACCGTCAAATGATTATTAAGAGATGATCTCCAGCCTGAGTAGGAGATGGCAATCCTTTCTCAGTTAGGTTGATATCTGACCGACTTCTTGATGCAGGTCCTCTGCATAGGAATAGAGATTCGGAGGTGTCAGATTAGTTAGGTCAAAGAGTTGACTTAACGAGATCGAGATAACCAAAGTCTTATATCATATGCTGTCATGATATAGGCACACATCCTCTGACCGGAGACAGATGTGTTACTATATGTCTGAGTATGTACATTTGGCAGACCAATAGGTTGATGGCCTAATCAAGGTCTATACACTGGCGCGCTGGTGTGCATATAAGGGCATATGAGTAATACGATCTCTCAAAGGGATCATACAGGTTCACTACTGAACCGGAAGACATGAGCTCACTCATGAGATATTGGGAAGAATCAAATTCTGTGCGCACGGTCGTCTCGCTTTGGAAGCTTGACTGAATTTGTTGATTTGATATATACTTTTGGAAAGTATATGATCAAGACCTAGGTATGATATATGCTTTTGGAAAGTATATGATCAATACTGACTCCCAATGATCGAATGAGAAACTTACTGATAAAACCATGAAGTAGACAGTATAAAGTTGATCCAATACTTCGGGTTTAATCTGAGTCTTCCACTATGCAGGATGTACAGGTATAAGGAATACCTGAGGGTGATGTGATCATAAACGATTGTATAACCATGACACTTCCATTCCTAGGGAGTGATGAAACGGGTCTGGATTTTAGTGACTCCTCTCAGTAGAGAAGTAATCTTATCTTAGTCCAATTATTGGACATTGATCTGAATATGATTCAGATGCAATGAGAAGATTAGATTTGCGGTCTTGATTTAATCAAGCATCTATGGGAGGCCCGCGATCTGAATTTGAGATATGATCTCAATATCCATGTCACTATACGTGGAACAATACAATCGTCATGTCCTTATCTCCAAGTATCTGCGGAGAAAGCGCATTATCCTTGAAGGAGTTCATGGATAATTCTATTGTTGATTTATGTATCCGAGCATTGAGGAAATGGATAATTAAATGTGATTTAATTATCATGATTAATATGAATTCGATTCATATTATAAAGAGAGTTGTCTTAGATAATTAAATATGATTTGATTATCAAAGATGTAAATAATGTGAATATGATTCATGTTATTTGAGAACAAGAAAATAGAGATCCAAGATAATTAAATGTGATTTAATTATCATGGATATGAATAATGTGGATAGCAATATCCATATCAGTCATATATATTATAAATGTGATTTATAATATATAAGAGACAGCTATTAGTAATTTACATTTGTTAATTAAATGTTAATGTGAATTGGATTCGCATTGGATATTGAATTGAAAATGTAATTTACATTTTGTTTTGGGTTGTGAATATGATTCACAATTTTTTTAATGGCAAGATTGCAATGTCTACAAAATAATTGTGAATTATTTTTGTAGAATAATTTGCAACATAAGTTGTTGCAAATAATGGAAGATTACATAAAAGGTGAAATAGCCACCTTCCTAATGGAGGAGGGTGGACGGCCACCACTCCCATTAGGAAAGGGAGGCCGTCCCCCCTCTCCACATGGAAGGAGGCCTTCTCTCCTTTCATTATCTCCATGTATTGATGATTTAATTTTGTGATTAAATTGTGTTGATTTATCAACATATATTTAATTTAAATTAAATTAATTGTTGTTGGTTTTACCAACACAAATCTTAGCCATTAAAAGAAACACAATCAATGAGAGCCATTGGATTTGCGTTGGCCCATGGATTGAGATCCATGGATCCCAAAATCCTATAAATAGAGAGGCATACCCATGCTCTCTCTTTACACATAATGCTTGAGAAGCATCTCTCTCTCTCTCTTTCTCTAGACGTCAGCCCTCTCTATCCCTCTCATGGCCGTCCACCATGGATACCATAGAGAGGTTCTCCGTCGCCGCAGCATCGTCGTTATGCTGCCCGATCGTCTGCTCGTGGATCTCCGTCTCCTTCGGTGTGCCTCGCTCGTGAAGAAGACGGATCTCGTGTGTCGAGATCAGGAGATCCGCCGCTTGGATCATCAACATGGATTGCGAGAAGCACGCGGTTCATCCCCGCGCTCGCAAGCGTCTCCTCCGTCGGATCGGACTTGAGACAGGAGGTCTCTTCGTTTAGAGACTCGATCGCAACCACGCTTCAAGAGGTAATCCTATTACTTGTTTGTGGTTTAGACGAAACGATTCGAGAAGTGTTCTTGGATCATGTGGTTTCGTCGTATAAAATTTTTTTAAATTCCGCTGCATCGAGCAACTAGTCCGACTAGTCGCTCCTCGTCGTATTCGATACGACGCTCACGCTTCCGTGATGCGCTTGAGGATCAAACCATATCCTTCAAGTGGTATCAGAGCCTTAGGTTGACGGTTTCGAATATGATTCGCTAACCGAGGACGACTTGGGTTCGTTATGGTCGCGAAAGTTTTTATCGCATTTGATTTCGCAGATCTGTTTAGTAAATAATTTCGGCCATGTTTAAAATGTTTAAGCACGAATCATTTACTTGGATTTTGTTCCCCATTAAATAAGGAAACCATAGGATCTGAGTTTGCGTAAATCGGATTTCGTTTGCTCTAGATATGGTTGTTTTAATAAACATGTATTCACTGTTGCGGGAACTGCGAATCTTAACGTAATTAAGGAGTTAATTATTGTTTAGAGACGCCTCGAAATGCGTGCAAATCACATAGGTTCTGTTGTAGATCAAGTTAGCAAACTATGAAAACTTACTTTGCTTAATTTGGATTTAAATTGATTGAGATATGCTAATTTTAGTAAGTAGGGGTCACTGTTGAAATTACTTTCCTAATCAAGAACCATGTGATTGTCAATTAGTGAAATTAATTGTTAATTTCATGAAATATTTATGGAAAATATTTGAGAAATATTGGAATATGATTATTTCCTTAATTGACTTGACCTCAACCAATTAATTGATTAGATTTGATCTAGATCATAATTGGAAACACAATCATCAAACTCCTTGCTTGAATAGGATTGGGAATTTGTCTAGCAAATTTCCTTATAATGAAAATTGTTTTGATTACTATATGGTATAATTTCGGTTGAAGAACCGATGATCATCTCAAGTACAAATTAATCAATTTGGCATTATCCTTTCCCGAGGCGGATATGGTGTCTAGTCGGGGATCGCTGGGGAAGCGGGTTGCAACGTATGCGGTCCGTCCCACTCCCGCCGGTACTGGCCATGACAGCGGGTAGGGTCGGGATAATGTCCGAGGGATTAAGATGTATTTTTCTAATTATTAAAATACGAATTAATACGTACTTTGAGAATAATACCATATATATTCAAGTAAGACAATCAAGTTTGATTGATTGAATTGGATTGATAATTAATTTAATATGATTAAGTTAATTATGTCCAATAAAAATACTCTAATATGATTAGAGTTGATAATTCCCTTGGAAGAATTAATTATATGAATGTGATTCATAGAAATTAATTTAATTTGAATAAGATATGGAGGATCACATAAGTGACATACATGGTCTCCCGTCAAGGCGAAGGGTTTCGTCGCCAGATATTATATGTGGGAGACGCATGTCCGAAGTGACAGCTCCTGCATATGATCCATTTGGATCGGGATCGTCGCTTCTCGAAAGAGTAAGGACGTATGCGTAGTGACCCCAATATCGGGTCCTCATATTATTGGGGCGATATTGGATTGCGCATAGCGAGTTGTATTCCTATTGACGGTTGGTTCAATTAATGACGGGTCAACATCACCTTAGGGGTGGTGGGCCCGGGTATTAAAGACCGAATTGGGAGATGCAAGTTGGACTTGCAAGGCGGAATGTGTTCCCGCTTCTTTTTATCCGAGTTGTAGGTTCTCATATTATTGGGATGCAACAAAGATAAGGAAGGAGATCCCAGATCTTGCTTGAGATATAATGGTAAGTATATCTCTTACATTGAAAGTGATTAAGGGAATGAACTTTCATTGTTGACATGGCAAGACAACTTTGTTATAAAATTCCTAATTCAAAGTAAAACATGTATATATATAAATATATACCCTTATGCAAATTACTTATTTCAGATAATCCTTCATTAAACCCACTCAATGTTATACTCATTAATAACCAGTAGAATATCATGGATTGGACCCTTAATCCAAATATTGTACTTGCGATTGGACACATAATGTATGTGGTTGCAATGTGCAAGTTTCCTCATAATAATGAGAAGTGATAATTAAATAAGATAATAGGACTAAAACCCTAGGGTTTGTATGTTTCTATAGTCTTGATATCATCAAATGTGCTTTGGAAGTGACATGTTGATGATGATCGCAATTGTCAAATTAATCCTTATAAAATCAATAAAGATATTCTGGCATACATATGTGCTCTCAACATTTAATCATGAATGACATGGTTCTCTGCATCATGCAGAATGGTGGCTCCATAAGAGATGATGTATTCAAAACGTTTGAATACCTACCTGAACCAATGTTTTAAAGAGTTTAGATGGATGTAGGTGATGAGTGTCATCATTCTACTATCTTTACTCTAGTCATTCATGAAGCTTCATAATATTCATATTGTATGAACTTAAATGAAGCTTGTATAAATGTTGAAATACTCTTATATTGAAATTTTTGATTTTAACATAAGAGTTCCTTAGTCTTAAGCAATGGTTGCTTATAGATAAAGGGAGCGCAGTGGAAGCATGGGTTGGACCCAAGTAAGAAGTATAGTCAAAGAGTTGATTATACTTCTGTGACTTCCATCCAAAGAGTTGGATGAATGCCAATACTGCAATAAATTAATGTGTTGATAGTATGACTATCAAATCTATCTAGAATCCTTAGAAAAGGAATCGGATAGTACATCAAAAAAAAACTACATATAATCATTGAAATTGACTTACTTATTTGATAAGATAAAGTCTAATAATTGTATCTCAATCTTCTAATGACACTTGCAATTGGTTGCATCTGTATTAGAATATTGATCTTAAGGTTTAATGGTCATCCATGTTGGAATTGATGCAATTGTTGCAATAATTTCCACCGGATGAATAGACTTCATATTTTCAGTGGGAGCCCTTAGTCTTAGAGAATGTCTCTATGACCTAGATATTAGAATACACTCATTGTTTATTTCTAAATGTTGGGAATAAACATGAAATCTAGAATAGACCTATCATAAAAGGTTATGATGGAGATATTTCAGATAGTAATCTTACATCTAGTGGACTCCACTAAATTAGAAAATTAAGGAATGGTTCATTAAGATTTCTAATACTGAAAATTAAACCTTTAGGGCCTGTTTGGTTGCTGGGTCGGACTGGGTTGGGTTGGGCTGGGTTGGGGTGGGTGAATAGTAATCTGTGAGGAGGAAGTACCCTTGTGAATAGTAACCAGGGTTGGGCCAACCCTGCCCAACCCTGCAACCAAACAGGCCCTTAAAGATCAATAGGAGGATAAAGATCATTTGACAATGATCTGACATAATGTTTTGGGCATATGTCTGTTGATGAGATCAATGGACAAGTAAGAGATGAAACTTTAGAATGTCTAAAATTTCAAACCTTACATACTTGTGAATATTGTATTCAAGAGTAAAATGTCCAATACACCCTTCTTTGGGAAAGGTGTAAGATGTCAAGGTATTCAGGATCTCATACATATTGATGTATGTGATTCATATATATCATAGTAAACATTATGGATATGTGATATCTATTGATGATTATGCATGATATGAGATTTCTTCTCTTCACTTAGAAACCTTTGAAATGTTCAAATATTTCACAATTTTGGTTTAGAACCAGAGTTTGAAGGAAGATGAAATGAATTTGATCTAATCAAGGTAGCTTGTACCTATTAGATGAATTCAAGGAATACCTTATGGAGATGTGAATATCATTTCTATCTCATCCCTCCTAATGAGCCTCAACTCAATAGAGTTGTAGGGAGATGCAATTGATCATGTGTGACATGATTTGATCAATGATTAATCTTAGTATAATTATCTCTTAGTTTCCAGGTATATGTGGTAGAGACTACATTATACATTTAATAAGGTCCCAAGCTGGTAAGCTGGAATCTAGCACCAGAGAGTGCTACTTCATTAGGAAAATAAAGGATGGTATTAGATACCTACTTTATGACCTTGAGATTCTTAAAAGATCTCATCTTTGAGAATATGATTCTTATAGGATGACTCTCTTGAGAATCAAGATGAAAATGAAGTAAAGGAACTCATTTAATCTTGAAAAGATAATGAGGCTCCTGAAATCGGAAACTAAAATAGATAATTAAAGATGAAACATTAATACCTCTTCAAATAAGTTTGAGGATGGATTCCATGTGTCAGTTAAATCTGACGATGATCGGATTTCATGTGATGAAGCTCATGAGGATCATGACATGGAAAGATGGATGTTAGCAATAAAGTCTAATGTAGACTTCATATACAAGTGTTGTATATGGACCCTCGAGGATCCACCTATATGGGTCAGACCCATTAAGGTGTAAATGGATCTTCAAGAGAAAGAGGGAACCTGATGAGAAGGTATAGACCTTCAAAGCACGGTTCCTAGCCATGAGCTACACACCGAAGAGAAGGCATCGCTTGCGATAAGACTTGCTCTCCAGTGACCTTGCTTTAACCCATCAGAATATTGCTAACTATAGCTACACAACTTGTATATGACATCTTCATGGTGTGAGTCAAGATTGCATTCCTCTATGAATACCTCTCTGAGGATATTCATATGAAGTAGCCCCAGGACTTCATGGTTGAGGAAAGCAAGGTGTGCTAGCTGAAGAACTCCATCTTTGGACTCCAATAAGTTTCTTGTAGTTGGAACATAAGATTTGATGAAATTATAAATGTTGTGATTTCAGATAAAATCTTGATGAACCATGTGAAGCTTAGTGGGAGTACCATTGTGTTCATCGTGCTTAATGTAGATATTATTCTAATCATTTAGAATGATATAAGAATAAATAATAAGTGTTTGATAATTTGGTTGTTCCATACCTTGAGATACGATCTCGAGGATACCTCTTAGATCTTAGTTCTGAAGTAGCTCAGAAGCAAAGAGAAGAGGATATTGGGACCATCACATTAGTAATACACCTTGGACTTATTCCATTTTCTGGAAAATTCCAAGAGAGGCTTCCTTCCCTTAAGATGTGGTAGGGACCTGTCTAAAGGGATAGCACCTCAAAGAGTTGAGGAAGTAAAAGCCAGAACTGCTTGCACTTGTGTATCAGTCACGCAAAGCTGAAGTGTATGCTAGATGTGTACAAAAGCCATATGTTTGCCATGCAGTAAGAATAGTAAACTGTTACTAATCCTACTCTGGAAATAAAACACTTGGCTGCAGTAATAACAATATCTTCAAAGATGATGAAACTTAGAGATAGTGATCTCAAAAGTCTTATCTTCAAAAGTTTAAGATCTTGTAGATAGTGATCTATAAGGGTCTTAACTGTAGATACCTTAGGAGATAGAGATCTCCAGGAGTGAAGGTATTCTAATAAGAATTATGGGAATACTGGTTATGATAATTAATAAGATGTAGTGTCAAGGACACTATAACCAACAAAATTGAGTATCGGTTGCATGAGATGCAACATTCGCATTGGATGCGAGCACTGTTACTAGGAGATATACAAGTGCCGTAAAAGGACTTGGCGTAGTCTCTTGGGAACGGAATGACTGTTACCTAGCTATTTTCTAAATAGCCTATGATTGTCACATGAGTGTGGGTTTAAATGATTAGCCCATTAATGGCTCTTTGGGCTAGTGGGAGATTGTTGGAAATGCAATCCCACGGCGAGCCATTATGCAATAAATGTTATTGCAGTTCACTCCTTAATCTGAAATGAAGAATACATAATTTGCATAATAGGTCCCTTAGTATAATTAGGGTTATGTACCATGGCCATCTTGATGATCATACAGCTGTTAATTCATGTATTGAATCATAGAGGCTGGTGCTTCGATGAATATCTAAAGAGTTAGATTGAGGACTCATCAAGCACCGTCAAATGATTATTAAGAGATGATCTCCAGCCTGAGTAGGAGATGGCAATCCTTTCTCAGTTAGGTTGATATCTGACCGACTTCTTGATGCAGGTCCTCTGCATAGGAATAGAGATTCGGAGGTGTCAGATTAGTTAGGTCAAAGAGTTGACTTAACGAGATCGAGATAACCAAAGTCCTATATCATATGCTGTCATGATATAGGCACACATCCTCTGACCGGAGACAGATGTGTTACTATATGTCTGAGTATGTACATTTGGCAGACCAATAGGTTGATGGCCTAATCAAGGTCTATACACCGGCGCGCTGGTGTGCATATAAGGGCATATGAGTAATACGATCTCTCAAAGGGATCATACAGGTTCACTACTGAACCGGAAGACATGAGCTCACTCATGAGATATTGGGAAGAATCAAATTCCGTACGCACGGTCGTCTCGCTTTGGAAGCTTGACTGAATTTGTTGATTTGATATATACTTTTGGAAAGTATATGATCAAGACCTAGGTATGATATATGCTTTTGGAAAGTATATGATCAATACTGACTCCCAATGATCGAATGAGAAACTTACTGATAAAACCATGAAGTAGACAGTATAAAGTTGATCCAATACTTCGGGTTTAATCTGAGTCTTCCAGTATGCAGGATGTACAGGTATTAGGAATACCTGAGGGTGATGTGATCATAAACGATTGTATAACCATGACGCTTCCATTCCTAGGGAGTGATGAAACGGGTCTGGATTTTAGTGACTCCTCTCAGTAGAGAAGTAATCTTATCTTAGTCCAATTATTGGACATTGATCTGAATATGATTCAGATGCAATGAGAAGATTAGATTTGCGGTCTTGATTTAATCAAGCATCTATGGGAGGCCCGCGATCTGGATTTGAGATATGATCTCAATATCCATGTCACTATACGTGGAACAATACAATCGCCCTGTCCTTATCTCCAAGTATCTGCGGAGAAAGTGCATTATCCTTGAAGGAGTTCATGGATAATTCTATTGTTGATTTATGTATCCGAGCATTGAGGAAATGGATAATTAAATGTGATTTAATTATCATGATTAATATGAATTCGATTCATATTATAAAGAGAGTTGTCTTAGATAATTAAATATGATTTGATTATCAAAGATGTAAATAATGTGAATATGATTCATGTTATTTGAGAACAAGAGAATAGAGATCCAAGATGATTAAATGTGATTTAATTATCATGGATATGAATAATGTGGATAGCAATATCCATATTAGTCATATATATTATAAATGTGATTTATAATATATAAGAGAGAGCTATTTGTAATTTACATTTGTTAATTAAATGTTAATGTGAATTGGATTCACATTGGACATTGAATTGAAAATGTAATTTACATTTTGTTTTGAGTTGTGAATATGATTCGCAATTTTTTCAATGGCAAGATTGCAATGTCTACAAAATAATTGTGAATTATTTTTGTAGAATAATTTGCAACATAAGTTGTTGCAAATAATGGAAGATTACATAAAAGGTGAAATAGCCACCTTCCTGATGGAGGAGGGTGGACGGCCACCACTCCCATTAGGAAAGGGAGGCCGTCCCCCCTCTCCACATGGAAGGAGGCCTTCTCTCCTTTCATTATCTCCATGTATTGATGATTTAATTTTGTGATTAAATTGTGTTGATTTATCAACATATATTTAATTTAAATTAAATTAATTGTTGTTGGTTTTACCAACACAAATCTTAGCCATTAAAAGAAACACAATCAATGAGAGCCATTGGATTCGTGTTGGCCCATGGATTGAGATCCATGGATCCCAAAACCCTATAAATAGAGAGGCATACCCATGCTCTCTCTTTACACATAATGCTTGAGAAGCATCTTTCTCTCTCTCTTTCTCTAGACGTCAGCCCTCTCTATCCCTCTCATGGCCGTCCACCATGGATACCATGGAGAGGTTCTCCGTCGCCGCAGCATCGTCGTTATGTTGCCCGATCGTCTGCTCGTGGATCTCCGTCTCCTTCGGTGTGCCTCGCTCGTGAAGAAGACGACGGATCTCGTGTGTCGAGATCAGGAGATCCGCCGCTTGGATCATCAACATGGATTGCGAGAAGCACGCGGTTCATCCCCACGCTCGCAAGCGTCTCCTCCGTCGGATCGGACTTGAGACAGGAGGTCTCTTCGTTTAGAGACTCGATCGCAACCACGCTTCAAGAGGTAATCCTATTACTTGTTTGTGGTTTAGACGAAACGATTCGAGAAGTGTTCTTGGATCATGTGATTTCGTCGTGTAAAATTTTTTTAAATTCCGTTGCATCGAGCAACTAGTCCGACTAGTCGCTCCTCGTCGTATTCGATACGACGCTCACGCTTCCGTGATGCGCTTGAGGATCAAACCATATCCTTCACCTGCTACTGCTCCAATGGATCCCAATGCTAGGCTCAATGATGATGACTTTGAGGAGGTAGATAAGAGACGATACAGAGAGCTACTATGGAAGTTGTTGTATGTTACTATTGTTGAGGAAAAAACTTAATTGATTAATGAGAGACCCTTGGGTTCTCTTATATAGGAGAGGAACCAATTGGGCAAATTACATGAAGTGGATAAAATAAATATATAACAGGAAAACAGTACTAAAGATAAGAAATATCTCAACACCCCCCCTCAAGATGGAGTGTAGATATCGATCAGGCTCAACTTGGAGCAACATCTCTGATAAGACCCTCTAGCTAGGGCCTTAGTAAAAACATCCGATGTTTGATCTCCAAAGCTGACATGAGTAGTGGCAATAAGACACTTCTGTATCATGTCACGAGTGTAGTGACAGTCCACCTCTATATGTTTGGTCCTCTCATGAAAAGCTTGGTTGTCGACAATGAAAAGAGAAGCTTGATTGTCATATTGGAGGTACATGGGAAGAGGCACCTCTATAGTCAAGTCAGTAAGAACAGATCTGATCCACATCATTCCGTGCTAGCCTGCACCGTGACCCTGTATTCTGACTCAGCACTCGATCTGGCAACCATGCTCTGCTTCTTGCTCTTCCAAGAAACCAGGGAATTCCCTATGAACACAGCGAAACCTGAAGTAGACTTCCTATCATTTGGACACCCAGCATAATCTACCTCTACACCTGCTCTTGCGGATCCGCCTCGTACTATGACTCAGTTTTTTCCACGTGTTTTACTCGCATGTCTCGCTCGGTCCCCCTGCTCACAGGCCTTGCTATAATCCAGCACGCCTCAGGTATGTAATGAGCACATTGTTTCTACAGATGGCACTACTGAGTTGTCTGTGCAGCAGAATTCTATAGAGGATGAGCAGGTACTCTTGGCAGATGATCTTGATGTGTCGATTGCTCTACGCAAGCAGAAACGTAGGTGTGCTACTTATCTAACACAGGTTTCCTTGTGCAGACTGTCAGAGGATTTCAGGCGGTTTACCTTAGCACTATCAACCATGGAGATACCACGGACATATCATGAGGCTCTTCAGGATAGTCTGTGGAGATTAGCCATGGAGGAGGAGATGGTTGCGTTACAGTCACATGGTACTTGGAGTCTTGTTTCTGCTCCAGTTGACGCATCTGTTATGGGATGCAAATGGGTGTTTATTGTGAAACACCGTGCAGATGATGGTGTAGATCGCTATAAGGCGAGACTTGTGGCATGTGGGCTCACCCAGACTTATGGGGTAGACTATCAGGATACTTTCTCTCCAGTTGCAAAACAGTCTACTCTACGCAAATTACTTTTTGTTGTTGTGACACGGGATCGGCCCCTTTACCAGCTTGATGTGAAGAATGCCTTCCTCTATGGTGTCTACAGGAGGAGGTCTACATGCAGCGGCCACTTGGGTTTGCTACTGAGGGGGAGCGTCAGAAGGTTTGCAGGCTTCATAAGGTTATCTATGGCCTTAAGCAGAGTCCAAGAGGATGGTTTCAAAAGCTCTCAGACTTGATAGAGTAGCAGGGGTTTGTGCGGTCGACTGCAGATCACTCTTTGTGTACAGGACCCAGAGAGGTATTATTGTCATCCTTGTTTATGTTGATGATATCATTGTTACAGGGGATGACGAGCAGGGTATTCAGAGTGCCAAGGACTTCTTAGGTCAGCAGTTTGTGACCAAGGACCTTGGTAATTTACGTTACTTCCTTGGACTGGAATTTGCCGGGAACCAACGAGGTGTTGTAATGACTCAGAGGAAGTATGTAACAAATCTTCTTTCAGAGACATGCATGGCAATTTGCAGACCTACCACTACTCCTATTGACCTAAGCATGAAGCTATATGATGATGACATTGAGGAGGTCAACAAGAGGAGATACAGGGAGCTTGTTGGCAAGCTACTATATGTGATATTTTCCAGGCCTGACATATCCTTTGTCGTGAGCAAAGTGAGTCAGTTTATGGAGCATCCTAGACATGCACATATGGATGTTGCCCATATGATTTTAAGGTACTTGAAGACTTCACCAGGGACGGGACTTCTGTTCAGCGGAGATACATCTCTTTTTGTTACAGCATGTGCAGATGCATATTATACTGGGTGTCCAAATGATGGGAAGTCTACTTCAAGTTTCGATGTGTTCATAGGGAATTCCATGGTTTCTTGGAAGAGCAAGAAGCAGAGCGTGGTTGCTGGATAGAGGGGCGGTAGCCTGGGGCAGCGAGCGGTTGCGGCGACGGCCAAGGGAGGGAGGGGGCGGACGGGTAGAGTTAGGGTTTGGTGGGGTATGGGAACTCAGGTCTAGGATCGTCGCTCTAATACCATGTTGAGGAAAAGACTTAATTGATTAATGAGAGGCCCTTGGGTTCTCTTATATAGGAGAGGAACCAATTGGGAAAATTACATGAAGTAGACAAAATAAATATATAACAGAAAAGCAATGCTAAAGATAAGAAATATCTCAACAACTATCACCAGGCTTGATATATCATTTATTGTTAGCAGAGTCAGTCAGTTTATGGAGTAACCCAGGCAGGTTCATATGGATGCAGTTAACATGATCTTGAGGTATATTAAGTCCTCTCTAAGTGCAGGACTTTTATTTAGAAGAGATACGTCTCTCATAGTTACTAGATATGCGGATGCAGATTATGATGGGTGCCCTAAGGACAGGAAGTCCACTTCATGCTTCATTGTGTTTGTAGGTAGCTCGTTGGTTTCATGGAAGAGTAAGAAACAGACAGTTGTGGCTAGATCTAGCGCTAAATCAGAGTATAGAGCCATGGCCCAAGGGAGTAGGGAAATGATGTGAGTCAAGTCTGTCCTGAATGATCTATCTATTGAGGTACATCTTCCTATGCACCTCAAATGTGATAACCAAGCTGCTTTATTCATAGCTAATAATCCCACCTTCCATGAAATAACAAAGCATGTTGAAGTAGACTGCCATTACACTCGTGATCTAATGCAGAAGGGAAATATTTCCACCTCTCATGTTGCGCCAGGCGATCAGATTGCAGATATGTTTACCACAGCTCTCGCGAGATGTCCTTTTCATCGTTGTTGTTCTAAGATGAGCATGATAGACATATATGCTCCAACTTAAGGGGGAGTGTTGAGATATTTATATCTCATTATCTTTATTTTGTAGTTTCTTATTTATTTTGTCTACTCTATATAATTTTTCCTTGGAGCTTTTCTCCTATATAAGAGAGCTCTAGGGCTACGATGAATGATAACTTTTCATTTCACAACTTTCTATAAACTCTACTACCTTGTCGAAGAACATGAAGAAATGAGTTGCTTTCTATCGAAGGGGTGGTATTTCTTATATAAAGTGAAACCCTATAACCCAAAAGATGGAAAGCACAAAAGAGTCCTCAATAAAACTACTAAATATAGAAAATCTAAAAAATAAACAAAACGGCAATGATTAAACATAGAAACATCAACGGAGCCCATAGAACATTATGACTCAAACTATGCGCTCGGAACTACTATTTAGAGCATAATATAACTTGTCCTCTTGTTAGATGAATTACGGCTTGAAATGATGACAACTCGCAAGAAAATCAAAAGAGTTGTTTATTCCATAAACCCTAGGCTCTCTTATATAGGGGAGTAGCCTATGGGTAAATTACATCAATAGTCCATAAGAATATAGAAAATATGAAACAGTACAAATAACATAAATTATATCTCTACACTCCCCCTCAAGATGGAGCATAGATATGGATCATGCTCAGTTTGGACGAGCACTTCTGGAATGGCCCTCTAAGTAACGCTTTGGTAAAAATATCTGCAGTTTGGTCCCCTGAGCTAGCATGAGATGTAGAAATAAAACCCTTCTGAATCATATCTCGTATATAGTGACAATCAACCTCAATGTGCTTGGTTCGTTCATGAAATGTTGGATTATTGGCAATAAATATAGCAGCTTGTTTGTCACATTCCAGAGCCATAGGAAGTGGGACTTCTACATATAGATCTGTAAGAACAGCTTTCACCCACATCATTTCTGTACTAACCTGGGTCATAGCCCTATATTCAGACTCATTACTGGATCTGGACAGTTTGCTTCTTGCTTCTCCATGAGACAAGAGAGTTTCCAACATATACAACAAATCCAGTGGTGGACTTCCTATCCTTGGGACATCCTACATAGTCTGCATCTACGCACGTCGAGATAGCAATCTCCTTGTCTTTCTTGAACAATAGACCTGCACCTGGAGATGATTTAAGATACCTGAGTATCATATGTATAGCATCCATGTGTACCTGACGTGGTCACTCCATGAACTGGCTCACCCGACTAATAGCAAAAGAAATATCGGGTCTGGTAATGGTAACATAAAGAAGTTTTCCCACCAGTTCTCTGTTTCTTCTCCTATCCACCTCATCAATGTCATCATCATATAGTTTCATACTTGGATCCATAGGTGTAGTGGCCGGTCGGCATCCAAGCATTTCTGTTTCACTTAGCAAGTCACTGACATATTTCCTCTGGGTCATCACAAGTCCATATGAATTTCTGGCAAACTCCAGTCCCAGAAAATATCTAAGGACTCCAAGATCCTTGGTGACAAATTCACGACCCAGCATTTCTTTCGCCCTCTGAATTCCTTGTACATCGTCACCTGTAATCAGGATATCATCTACATACACCATAATTGCAATAATACCTCTGGATGTTTTCTGTATAAACAGGGAATGATCTGCATTGGAACGTTTATACCCTTGTTTCTCAAACAAGTCTGAGAGCTTCTGGAACCAAGCTCTAGGGCTCTGCTTAAGGCCATAGATGGTCTTATGAAGTCTACACACCTTAGAATACTCCTCCTCAACAGCAAACCCAGGTGGTTGTTGCATGTAGACTTCCTCCTGCAAATCACCATATAAAAATGCATTCTTAACATCTCACTGAAACAATGGCCAATCACGAATAACCGCAACAGAAAGAAGGATCCTTAAGATGGAATGGCGAGCAACCGACGAGAATGTATCGAGATAATCTACCCCATATGTCTGTGTAAACCCACGGGCAACCAGATGTGCCTTGTATCTGTCAATGCTGCCATCTGCATTCTGCTTAACTGTGAAGACCCACTTACAGCTCACTGTACACACCAGTAGGTGCAGGGACAAGGCTCCAGGTACCTCTTGACTGAAGAGCAGCCATCTCTTCTTCCATAGCTAAACGCCATCGATTGTCCTTCAATGCATCTTGGTAATTTCGTGGAATATCCACGGCAGATAGTGCAATAGCAAAACTTCTAAATTCACCAGATAGACGATCAAAAGAAACCGTGGATGCTATAGGATATGACACGCAGCTACGCTTCTGTTTCCGAAGCGCAATAGGTAGATCCAAATCACTTGCATCCTCATCTATCCTCTGTAACACAGCCTATTCAGATAAATCATTAGATCCATCATTAGAAATATATTCTCAGAACATACCTCAGGCGAGCTAGATGATGAACGGTGACCATGAGCAGAAGCAGGCCGACGGGTATAGTGGAGTGGCAATGGGGGAACATGAACTGTAACAAGAGGTGCAGGTGATGTAGGTAGTGGTGGAGGTGCAGGTATAGGTGGAGGTGGTGGTGGTGGTGGCATGTATATGGCTTCATCAGTGTCTGAGGATACCAACCGATCACTTGTAGGAGAGAAGTACATAACAGACTCAAAAAAGGTAACATCGGCACTAACAAGGTATTTCCTGCGCAACGGATCATAACACCTGTAGCCTTTTGTGTCCTCGAGTACCCGACGAAAACACACTTGACAGCCCTAGGAGAGAGCTTGTTAATACCTGGAGACAACTGGTGGACAAAGGAAACCGAGCCAAACACACGTGGGGTAAGTGACAACAATTCTTTTTCAGGAAAAACCAAGGAGAAAGGAATCTTCTCACCTAAGACAAAAGACGGCGTGCGATTAATGAGATAACATGTCGTTAGGACAGCATCGCCCCAGAAAGAATGAGGAGCACGACTCTGTATGAGAAGCGTCCTGGTGACATCAGCAAATGACGATGTTTCCTTTCTGCAACTCCATATTGTTGGGAAGTATAGGCACAAGATGTTTGGTGGATAATTCCTTGTGTTGAAAAAAAATTGAGAGAGTATGAGTACGAAATTCCAAGGCATTATCACTTCTCACAATTTTCACAGGCGCAGAAAAGACATTACGAACTTCATTTATGAAATTTATGATAATATTCCCAGCTTCAGATTTATTCTTTAATAAAAAGACCCAAGATAGACGAGAAAAATCATCCACAATGACAATATAAAACATGTGTCCCGGATGATCAGGAATGCGACTGGGACCCCAAATGTCAACATGAAACAACTCAAATTTGGAGCAACTGTTCCGACTCTGACGACTGGGAAAGGTAGACCGATGATGTCTTCCCAACTGACAAGCCTCACATTGAATGGACATGTGAGGCGAAACCTGGGGTAAAACACGACACAGTTTCTGAAGCGGTAGATGGCCGAAGCGCAGGTGCCACATGAATGGAGAGATAGGTCCAGCAGGAAGAGAGGAGATTCTGTCATATGAAGTCCGACTGAGGCGATACAGTCCACCCTGCTCATAGCCACGCCCAACCACGTTGCACGTAAGGATGTCCTGAAAATGAGAGAAGATGGATAAAAAATTGCTCGACAATGTAAATCATTTGTAAGTTGGCTAATGGATAACAAATTCATAGAAAAATCAAGTGCGTGCAGCACATTCTTGAGGTGCATAGATGGTGTCAGGCTAATCTCCCCCTGACCAGTAATCGGGGAGTGCATCTGATGCAAACGAAAAATTTATGATGGATAAAAAAATATTTTGATGGTGGAATTTATTTGGTAGAAGAAATTGGAGGGATTGAGAAGAGAAAGTGTGTCGGTTGCGCGAGATTTGGAGATAGAATTGCGAAGAACGCATGGGGAAGGAGAGAGACAAGAGAGAGAGAGAGAGAGAGAGAGATAAATCTCAATTTTTCATATAATCTGACCCTCCTAAAAACAATAGCCTATCATCCCTTTATATAGGAGGGATGAGATTACAAAATAGAAATTCAAATTCAAATTCAAATTCAAAACTACTTATCCTAATTTGAATCTAACCGACTAACTAATAAATTCAAAACTCTAATTGACTCTAACTAACTAAATTGAGATCCCACGTGATCCCTTTATTAAAAATAAAAATACGACAACTCAATTATTTGTAAATAAAATGAAACTCTAATTAACGGATAAAAATGAGGCCCTATTTGTTGACTTCGTGCTGCATCAGTTTGCTCTAGGGTGGTGGGCTGGGGTCCGCGAGAGGGTCGTGGATGGGCAATAGATCAATTCCTGCGGCTTTTGCAAGTCAGAATTTGAATGGACAGCAAGCATATCATTATTTTTTTTCTCCTGAAACGACTTAGACAACGAGCAACTCATCATCGACGGCGAGTTTTCCTTCGTCAAAATTCTGGACAGCAGCTTCGGTAGTGGAAGACTTTGATTCGGCAGCGCATAGGATCTCGGAATTAGCCATCAAACCTCGTAGTTTTGTTTGGAAGTCAAGCAGTATGCCCAACATCTCCTTGTCGTAAGCTTCGTTGGATCGCCGTTTTCGTTCCGACGAATGATAGTCCTTCGATGCATGCCGACGTGAACATCTGTACAGATCGTTAGATCGTGAGGACAATCTAGTTGCCATGCTCTGATACCAAATGATGCAAACGAGAAATTTGTGACGGATAAAAAAAATATTTTGATGGTGGAGTTTATTTGGTAGAAGAAATTAGAGGGATTGAGAAGAGAAAGCGCGCCGGTTGCGAGATTTGGAGACGCGAAGAACGCGTGGGGAAGGAGAGACAAGAGAGAGAGAGAGATAAATCTCAATTTTTCATATAATCTTACCCTCCTAAAAACAATAGCCTATCATCCCCTTATATAGGAGGGATGAGATTACAAAAATAGAAATTCAAATTCAAAACTACTTATCCTAATTTGACTCTAACCGACTAACTAATAAATTCAAAACTCTAATTGACTCTAACTAACTAAATTGAGATCACACGTGATCCCTTTATTTAAAATAAAAATGCGACGACTCAATTATTTGTAAATAAAATGAAACTCTAATTAACGGATAAAAATGAGGCCTTATTTGTTGACTTCGTGCTGCATCAGATTGATGCAAATCGAAAATTATGCGACGTTGATGAAAATAATTTGATGGTGGATTTTTTTGTGGAGAAGAATAAATTGGAGGGAAGAAAGAGAGAAGACGCGCCGGTTGCACGAGATTCAAGGAGAAGAAGCGCGTAGATCGCAACGAGTGAGAAGGAATAGGGAGAAGATAGAGATAAATCTCAATTTTTCATTTAATCTGACCCTCCTAAAAACAATAGCCTATCATCCCTTTATATAGGATGGATGAGATTACAAAAATAGAAATTCAAATTCAAATTCAAAACTACTTATCCTATAACTAATAAATTCAAAACTCTAATTAACTCTAACTAACTAAATTGAGATCACACGTGATCCCTTTATTTAAAATAAAAATGCGACGACTCAAGTATTTGTAAATAAAATGAAACTCTAATTAACGGATAAAAATGAGGCCCTATTTGTTGACTTCGTGCTGCATCAACGCCCCATTAGCAATAACCACAGTGCGTCCTGGAGGAACCTGTCGGTAGGCTGTAAGTAGACCTCGATCACCACGCAGATGATGTGTGGCACCATAGTCCATAATCCACTCTAAAGTATCAGATCCACTACTGCTAGTGAATGCATAAGTACTACATGAGGTACTGGTGGATGCAGATGCAGCAACATCAGAATGACTCTCAGAGGCTGACGCTGATGTAACAGGATCGGATGGAGGGATAATACCCCTCAGACGAGCTACAAGATCATCAAATCGCTGATCCAAAGAAGAAGCAGATGGAGATTTAATCTGTTCAGCTACTCGTGCAGAAGCAGGAAATCCATGTTTGGAATAGCATGTGTCCTCGGTATGTCCAGAACGATGGCAGAAAGTGCATGGTTGCCGAACACGACTCCCTCTGCCTCGAGGTCCACGACCACAAAACTGATGATAACCCCCACGACCTCGAGATGCTGCCATAGCTGAGGTGGTCTGATTTGCAGTAGATGAAGGAGCAGTAATACGACTCAGTCTGTGAAAGGCTTCCTCCATCAGAGGAATAGTGGAATCTGCCAAGATTTGGGAGTGTGCTGCCTCGTACTCTGGATCAAGGGCTGCCAGTAATACACCAACCATAGTGGCATTCCTGTAGGTCTTTTGCTGCTCAGGAGTGGCTGTGAGAGGCATGAAGCTGTAGAGCTTCTCAAACATTCCACGTAAAGACGTGTATAATGAGTGTAGAGGTCGTCCATTCTGCTTGATTGTAAAGATGTCATGCTGGAGTTGCAGAATCTTCGTCTCATTCTTTGCCTGTGAATAGGTAGCAGCTAGAATATCCCACATTGCTTTTGCAGTGGGTTGATGGAGAATATCATTTGCAATTTCAATTGCTAACATTCCTGATAGTCAAACCTTGGCGTATGCATCATCCGCCTCCCATGAGGCGTTGACTCCAGTCTTCTCAGCAGGCTCTTCCTCAGTAAGAATGTGCTTCTTACCGGTCGACTTCATCATACTCATGAACTGCATTGCCCACAGTTCATAATTTGACCCGTCCATCTTCACAATAGGCGCAGGACCTCTGAAGGCGTCTGTAGATGGAATATCTGCCTTGCTTTCTGACATGATGATAATAGAAGACTAGGGTTGTAGACTGAAGATATGGTTGTCTATAGGGCTGTCAGGAAAGTTCGAACTCGATGAGCTCAACTCGGGCTCGGCTCGTTAAGGGCTCGTGAGTCGGACTCGAAACCTTAACGAGCCCGAGCCCGAGTTGGGTTTTATGGCTCGTTAGCTTATCGAGTCAAGTTCGAGTTGGGCATTGTTCAACTCGGAAACTCGACTCGATAACTCGTTTTCTCTCTTAATAAAAAATTAAAAACATATATACTAAAACTTCCACATTGAGTTTGATTAAACTAGAGGTTAACATTTTTCTAGCCCAAAAAGCTACACAAAAGAGTATAAAAAATCAAAATTACGAATGTCATTTGCATAATTTAATGTATAAAATGGAACAATGACACACATTTTGAGGCTCATGAGCCAGCTCAGAAACTCATGACTCGATAAGAGGCTCGTGAGCCAGCTCATTTTGAGGCTCGTAAGCCAGCTCAGAAACTCGTGGCTCGATAAGAGGCTCGTGAGTCAACTCGAACTCGACGAGTTCGAGTTCGAGTTGGTGATCCAGGGCTCGATCCTTATCGAGCCCGAGTTCGAGCTTAGGTTTCTTATCGAGTTCGAGTTCGAGTTGAGGCCAACTCGGCTCGTTGAACTCGATAGACACCCCTAGTTGTCTACACTGACATTCACGGGTTCGGTTGCATGTGTAGACTCAAGCAACCAAACCCATAAGGAAGAAGGTTCGGCGAGAACCTATGTAACGGCCCCGACAAGAGAGGGCTTAGGCGGTGATGGCCTAGGCGATATGGGGCGGTCCGAGGTAGAGGCGGCGCCCGGACAAGATGCGCGCGCAGAGGAGACCGCAGAGGTGCGGTGCGCGCGGAGGTTAGGGGCGGCACACAGTGGTGTTGTACGCTGAAGGAGGGGGCGCACGGAGTTAGCGCGTGGAGAAGGGGGTGGTTGCGCGCGTAGGTTGTGCGCAGAGAGGAAGATGCGCGCACGGGGTTGACGGCGCACGGAGGAGACGACGCGCGGAGAAGGACGGGGCGGCGCACAAAGGAGGTGGCGTGCGGTGGGGTTAGGGTTAGGGTACAGGAGCTTCGGTCTAGGACCGCCGTTCTGATACCATGTTGGGAAAATCAAAAGAATTGTTTATTCCATAAACCCTAGGCTTTCTTATATATGGGAGTAGCCTATGGGTAAATTACATCAAGAGTCCATAAGAATATAGAAAATATGAAACAGTACAAATAACATAATTATATCTCTACGGTAACACCGAGTGGAATGAGGAGAATTTATGATTCACATCTATAGTGCTTAACCTACCCAATCTACCATCTCATGGTTTGGATTGGTCATCCTCTTAAGAAATGGCATTGATGGGGTCGTCGAACAAAAACATGGGTCGTAGTCCATGTGTCCCAGGCAGAGTCATATCACGATGGCATTGTCTTGTCACCTCCAAGGAATGCAAGATGCCATTATATTTTATAGTGTCGTATGGTTGAACCTCGATTCAAATCAAAGTTCCTTTTTATTGAAGTAATTTCTAACGACCTCTACTTGCAGAAACCACTATAAGATATGATTAATCCATCTCCAAACATGGAAAGACTCGTAACTGTTAACATATATATTAGTGTTCTTTGTGTCTCTCTGTTATTTTTATTTTCTGTTGTATGCTTTATGTAATTTACCCATAGGCTACTCTCCTATATAAGAGAGCCTAGGGCTTATGGAATAAACATCTCTTTCATTTTTCCCAACATGGTATCAGAGCGACGGTCCTAGACCGGAGTTCTCGAAACCCTAACCCTACCCCACCCCACCCGCGAGCCCCTCTCTCTTATCATCGGTGCCGCCAACGCTTCTGCCCCGCTGCTGCGCCTCCGCTGGTGCCTCTGCGCCTGTGCGCCCCCACTGCGCGCCTGCCTGTGCGTCTCTGCACGCGAGCACCTTCACGCGCCTACGCCTGTCCGCACCTTCACGCGCCAGCGCCTGTGCGCGTACGTCAGTGTTGCGCCTAGCGCGCAACTTCACGCGCCACTGCGCGCTCGTCTGAACGGTTGACCTTGTGTGCCTACGCATGTGCGCCTGACCTCGCCTGCGCCTGTGCGCAACTTCACGCCAAGGCCTTAAATGTCGGTTTCGGTCACCATTTCGGTATCGACCAAAACAGAATTTCGATGGAATTTCGGTGGAATTTCAACCGAAATTTCGGTCATTTCGGTCATTTTTTGTATTAGCACTCCCATATTTCGGTTATTTCGATCATTTCGGTTGAATTTCGATTTCGACTGGATATCGATATTCGACAGAAATTCGACCGAATTTCGCTGAAATTTGAGGCCATGCTTCACGCTGCACGACTGACCGGTTGACCTTGCGTTCCTACGAGGTCAGAGGGCACCGAGGAGCCCAAAGCGTGTGCGAAGCCCTAAAGAGCACACCGTCACCTACATGGGTTTAGTTGTTTGAGGTCTACACAAGCAACTAAACCCGTCTATGTCATTGTAGACAAATCTTATCTTCAGTCAATCGCTCCAGTCTTCAGTTTCCAATATGTCAGAAAGCAAGGCGGATATCCTATCCATTGGCGCATTCCGTGGTCCGGCGCCCATCGTCAAAATGGACGGTACAAACTATGAACTGTGGGTGATGCAGTTCATGAGTATGATGAAGTCAACGGGTAAGAAGCACATTCTTACCGAAGCAGAGCCTGCTGAGAAGACTGGAGCCTATGCCTCGTGGGAGGCCGATGACGCATACGCCAAAGTTTGGTTATCTGGAACGTTGGTGACTGAGATTGCCAATGACATTCTACATCAGCCCACAGCCAAAGACATGTGGGACATTATTCTGGCGGCCACATACTCTCAGGCGAAGAATGAGACGAAGATTCTGCAACTCCAGCATGATATATTCACTATAAAGCAGAATGGTCGTCCTCTACATTCACTCTACACATCCCTACGAGGGATGTTCGAGAAGCTATACAGCTTCATGCCCCTGACAGCCACGCCAGAACAACAGAAGACGTATCGGAATGCGACTATGGTGGGCGTGTTCCTTGCTGCACTTGATCCAGAGTATGAGGCGGCACGATCCCAGATTTTGGCCGATTCTACTATTCCTCCCATGGAGGAAGCCTTTCATAGACTGAGCCGCATCACCGTCCCTTCCACGGCCACGAATCAGAATGCTTCAGCCATGGCTGCCAACAGGGGTCGTGGGTTTCATCATCAGACCCGTGGACGTGGACCTCGTGGTAGAGGAGGCCGCACTCGGCCAACATGTACCTACTGTCATCGCGTCGGACACAATGAAGACACATGCTACTCTAAGCATGGATTTCCTGCATCTGCACGAGTTGCTGAGCAGATAGAGCCTCCATCTGCTGCCACTTTGGATCAGCGGTTTGATGATCTAGTTGCCCGTCTAAGGGGCATTATTCCCCCATCTGGCTCAGCACCTACTACTGAGAGTCAATCTGATGCTGCTGCATCTGCCTCTGCATCTACCAGTGCTTCAGGTAGCATACTTGCATTTACCAGTAGTAGATCAGATACATTACCTTGGATTATGGACTCGAGCGCTACACATCATCTATGTGGCGATCAGAGTTTACTTACAGGATATTCTCAGATTCCACCAGGCAGAACAGTGGTCATTGCCAATGGTACACATTCCCCCATCACTGGTCAGGGGGAGATTAGACTGACATCTTCTATGCAGCTCAAGAATGTGTTACATGCACCTGATTTTTCAATGAATTTGTTATTAATCAGTCAGATTACGAAGGATTTACAATATCGGGCAATTTTTGATCCATCTTCTCTTATTTTTCAGGACATCCGTACGGGCAACGTGATTGGTCGTGGCTATGAGCAAGGAGGCCTCTATCGCCTAAATCAGACTCCATTTGCGGGAACCTCATCCCTTCCTACTGTACCAGTATCTCCTCTGTTGTGGCATCTGCACTTTGGGCATCTACCGCTTCAGAAGTTGCGTCGTGTGTTACCCCAGGGTCTTCCTCACACATCTATCCAATGTGAGGCTTGTCAGTTGGGAAAGCATCACAGGTCTACCTTTCCCAGTCGTCCAGGTCGGAGTAGTACCTCCAAGTTTGAGTTATTTCATATTGATATCTGGGGTCCGAGTCGTGCACCTGATCATCAGGGACACAGATTTTATATAGTTATTGTGGATGACTTCTCTCGTGTGTCATGGGTATTTTTGATGAAAAATAAATCTGAAGCAGGCAATATTATTATCCATTTTCTGAATGAAATTCAAAATGTTTTTTCCACATCTGTGAAATTTGTAAGAAGTGATAATGCCCTATAACTGTGCACTCATGTCCTAGCCAACTACTACTCCTCAAAAGGGATTATCCATCAAACATCGTGTGCTTATACCTCTCAACAAAATGGGATCGCTGAAAGGAAACATCACCACCTATTAGATGTCATAAGATCACTTCTTATACAGAGTCATGTTCCTTATTCTTACTGGGGTGACGCGGTTCTCACAGCATGTTACCTAATTAACCGTATGCCGTCCTCTGTCTTGGATGAACAGATTCCTTTTTCCCTTATCTACCCTGGGAGGGATCTGTTTTCCCTTACTCCTCGTGTGTTTGGTTCAGTTGCATTTGTCCACCAGTTGTCTCCTGGTACTGACAAGCTCTCTCCTAGGGTTGTCAAGTGTGTATTTGTTAGGTACTCCAGAACTCAAAAGGGGTATAAGTGTTTTGATCCTTTGCGTAGGCGGTATATGGTCAGTGCAGATGTTACATTTTTTGAATCCGTAATGTATTTTTCATCCTCAGGTGATCAGCAACTACCTCCATTGCCTACAGATGCCATATATATGACACCACCACCTCCAGAACCATCACCACCACCACCGCCGCCGCCGCCACCAGCTTCACATACTATACCCATTTCACCACTACCATTCCATTATACACGCAGGCCTCCTCCAGCTCATGGTCATGACTCATCTCCTAGCTCGCCTATGGTATGTACTGAAGATACTTCTCTTGATGGATCTAATGATATTTCTGAGAAGGATATGTTGCAGGGGCCAGATGAGGACGCAGCTGATTTAGATGCTCCTATTGCTATACGCAAATCGAAGAGGAGCTGTGTTACATATCCATTATCAGCTTCTGTTTTGTGTGTCATTTGAGCGACTATCTGGGGACTTCAGGATCTTTGCGGTGGCCTTGTCCGCTGTAGATATTCCACGGAATTATCAAGATGCTCTGCAGGATGGTAGATGGCGTCTAGCAATGGAGGAAGAAATGGCAGCACTTCAATCTAGGGGAACTTGGAGTCTAGTTCCTATACCTGCAGATGTGACCCCGGTGAGCTGCAAGTGGGTATTTACGGTGAAGCAAAATGCAGATGGCAGTATTGATAGATACATGGCCTGCCTTGTTGCACGTGGCTTTACGCAGACATACGGGGTGGATTACCTTGATACATTCTCGCCAGTAGCCCGTCACTCCACTCTACGGATCTTGCTGTCAGTCGCAGTCACTCGAGAGTGGCCGCTATATCAATTGGATGTCAAGAACGCGTTCTTATATGGAGACCTGCAGGAGGAAGTCTATATGCAACAGCCACCCGGTTTTGCTGTTGAGAGGGAGTGTTCCAAGGTGTGCAGACTCCATAAGGCTATCTATGGCCTTAAGCAGAGCTCCAGAGCATGGTTTCAGAAGCTCTCAGACTTCTTTGAAAAGCAGGGATACAAACGCTCTAATGCTGATCATTCCTTGTTTGTACAGAAGACTTCAAGAGGTATTATTGCAATTATGATCTACGTAGATGACATCTTGATTATGATGAGCAAGGCATAAAGCAGGCGAAAGAGAAGTTGGGGAGTGAATTTGTCACTAAGGATCTTGGAGTCCTTGGATATTTTCTGGGGCTGGAATTCGCTAGAAATCCGTATGGGTTAGTAATGTCGCAGAGAAAATATGTTACGGACCTATTGAGTGAAACAGGTATGCTTGGGTGTCGGCCTGCTACGACACCAATAGACCCCAGCATGAAGCTGTACGATGATGACACAGAGGAGGTGGACAGGAGAAGATACAGAGAACTAGTAGGCAAGCTGTTGTATGTCACGATCACTAGGCCCGATATATCCTTTGCAGTGAGTCGTGTGAGCCAGTTCATGGAGCAACCACGTCAGGTTCATATAGATGCCATACATATGATACTTAGATACCTTAAATCATCTCTAGGTGCAGGTTTGCTATTCAAGAAGGGCAAGGGGATATCTATCTCAGCATGTGCGGATGCAGACTATGCAGGTTGTCCCAAGGACAGGAAGTCCACCTCGGGATTTGCAGTCTACATTGGAGATTCTCTAATCTCATGGAGGAGCAAGAAACAGACGGTGGTAGCCAGATCGAGTGCTGAATCTGAATATAGGGCTATGGCCCAGGCTAGCACAGAGATGATGTGGGTAAAGGCTGTACTTACAGATCTATGTATAGATGTACCACTTCCTATGAACTTAGAATGTGACAATCAGGCAGCCTTGTTCATTGCAAACAATCCAGCATTCCATGAACGAACCACGCATATTGAGGTCGACTGTCACTTCATACGTGACATGATTCAGAAGGGGTTCATTGCTACATCTCATGTTACCTCAGAAAATCAAACTTCTGATATATTCACCAAAGCACTACTACGAGGCCCATTCCAGAAGTGTGCGTCCAAGCTGAGCATGATTGATATCTATGCTCCATCTTGAGGGGGAGTGTTAACATATATATTAGTGTTCTTTGTGTCTCTCTGTTATTTTTATTTTCTGTTGTATGCTTTATGTAATTTACCCATAGGCTACTCTCCTATATAAGAGAGTCTAGGGCTTATGGAATAAACATCTCTTTCATTTTTCCCAACAGTAACCATTTCTCGAGGACTTCAATTGCTAACTACAGTTAAGGTACTGCCTATCAAATAATAGGAAGGCATTTCTCGCCCAACTAGGGAATATCAATTAAGGGTATAGCTCACCGACACTGACTATTCTCAAGGACTCTATCAAACGATTGTATCTAGGAGCATCATTTATTGACTTGCTCGAATCAAGGGCATTGCTTGAGGAATGGATAGGCCACATCGACCTTCTTCGGAGACTTCGCTTCTTGAAGATGGTAGTGAGAATTGATTGTTAACCTCCATAGCATGCTTGCCAACAAATGAAATGATCACTATCTTTAGCGAGGGTAAAAAGTCAAGACTTTGTAGATGCGATAACATCAACTAGTCTACAATCTGACCTTGGTGCCTTTCAAAAGTGAATGTAGTTGATAAGAGATTAAAAAATACCCTTATATCATGTCACTCATGTGATATGCACAAATCAAGGCTCCTCAACACGAAGGCATGGCATGCATCATGATGTGACCTAATCTC
Source organism: Ottelia alismoides (assembly GCA_037367405.1). Classification (NCBI taxonomy): domain Eukaryota; kingdom Viridiplantae; phylum Streptophyta; class Magnoliopsida; order Alismatales; family Hydrocharitaceae; genus Ottelia; species Ottelia alismoides. The sequence continues at coordinate 151,073 of JAZKJV010001134.1, read as the reverse complement.
CAAGACATGTGCCCTTTCATCTAGAAAATTGTGATTGCCTTAATTTGAACCGTCCAATAGCACTACTCTTCTCAGTAGTCCATCTTGGATGCACCATCCCATCCGTAAGCTACACCAATCATCTATTTCTCCCACCTATTAAGAGACAAGAAGGCAATCACCTAGGGATAGGCATTTCCCATTGCTTTCTCTCCATTCTTTTTACTCCATCTCATCCCCTCTCATGGAGAGAAAATGTGCTAATACAACAAGATATTTGGAGTTACTTGAGACACCAAACTTTCCTGCCAGTAGATGCAATGGATAAATAGTGAAATACCTCGTAAAGATATTGTCCCATATGCTAGCTTGTTTTCGTTCATTCTCACTTAAACAAAATCTTGATTTCAGGTGTCTGGGGCCATATACAATGGTAGTTGCCCTCCATTATGACCTACAATCCAAATTTTGGGTTTGAGAATTTTCACTGCAAGCAAGTCCAAGAGACTTTGATTATCCTAAGAAGTACAGTAAGAAAATATTTCAAAAATCCAACATCAATAAAATTAAACTTGTGAGTGCTCCTCTTAGGGCACATTTTAAGTTGAGCACCAAGTAGGGTCTAAAGATGGAAGAGGAATAATAGGATATGAAAAAGGACTCTCTATGCTTCATCTACTAGTTTCGTGACGTATGTTTGCGTATAAAGAAGATATGATATTTTGCTCATATCCTAGGATTTTTAGCAAGTTTATCTCAAATTCAGGACACGGACATTGAGAAGTTATCGAAACGATTTTAGATGTTTTGAAGGGACTATCAGCTTAGGCATTTGCTTCACGGAACAAACAATTGTTCTTCTTGGTTATACAGATTCAAACATGGCAAATTACAGAGATACGAGGAGATCCATATCTTATTTCTGTTTATATATGACTTAAGCAAGAGGCAGTTTCTTGCCGATAGGAACTTCCAAATTCCGTAGCATGGTCTAGCACTGAGGTGGAGTTTATGCAAGCTTCAAAGGTAGTAAGAAATTATTACGGACAGAGATTTTATGCAGGAAATAGCTTTTTACGCAAACAAGTATACCCTTTCCTGAGCGTGAGTCACCTTGACACAAAAAATTCACGCACGGCTGAAGAATGCAGACTTTTCGTATCATTGGATACAAGTTGTGCTAGAGTCGAAGCAAAATGCACTACAAAAGGTCAACACAAATGACAATGGTGTTGATACGAGGGCAAAACAAATGCGTGGTTCTATGAAAAGTTTGAGGGGTGTTGCTCCATTGCAGACCAGAAACCCTTCTTCCTCTACCATTGATATGGGACTAAAGTAAAGGACTGAAAGTTCTAAAAACAAAAACAAAAAAAGGAAGTAATGCAATCTCATTTTATCCTCCAGCAAGTCCCAAAATCAAATTCCACTGATATCAGAAACAGTTTCCCACCTGACGCCGCATATATTTCCAAAGGGGACGTCTCCTATAAATCCACAGAAAGGTGAACAGCTCAGGGCTTTGGTGGCGTACCATGGATTCGGACTGGACGGGGCCGGGGGTGGACCTCGTGGTGAAACGCAAGGAGGAGCGGGAGAGCGGCCGTGGTGGGGCAGATGTAGGGATCTGGAAGATGAGGGGGAGAGGGGAGCGGAGGCGAGGCGCGGGACCGCCTAAATCGAGAGGGGAGATACCGGAGGAGAGAGGCGTGCCGATCGCGCTCGCCATGGACGCTCAGAGCAAGTTTGCGTTTGGGTTGCTTGTGGGAAGTTTGGTTTAGGCGGGGAGCGTGGATCGTCTGCTGGCCAGCAGAGTCTGCTGTGCAGCTTAGGCGGGCGAGGATGCGTGATGTGGTTCGTCCGTGGCTCCACACGTGGAGCCTCCCTAATCTTCTCCTCGACGTCGGCTTCCTGTGATTACTACAGTTTAAGTTTGGTTTAGGGTCTTCTTTGGTTCGGGGTTGGATTATGATTTTGTAATTACGATCTATATATTTTTATAATGGTTGATCACGGAACCCCATAATCTTATTTTCTCGAACAAATATACTGTCATCATTATCCTCATTATCAAAGACAGTGTCATTTTCCTCAATAAGTAGTTTTATTTCATTTGTATTGCTCTGTTTCATGTATTGTTTTTCATATTAGCATGTGAAATTAGTGATGAATAAATTACGATATCATTATGTGTTTTGGCGTATATGGGATGATCCTCCTTTTTGTTGTGGCTTTTGGTGTTCTTCCAATACTCAGGTGAAAAATTTTGTATTTTTTATTTTTAAAACAGAAAGCAGAAAGGAAATATTTTTATTTTATTTTTACCGGAGAATAGATGAAAATACCTTTCTAACGAGGTATTGTGCGTATTTTTTTATTGAATTAGTTATGAAATTTTGAAGTTTTATGTGTTTTTAATTTTTTATTGATTTCAATATTCAATTTTTATTTGTTTTTGGTTTAATATGCAAAATAGAGTAAAATATACTACATGTAATTTTTATATTTTTAAGAGTGTTTTTCTATTTTTAATGTTTTTTTATTTTTATGTATTTTTTTATTTTTAAAATTTATTTAAAAATGGAAAGTATTTTTATTTTTTGAAAACTATTATAATAATGTATATAATATAATAATATTGATTATACATATTCTTATTTTATTTTTATATTATGTATTTTGTTTAATATGTATATTGCATGTGTAGTATTTAATATACAGTAACATGGGTATATCTGTGAAAATCTGGAAATTGGCACGCGTGCAAATATGGAAACCTGTGGGGTTGTATCTCCCAAAACACATAGAGAGTCACGTGGTTGTCACGTGCAGTCTTCAGCACCTGGACTTGCTACTTAATCACAGAATGTTTGAGGACTAGCGCGTAAAAACCACAGTAACAATGTGGCGTTAACATGTCAGAGCCTGTTAGGAGGCCAATTAGTAATTAATAAGAGTTTGAAGGTCGTGAATGCAATTGGCCCAAAAAAATCTGATCCCCACATGCCGTGCACGTGAGGTGTCTTTAGCGGTGGGTCGGCAGATGCTCTGGACCTGACGCATGGTACAACCTAGAGCGTCAGATCAGGCTTGGATCTGGCTGTTGAAAATATTCTGGATCAAAGGGGAGTTCTTCCCTCTTTCTGAATTTGGCGACGATAACGATCGAGGTTCTTCATAGTCCATGATGGAGCTTCTCAAGTGTTGATTATGTATATCAGATTCTCTATCGACAAAGATCTTCAGATGAATCGTCTTGTTGCAGACAAATAGAATTCAGAGCAACTCGTATGAATAAAATAAATCGCATGCATGTGCTCGTGTTGATGAGGTTGATGATGCTTCAGGCGATAGCAATTGGATTAGAGAAGCGATAGGATTTGAATCCAGCTCCAAATACAGCTCTCGAGACTGTTGGAACTTCGATTGAATTTGCAGGTGCTCGTACAATGAAGGGATCTCTGGATTGCAATGTACGGCTCAACACGGTGGTGCTCCAAGCAGCGGAGCAGCTCAGATACACGATGCACTTGTGATGAGTGCTACAACTCCTCCATGTGTTATCATTGTTAAATGACGTGCATTCAACTCCTCCAACTGTTAATAGGGTCCAGGTGCATACCGTCGATGTGGTCGATGTTGTTGCTTTGGACCTATGCGAGGGCTTTGATCAGAAGATCAAGAAGCTGTGGCGGATGATCTCAGGTGTAAAGGTGTTGCTCTAGTGATTCGGCATGATTCTTTGTTGTCTCTGAGATGATGAATCGATTGGAAATCCCCTTAAACTTCAGTGAGTGTTTACTCGACGCTGCTCTCGATGCTCGCACCTGCATGTTGATCTCATCCACTCAACGCGGTGATGCCTCGGTCCAAAATGACAATAGAAAGGTGAGCGGGGTTCTAGCGAAATGGAAGAAGGAACCAAAGCTCCGGCCACCGTGCATGGCCGGAGGTGTCAGGGGATGTGAGGTAGAACGGGAATGAGTGGATTTGGAGGGGGCGACAATTTAGCGAGGTTATCGGAGATGGATTTGATGTCAAATTGAAGAGAAATCAAAGGAAGATGAGAGGGTCGAGAATGGAATGGAAGAGATGGAATAGAAATCAGAGAGAGAAGGAAAGGAGAAGGATGTTCTAACATGGAATGGACGTGATGGAGGATGCCGCCTGTGGAGGATCTCTGATGAAGGGGCTCCTGGCGATTGCCTCGACGCCTGGCGGAGGCGAAGGCATCGTGCACATCAGAGCTGAGCTCACAACGACGGTTGATCTTACTAACCTCCTCTCCCTTGCTTGCTCGATGGTGGAGAGCGAATGTTTGTCACCCTCTCTGTCTCTTTCTCTCTGTATGTGTGCTAGAACTCGGTGGAGATGGAAGTCGCAAATGGCAGATGTGTTGAGGTCCTAGATATGGAGGTCTATATATAAAGAAGGAGATGGAGGTCGACAGGGAAGACTTGGGGCGCACATCAGGTTACTGGGTAAACGGTCGGTCGGTCGTTGGGGCAGTTGGGAGAGGAAGAGAAGAAGGAGAGGTAGAGGAAGAAGAAGGAGATGGCGAGAAAGAGGAAGGCATCGGGCGGAAGAATCAGAAAGGAAAGGATAGGAGAAAGAAAGAGAAAAAAATTAGATTAATTAATTAATTAAAATATAATTACTAACTAATAAAAAATAAATGATTAAATAAATAATTAAAATAATTAATATTAATTAAATTAAATATAAATTGAATAAATAATTTAATAAATAATTTATAATATGAATAAATAAATAATTACTTAAATAATTAGATAATTAATAGATGATTAAATAATTAAATAATTAAATTTCATTAATAAAATATTAATAAGATATAAGAATAAAAGAAATAATAAAAATTAAATGGAGTAGAATTAAGATACATTGTACAATTCATACCAATAGGGTCCCAAACCTACTTTTTGCATATGAACTCCGATTTTGGTGAAATCACTTTTATTTGATAGATAATTTTATAAAACGAACTTTGAAAGTGAGTATGTCCGATTCTAAATTAATATGGCCGAGTTATGAGGTCCGGAAGTTTGGGATCATAGTTTTTTTGTTTAGGGATTTATTAGCACTATTAACAAATAAATTTACATTATATTTTTATATTTTTTACTGATTTTTATAAACACACTAAAAAAGAATTAAGTTAAACGGGATTAGGAATAATTAAATAGAAAATGAAGGAGATTTATATACATATATTACATATATGCAAAGGTGTTCAAACGTCAAAACTCACACGTTTTATTCTGATATTTTTTTATATTTATAATAAGTAGTATTAGTTACTAAACGAATTTAAAAGTGAGTTTGGTCAATTTGGAGTTTTCTATAAATAGTTATGAACCTCGAAAGTTGGCTTTTACGGCCTTTTAAGTTCATCATAATTATTTATTTATATATTAAATAATTTTTCTAATATTTTTATAATTATTATATATTATTATGAACATCTTTCTTGAAGAAAATATTTTGATTTGAAATTTTCTAAATGATAAATAAAATAGGTGATCATATGTACAAGGTGAAAAATGTGTTTGTGCATATTTATGATCTTAGTTTTCTGACATTTTTATAAATTAGCATTCTTATCTCCCCATACTTGTTTATTTTGTCGACTAAGGCAATATTGACCTGGTCTCATGGTTAGGATCAGTTTGTACATATTCCATATCTACATCCTTCTTTCCTTTTCTTTTTTTGTTTATTATTTTATTTTGTATAAAATAAGTATTAAATATATAATATTAACAAATGTAGTTAGAGTGTTAATTAGTTAGAACTAGTGAATATTTACATATATTTTACCAAGGATTTTAGCCAAAATAAAAGAATAAAGACGATGAATCATGGATTCATCACTCATCACGCAAAACAAAGACGATTGTTTTGGTACAAAGAACTTAATTTTATTATAACTAAAATCAAAAGCCTGAGGTTTACTTGGAGTGGAGGCTTTCATTATAGCTGGTTGTGTTGTAGGGGGTTTTCTTGTCTTACTTTGAGACAGGTGCTTGCCCAAGATGAGAGTTATGGAAATGGTTAAAAAATAATTACCTCTCAAGACTCTTTGTTTCTCAATATTTCTGAGATATGAAGATTTTTATGCCACGAATTCAGAGCATTATTGAACTTGAATAGCTCAAAGTGTTTGGCAAAACATCAATATTTATTGAAATTTCCTCATCATGCAAACACAAAGACGATTCTTTTTGTACAAAGAACTCAAAGTTATTATAACCAATATCAAAATCATAAGGTTTACTTGGAGTGGGGGCTTCCATTATAGCCGGTTGTGTCGTAGGAGGGGGGTTTTCCTGACTTACTTTGAGCTAGGTGCTTGCCTCAGAGATTTCGTTTAGGTGAGAGGGGGTGTAGGTGTTCTAGAGATGGGGCATGCATCCAAGTTATGTGAACCGTTTCATTTGCTTGAGGGCATCCTTTGAGTCCATCGATAATGTTTTTTTCCAGTGCATGTCGTCAGTAGGAACTCCCATGCTTTTTAAACATATGATGCAGTTTTTTTATCATCTCTCGATTTAAATCCTTTGTGAATTTGTTATACGCATCTGATGAGTATCCACAACGCATTGGAAAAGGGCTTACTTTGATGTTAACCTTCTCCCTAGCAACATTCGAGCATATATCAAACCTGCCTGAGAATAATTCAACGATGGTGGATGTATGTCATTGGTCTTATTTCCAAGTGAATGCCAACTGATATGCATGTCCAAAAGGCAAAACTCAGATATGGAAGGTTTGTTGTGGTATTTTCAACCGAGAGAGAATCGAAGTATGTAAGTGCAACTTTTTGGTTGTAGTTGGAGGGGTGGAAAGACACTTTTAAAACTCCTTCGATGGTATCCACAAAAATCTTGACCATCATCGCATTTTCACAATCTGTAAAAAGTGATGGAGTTTCGAATATCAGGAGTTTCTTGGACTTTCTGACCATATTGTTCAAGACATAGGGGTATATGTGGTGAAGAGGAGAACCAGGACAACCACCCAATATGGGTTTAACTCCTTTATAAGCTTCTCACCAAAAAAGGGCAACCATAAATAGAAATCAAATGGATAAATCATTCATGGACTTGGATGTTTGGATCAATGATCAAACAAAGCCTCAATGCTTACCTCAGCGACCACCTATAATAGCATCTGAAAGCATCCAGTGAAATTCCTCTTGTAAGATCTCCTTGGCCATTCAAGGAGATGTTATCCCCTGAGAATTTGATATTAAGCAACAAAGTAGTTGTCTCTTTACCATGAGTGGCTCAATACAAAATTCAGCTCGCCATGAGGGTAAGATGACACAGTCAAAACTTAAAGAAGACTTTCACAACCAAGATTGAGATTCTCTCCTTTCTTGGTGGGAGGTGGGGTGAGTTTTTTGTGGTGAAGGGACACATGTTCATCAGAAGCTTAAAGGTCACCTTTGTTTTGAGTATAGGGTTGGTTTGGATCAATTCATGGAGGCAAAGTCAGTTGTAGGCCAAATGTCCATAAGATTTTCACTGGAAGCAAATAAGAGAAAGGGGAATGCTTGTTTCAAGTGCTCAAGATGAATAACTAGATTTTTATGTGGATCACGTGATATTAATGGGCATCTGTATTGGGGGGACACACTTGGACATGGGTAGTCCTGGGAGTATCAATAGATGGGGGTGAGGAGATTGATCTCCTCTCGATTATTCAAGATATTGATGGACATGTAGGAATGAAGAGGGCAATTCCTAGGATGGCTCAAGAAATCAACAACAAGCCAATGAGATGCTATGGACCGAGGTTCATCACGTGGCACTAAACTCAGAAATTTGATTGTTCAAAACTCAGAATTAGATTGTTACAGTTGGAAACCACTTTGTTCGATTGACTTTGTAACTATTAAAAAAAATAGCTAGAACATCTTTAATTTTTATTCGCTTGGAATGCCTTTTTCCTTTAACTCCCTTCAAAACACAAAGAAGAAAGAAACACTCTCGAAATACGAGTACTTTCATTTGTAGTTTAGAATTCCACAAGTGTTTAAATCACATGCTTCGAAGGACTCCTCACTATGTGCATAGCATGTGCTAAATTAAGAGTCAATCTAGTTACTCAATTCAAACTTATATGAATAATCTTTGATTTACAACATCTACCTACACAAACAATCTTCAACACATACTCACAATCAGAGGTTCCTTCCCTAAATCACTGTGAATCTCTACTACGTGACATTTTATCATATATATATATCATATATTACACATAAATATGTGATTAAATCTCATTACGAAAAAAGATGTATGGTAATTGAATCGGAAAATTAGATTCATCGGAAATACAGAGTTGATAATCGATCTAATTTTCCATTTTGATTTGAATATTCGAATTTGTAAGATTTTTTATTCTTTTACACAACCTAGGCTGCAAGGAAGGGGAGCTAGATCACAAGGGGAAAGGAGGATAGCCTGATATTGACATAAAATTTTATTACCAGGTAAAAAGGGTGTAACTATAACTTCGAACCTATAGGAAAGGCTTCTAACTATAGCTATGGTATCAAGGCATTTTCAAAACGCGGTCAAACCCAGAAGAGACACTGACCGCGTTTCCCAAACTAAAAACCCAGGGGCAGCTATACCTCAACTGAGCTTTCCACCAGTACCCCCACGGCCCTTTCACCACCGCCTTCCCTGCCTCCCCCATGCTCTCCGTCCCCAACTAGTCCCCCACTCCACACTTCACATCCCCGCCATGTCCACCACCGGGGACTCCTCCTCCAAACCACAAGCATGGTCATCCTCTTCCTCTCCCCCTTTTCCAACCTTCTTCTTCCCTTCTCCTCTGACCCATCTCGCCTTCTCTCTTGCAGGTTCTGCACAACCGGGCTCCCCAGCGACGTCGTCATCGAGACCGGAAGCACCACCTTCCACCTCCACAAGGTGAGAGAACAGCACCAGCGTCCCTCCATTACCATTCTCCTCCACTTCTCACCCTTCTCCCCCTTCCCGCAGTTCCCTCTGGTCTCCAAGAGCAAGAAGCTCCACAGGCTCCTCACGGACCAGGACAACGCCCAAGAAACCGGCGAGGAGATCGTCGAGCACCACGACTACCGCGTGTCCCTCCCGGAATTCCCCGGCGGCGCCGACGCCTTCGAGGCCGCTGCCAAGTTCTGCTACGGCGTCCGGGTGGAGATCACGCCCTCCAATGTCGTCCCCCTCCGCTGCGCAGCCGAATTCCTCGAGATGACCGACGACGACGACTCCCGCGAGAACCTTGCCGCCCGCTGCGACCGCTTCCTCAGCCAGTCCGTCCTCCGCAGCTTCAAGAGCTCCGTGCGCGCGCTCCGCACCGTCGATTCGCCGCTGATCAACGCTGCTGCCGAGGATCTCGGGATCACACAGCGGCTCGTCGATGCCATAGCTGCGAAAGCGTCCTCCTCCGATACCTCCTCGTTGTTCGGTTGGCCTGTGAAGGATACGAGAGGACATACGAGCCGGGCATCGTCCGCCGCAGGTGCCGTGCTCGCCGACTCGTGGCTGGAGGAGCTCACGGCATTGAGCCTGCCAACTTACAAGCGGGTGATATCCGCTATTGCGTTGCGCGACCCGAGCTCGGGTTTCGTCGAGGCGTCGCTGATCGCATACGCCTCGTGGGCTATCCCCGGGATCTTGCGATCCTCTCGCAAGAGCTCCAGCGCTCCGCTACCCTCGGAAGACGAGCAGATCCAGCTGCTGGAGACACTGGTTGCTTACTTGCCGCAGAGGAGGAGTACAAATCCAAACGCGACGAGGTTGCTGTTCGGGCTTTTGAGAATTGCCAACATATTAAGAACGTCGGACGGATCAAGAGATCAACTGGAAAGGAAGCTCGGACTGCAACTGGATCAGGCTACATTGGACGATCTGTTGATGCCGAGCTACTCCTATGCATTGGAGACGCTCTACGATGTCGGCTGCGTCAAGAGATTGGTGGGTTACTTCATGGAGTTGCAGAGGGAGGGCAGGGATGCTGTGGTGGAGGAGGGTGGAGAAGGGAGGTCACCAGCCGGATCGAATGGTGCCATGATCAGAGTTGGGAGGTTGATCGATGGGTACCTATCCGAGATCGCGTCAGATGTGAATCTTGAGGTTGAGAGGTTCTGTGCTCTCGCATTTGCGCTGCCGGAGCATGCGAGGGTGTACGACGACGGGCTCTACCGTGCTGCGGACGTCTACTTGAAGGTAAGCTTGCTCTTCGTTCTCTCTCTTTTTTTCTCTAATATCAAGCTTGAAAAGCCTGAGCCGACGAACCCAGAACCCAAATTATGATCAGATTCAGGTGTTCTAAAGATTGGGTTGGATTGGACCGGCTCTGTCCCTGCAATCAGAGTCTAATATGGATTCCGAACTTATAATTCAAAAAAATCTGGGTGTGTGATAGCCAATTAGCTAACCTTGATAAATTTTATTCGAAATTTTGGATGATTGGAATCACTTTAAAAGCATGGTTTCTATAAAATTTGAATCCTTCTGACTGACCCAATCTTTCATGAAGAGTGTGTGGTTTTTCCCCTGTCTAAAGTATGCCAAATTTACATCCTTTGGTCGGATGCGTCACGAGTTCAAGATTTCAGTGAAGCCTGAAACCTTTGTTACTTTCATACAGCGACTTCTCTCCCTATTATCACTGTACCAATAATCAGGGCTTTTAGAGAAAAGAATTCGTCTATGTTCCATTAATCACATAAAAGTTTCTTAACCACTCGTTTCTGTTTCCAATATTGTCCCCGACTTTCAAGCATTTTCTGTTTATCCCCTGGCGTCAATTCATTGACCTTGTATGCTATGGAAAGCGTCAATCTAGTCCTGATTATACTAAGTCGTTTATGATAAGGTCCACAAAATTCCGACAATCGTCAAATGAGTCCTTCAAACAGTGAACTATATTAAGGCATATTTGATAGTGCTGTATTTCTTTGGAAAACTCCTTAAATGAGTAGTGATAACTCGTTTAGTAGAGGGATAACTCGTTGAATCATGCATTGGTTTTTTGGAAAAACGTTCTAGCATCCTATATTTCTTGTTTCAATTTGAGTCCATTTTGGTAAATGTACAGTCACCCATCACTTTTGCAAAATTGCAGGCCCACCCTCGCCTCTCAGAATCCGAGCGTGAGCGAGTATGCGGAGTCGTGGACTGCCAGAAGCTCACGCTTGAAGCATGCACTCATGCAGCACAAAATGAACGTCTCCCTCTTCGTCTTGTCGTCCAGGTCCTTTTCTTCGAGCAACTCCAATTGCGCCATGCCATTGCCGGTACTCTCCAGCTCCATGAGACACATCCAGAACTTGCCCAAATCCGTGCACAACATCCCGGCAATGGTGACCAGGTGCTGCGGCTCGACATGGACAGCATGAGGAGCAGAGTGCACAAACTCGAGAAGGAGTGCTCCACCATGAAGCATGCCATCGAGAAAATAGATCGGATCATGAATGCTGGCAACAGGAGGTCACCTGCAAGGGGTTCATTGACAAAGAGGTTTGGATGCAAGTTTGGGACGCAGGTGTGCGATTCACATGGAAGGAACATTGTAGAGGGAACAAGGAAGAGAACAGAGGAACAAACTGTTTAGAGAGGTCCAATACGTTTTGATTTTTATAGGTGGTGTTTTTGAAGGGTAAATTTCTACTTCATCTCTTGTTCTTTGTAACATCCTTTTTTATTGTGGTGTGAAATTCGATGTAGTTCAATGACAAACATTAGTTAAGGACCGCCAGGCAAAGATGATAGTGTGTTAAATTTGTCAATTTATATCAAATTTGCAAATATCCTTTTCCTTGTGTAATTAGAAGAAAAGGATGGATAGAAAAATGTGGATAAATCAATGCATTCATATAAGATGAAGGTCAATGGAGGTACACAAAATTGTTATTCATCTTCTTAAGGAGAAAAGATTTTTGAGAATTGCCTCGTAGATCTACAAAAGAATCGAGGTTCACAGTGGTGGAGGAATCATGTCAGAAATTAAGTAATACTTTTTCCAGATTATTTAACTATTTGTGTGTGACTTCTCATGTTCAGTCTCTAGCAGTTATTGAGGAAATTAGCATTGGCAACTTGCTGAGTTCGGACTTCACTAGATTCATTACCACCACCCAAAATATTTAAGTCAAAGTTGATAAGTAGTGGTCCTCATCACTTATAGTCCAGTTTCATCGTGATTATATTACGTGGAACTATATTTAGAGTGCTACATGTTGGGCAGCGGAAGATTGATGGTGGATAGGAAGCAAACTAGACAGAATGAATAAGGGTTCGTTTGGTTATTGGGATGGGGTGGGTTGGGGTAACCTTATGTGAATAGTTGCTGTTTGGATGGTTATAAGGGTTGGAGAGGGTTGAAATAAGGAATGTAATAGGATGTCACATTGATTTGTGATGGAATTCCAACTCAAGAATGCAGGAGGGTAAATCGGGTTACCCTAGGGCAACTGGTAACCAAACGGACCCTAAGGATCAATATACAAGGTGATGTGAACTCAAGAACTTCTTTTCATTAGAACTTGAAACTTGCATACAAGATTTGATGTTATAAAGAAGAAGACTTACCATGCTTACAACAAGAGAGGAAGAACTTACAACACTTGGAAGGAGGACACTTGCGAATTCTTCTGGTGGTAGTAGATGTGTTTGATTCTTATTGTGATTCTGAATGATGATTCCTTGGGTGTAACGTTACGGATCGCGCTGACCGACGGAAACATACAACTTTTATTTGCGGATCTGAGCCGTTACAGAAACAAGCATGGTAGAGTTCCATTAGTACAACATCAATAAGGGTATACTTGCAAAAGAAAACTAAATAATTTCACAACATGGCTCTCTGTTCCAGTGGACATACATATATCCACCATAAACCATGTATTATCCATACCACGTTGAATGTCTTGTTGAGTCTGCCGCATGAACTTGAGTGCTTGATCAAAATTGTTCTCTACCTGAAATAAACAAATATAATTTTACATGAGCCTAATTCCCAGTATGCATCGGGGTCTATGCATGGAAATTCTAACGGTCTTTTAATATGTTATAAAGCGTGTACTTGAGTTTTCATGGTATAAATATCATAACGTACCTAATTATTCACATACATGTCTAAGATCAATTCCTAGCACGTACAATTTGCATTCTTTCATAACCATGGGTGTACATATATAGATTACATAAGAAAATATGACATACATTTTTTTGTTCTTGTGGGGTATTTTTTCATATAATTCATAGCAAGTACATGATTCTTTTATCATATAAGTCACTTTGCATTTTTACCACCATGACTTTGATGGTTTACAATTCTTAAACCAATTCTTGTATGACATGTAATGAATTATTCTTTATTTAAACTCTCACATAACATGTAATGGTTTATCTTTATAAACCATTTCTTTCATAACTCATAATGATTTATCTTTACAAATCATTTCCTTGCATACTTGTAATGATTTACCATTATAAATCATTTATTTCACACCTTGTAATTATTTATCTTTATAAATTATTTCCTTACATACTTGTAATGATTTATCTTTATAAACCATCTATTTCATAGCTTTCATGTATGTATCTTGTTATACGTTTTCAACCGCTGACACTTGCGGTGCATGGCATGACAGTGTAGCTACAACTATAGAGGACTTAGCTTTTGTCTCCGTGGTTCCTTGCAACCATATGCCCCTTGCGACGTTGCCCCTTGCGGTGTTGCCCCTTGCGGCATTAACATGACAGTGTTGGTACAACTGTAGAGGACTTAGCTTTTTGCCTATGTGGTTTCTTGCAACCATACGTCCCTTTCGACGTTGCCCCTTAGGCTAACATAACCCCTTGTGGTCGTCCATGTGACTCTTTCATGAGTCTGTGCCTTAAATTCTTATTTAAAGTTATCAACTTTGTTCCTTTGTATTCCTATAATGCTTAACTTAAAATAAAGTACAGTTGATTCAGAATAGGTCTCCAAATCCAGATTACTGAAGTCCATCATTGTCATTACAAGCGTGGTTTTCTCAATTTGTAACATTATAGCATTGCTATAGGAGTCCAACTTATCGATATTTATATTTCTAACCTTAATATGTCGTACACGTTCATATGACAACACTTACTGATTTATTCATTATTCTAAGTATTTGAATTGGATCTAGAGATGGTATTATAAACATCAACAATATGCTCCTTATACGTATCATTTAGATGGTTTTCCCCTCCACATGACAAGATTATAGCAATTCGTTGAATGACTTTGCGGAATATATGACAACTAATTATTGGATATGCAAGGTGTTTTTTTTCTATATAATATAAAACTTTTTAATATCAACCCAAAGTTATTACACACCTTTATCTTGCTGTGCCCGCATCTACGTTTTTTTTCCAACCATGAATATATGTAATATGCAAAACTTTTATACTAAAGGCATAACTAATCAAAGTAATGGTGTGAATGAATGACAATTGAGCTTGGAGGCCTCGACATACTTTGATTAAGTGTGTCCATGATGTCTCTCGTATTCCTCGTAAATCCAAGCGGTGCATAAATTTGTATATCGAAAAAAAAACAAGAGGATATAAAATCACGAATACTTCAATAATAGTGACATTAGTTTTGTAGTGTCTGAGGTGCACTCGATCTAGTATTTTCACATTCTTAACTGTAGTATTCTAACAACCAAAAGTGATTTCACAGTTTCAATACAAACAATGAGAGAATTTATTCTCAATATACGATTGGTATTCCCATATATTATCTTACGATCCGACACATACATTCATAGATCCTATTTTAGATATAGTGTTTATTCATGCGTTATCCTAAACCGATACAAACATTTATAGATGACAATCCGGATTTGATCATTGTTTGTACATATAAACCTAAATCCGATACATACGCTTAAAGATTGCAATCCGGATAAGACTTTTGTTGATACGTAAATCCTAAGCCGATACATACATAAAGATCATAGTTTGGACGTGATCATTGTTAAGCGCAATTCTAAACCGATACAAACAATCAATGGTCCATTCTAGATTGAATCGATGTACATACGTAATAACCTAGAGCCGATACATACCATGCACCAAAATCTTGACTCTCTTTGCCTCGATCGTCGCGGCTTTTTCCGACCCCCATATACGTGTTCTCCTCCTTTTCTGATTCGATGCCGTCGTCTCCTACGACTAATGCAAATCTCCTGTGAAGCCTCTTCTCTAACCCTCTCTCTCTTTCCCTCCCTCTCACTCTCTAGGTCTCGCGTTGAAAGACAAAAAATGTGGCGTGAGAAGGGCTTTGAGGGATTTTTAAAGTAATCAATTTAGGGATATTAATATGATAATAAAATACGATTAATTTTCCAATTAATAAGGCAAATAAGGTAGTATTGTAATGTATCGGAATCTTTTTTTTCAAAAGAAAGCAGGTCATTACATTGGGTGGTATTTATAGACATTGTAAGTGGGTGAAGATTTTTTAGAAGAGAGATCTAGAATCCTTCATGCTACACATTGTGGTAGAAATATTTAGATGTCTTGTGGGTATGCGGAGAAATATCTAGATATTTTACCCATCTCTCTCTTTATAAAATTTTCTCTATAAATAGGCCTCTCTCTTAATATTTAGTCGAGAGGTCTTTGGACCCATGTAGATAACATAATCTTAATGTGCGTGGAGGATTGTATGGTCATATGTAAAAAGGCTTATTGCAATAATTGTTGCCAATCGCGGAAGCAAGCACGCACAAACACGATCAAACAAGCAAGAACACAAACACACGGGTTTACAAGGTTCACCCGTAATTGGGCTACATCCTTGGGAGACGGCGATCGGTTTCACTATGTGGTGAAAAGAATGAATACATAGGATTATCTTAAAACCCTAACCCTAAGGAGTTTATATAGCACTCCCATACAGACGGATCCCTAAAAATAGAAGGATCCAAATACCCGAATACAAATAGAACCACTCCATAAAATTTTCGCCGGGGGCGCTGCCCCCACACCCCCGCAGGGGGGGGGCACACATGCTCCTCCCTAGACCCCCCCCCAGGCTCGTTGACCGGGCAGCGAGACCCCCGTCTTGTTGGGGTATGGTACGTCAGGGGGGATGCATATGCAGTTCTTCAACCTGGGTCAGATGGTTAGGATTCAAGGCATATCAACAATCTCCACCTTGAATTGAATCCTCTGAAAAGCTTCGCTAAGCTTCACCGTGCCACCGCCAGCCCCTCCCTGGGGCTACTCCCAACTGTCGACATTGAGCAAGTCCAAACAATGTTTGAACTTACTCCCAGGAACCGCCTTCGTGAACATATCGGCTGGATCAGGGATCGCCATATCGCGATATATCGTCGATATATAGGTGATATATCGGTATCGACAGGTCACCGATATATCGCCGATATGGACGATATCGGGTATCGATAGGAGAAAATGCCTAATGGATACCGGGTTTCGGCGATATGCGTCGATATATCGCCGATATATCGGTGATATATCGGTATCGACATTGTATCGAAACGATATCGATATCGATATTTCCTTCCATGGGCTGGATTATCTGTTGTACCAACCTTCTTCACCTTGATCCTCTTCTCGGAACGAATGAAGTGATATCTGACATCTATGTGCTTGGTTCTCTCATGATGAACATGATCCTTGGCTAAGCATATTGCACTAAGACTGTCACAATATACTATAGCCTGATTTTGTTGCAGACCGAGGTCTCCAAGTAAGCCCTTCAGCCAAATGCCTTCCTTTGCAGCCTCTGTCAAAGCCATGTACTCTTCCCATGTAGTAGACAAAGTAACCGATGGCTGTAAGGTAGCCTTCCAACTGATGACCGAATTCCCTAAAGTGAAGACGTAGCCTGTCATCGATCTCCTCCCATCAATATCTGCTGCATAGTCTGAATCTGAATATCCAGCAACCAAGCACTCCGAATCACTTATATAAATGAGGCCAACATCTGTTGTTCCTTTCAGATAGCGGAAAATCCGCTTGACTGCCTGCCAATGCTCCTTTCCTGGGTTACCCATGAATCTACTAACAACGCTCACAGCATGAGCGATGCCAGGTCTTGTGCATACCATGGCATACATAAGACTCCCAACTGCGCTGGCATAGGGAACACGTGACATGTGTTCCTTATCAACATCTGACTGTGGTGCAAAAGAAACTGAGAGATGAATATTTGAAGCGGATGGAGTACTTAAAGGCTTGGCTGTAGACATCCCAAATCTCAGTAGAACTTTCTCAATGTAGTTCTTCTGAGATAAGAAAAGTTTTCCTTCTGCACGATCTCTAATGATTTCCATCACTAAAATCTTCTTCGCTGCACCAAGATCTTTCATGTCAAATTCTGAACTAAGGAGCTTCTTCAGATCATCTATGGTACTCCTCTGTTTGGCAGCAATCAGCATATCATCGACGTACAGTAACAGATAGATGAAGGATCCATCCTCCACCTTGTTGTGGTAAACACAACAGTCGTATGGGCTCCTGTTGAACCCATGACCAGTCATGAAACTATCAAACTTCTTGTACCACTGCCTAGAAGACTGCTTAAGCCCATACAAGGACTTCTTCAATCTACATACGTGATCTTCCTTGCCCTGAGATAGGAATCCCTCTGGTTGGCTCATAAGAATGTCTTCTTCGAGTTCACCATGTAAGAAGGTTGTCATCACATCTAAATGCTCCAGCTCCAAGTCTTGATGTGCTACAAGAGCTAGTAGCACCCTGATGGATGTATATCTTACAACAGGAGAAAATATCTCGTTGTAATCCACACCTTCCTTCTGACTGTAACCCTTTCCAACTAAGCGTGCTTTGTATCTGATGCCTTCACTGTCTGAAATTCCTGTCTTTTTCTTGAAGACCCATTTGCATCCAACGATCTTCCTCCCCTTTGGCAATTTGATAAGTTCCCATGTCTGATTCTTGTGAAGAGACTCCATCTCCTCACCCATAGTAGCAATCCACTGCTCAGATTCTGCCCCAGATATTGCCTCCCTTTAAGTGGAGGGTTCTGGTGACTCTGCCTCCTCCACAACCTGTAGTGCAAATGCAACCATGTCTTCGAATCCGTATCTCTGCGCTGGATGTATCTCTCTATGGGGCCGATCAATAGTAATACTAGGTTGCCTCTCTTCTGGTTGCTTAGCTTCAGGCTGTTCAACAACAGCCTGATCAGGAGTAGTGTGACCAACTGCGTGATCACTACTTGGTGTCAGTTCGAACTCCACCTGTTCAGGCACATCATTACCTGTCCCTGCATCAACAGACTCACTACTCGAGTGAAGCACAGAATTATCATCAAAAGTAACATCCCTGCTAACAATAATTCTATGCTCAGAAGGGGACCAGATTCTATACCCCTTTACTCTTGCATCATATCCTGTAAACACCCCTTTCTTTGCCCTTGGTTCTAACTTTCATTCACTAACATGATAATAGGCAGCACAACCAAAGACTCGTAAAATAGAATAATCAGCATGATTACCAGACCATACCTCCATAGGTGTTTTGCAATCAATGGCAGACGCGGGACTCCAATTCACCAAGTAACAAGCCGTATTCACAGCTTCAGCCCAGAATGCTCTACCAAGTCCAGCATCAGAGAGCATGCACCTTGCTCTCTCTCCAGAAGTGTCCTGTTCATTCGTTCAGCAACTCCGTTTTGTTGTGGCATATCTCTAATGGTAAGATATCTCGCAACACCCTCCTCCTTGCAGAAGTTATTGAACTCCGATGAACAGAACTCCAGTACGTTATCCGTGCGAAGACGCTTCACCTTCTTAGAAGTCTGATTTTCCACCAAGATCTTCCATTGCCTGAAGGTCTGGAATGCTTCGCTCTTGTGCTTCATAATATACACCCACACCATTCTGGAATAATCATCAATAATAGATAGAAAATACCTGACGCCTTCCAAAGATGGAACCCTTGAAGGGCCCCAACAATCAGCATGGATGTAGTCAAGTGTCTCCTTCGTCCTGTGGATAGCTTTATTGAATTGCTTTCTGTGTTGTTTCCCGAACACGCAATGCTCAGCTTATATTCCTTGAGATCTCCGATGAGACCCTTCTGATTGAGGATATTCATCCCCATCCGACTCATGTGTCCCAGCCGCATATGCCACAATTCGGACTCTGATCTTACGGCTTGGGACACCACTACAACAGAACCTGTAACTGTAGACCCTTGCATGATGTATAGGGTCTTCTGCTTGTTGCCCTTGATGACAACCACCCTGCCTTTGGCAACCTGCACGACTCCACCTTCAACACTGTACTTATATCCTTTAGAGTCCAAGACTCCAAGGGATATTAGGTTCTTCCTTAGATCATGAACATGGCGTACTTCTGTGACCGTCCTCACGACTCCATCATGCATCTTGATCTTCACAGAACCGATCCCTACTATCTTGCATGCTGCATCATTCCCCATGACAACATTCCCGCCATCTATCTTCTCATAGTTGTAGAACCAGTCTTCATTGGGAGTCATATGGTACGAACAACCTGAATCAAGAATCCATGTGTTGTCTGTGATCGTCTGATCTGTGACAGTGAGAACCATGTCATCTTCAGAATCTGCGCCTCTATGAGCCACGGCAGCAACTGTGGCTTTCCCTTTCTTCTTCGAACAGTCCTTTTTCCAATGTCCAGGTTCCTTGCAGTAATTGCAAATGTCCCTAGCATTGTGATTCTTCGATTTGAACTTCTGCTCTCCCTTCTTTGCGTAGCCAGAATTGGCATGACTCTTCTCATGCGTCATAACCAAACCTGCAACGTTAGAGTCCTGCTTCCCGGTAGCCATATGTCGAAGTTCACGCTTATGCAGACTCGCACGAACTTCCTCTAGGGTTATTGATTCTCTTCCCACAATGAATGATTGAACAAAATTCCTAAATGATAATGGAAGAGAAACTAACAAAATCAAAGCAACATCCTCATCTTCAATCTTAACATCTACGTTTCTTAGATCCATCAACAATGTATTTAAGCGATCTAGATGTTCTTTAAGAGATGTACCTTCCTGCATGCGGAGAGAGAACAAACATTGCTTCAAAAGCAACTTTTGGTCAAAGACTTCGTCATGTATAGACTTTCGAATCTCAACCACAGACCGGCCGCAGATGTCTCATCAGCAACCTCCGCGATAATCTCGTCCGCCAGACACAACATAATCGTCGAGTGCGCCTTCTCTTCCTGCACCGTCAACTTGGAGGGTTCGAGTGCCTTCGCACGCTCCTGGTCCAACGACGCCCAGATGCCCTACTGCTTTAGAAGGGCGCGCATCTTGATCTTCCATAGACTGAATCCGTTCTTCCCTGTGAACTTCTCGATCTTCATATTGTGTAACGATATCTTGCTGGATGATCCTGACGGAACCCGAAGTTCTGATACCAGTTTGTTGCGAATCGCGGAAGCAAGCACGCACAAACACGATCAAACAAGCAAGAATGCAAGCACACGGATTTGCAAGGTTCACCCGTAACTGGGCTACGTCCTTGGGCGGCGGCGATCGGTTTCACTATGTGGTGAAAAGAATGAATACAGAGGATTATCTTAAAACCCTAACCCTAATGAGTTTATATAGCACTCCCATACAGACGGATCCTTAAAAATAGAAGGATCCAAATACCCGAATACAAATAGAACCGCTCCATAAAATTTTCGCCGGGGGCGCTGCCCCCACACCCCTGTAGGGGGGGCGCACCTGCTCCCCCTAGACCCCCCAAGCTCGCTGACCGGGCAACGAGACCCCCGTCATGTTGGGGTATGGTACGGTAGGGGGGATGCATATGCAGTTCTTCAACCTGGATGAGATGGTTAGGATTCAAGGCATATCAACAATATTAATTTTCATGAGCAAATTACAGATTATAATTTCAACACTACAACCCTACTTATATTCTGAGATATAGCACTCATCACACATAATCTTACTAATAGTGATGATTGCACGTTTTGGGTAGCTTTTTACTCCTCTCTTTATAATATGACTTTATTTTTTGAGCAGTTATTTCCGCTGTCAGAGAACACATTTGTAACATTTGAGCACAAATCTGTATCCTTATTGAGGACACTATTTCCGACAACGTACTGTGTGTGTGAGGGGGGTTGGAGACATGATCGACAGCTTTTAAAGCAAACTATTTTCTTGAAGGGTGTGTTTGGTTGGGGGGTAACCCCCCACTTTGGGTGGGTAACCCCCAAAACCCACACTTTTAACCCACTAAGGGGCTCACTCCCTTCCCATCAAAAAAATTATATATTATACTATCATATCATCTAAAAATCATAAAAAACTCAACTTCTACTCTCTATTCCAAACTTCAATACAATTACATCACAACAACCACCCACTTTTTTAAATTTCAAAACAATATCATAATAACTACCAACTTTTTCAAATTCCAATACAATCACATCACACAAACCCTCCCAACCCTTAACCCACCAACCAAACACACAAACACAAAATCGGGTTATCCACCTCTGGATAACCCACGAACCAAACGCACATGAAGAGAAGTAAACGGAGGTTACTGTACAGCCATATGCATACATGACCCCATGATTTGCTGGACACGCATGAGCATGTGGATCTACCTGAGAGCGGGAATGTGGGGAGGCAGTGGGTTGTCGCCATCCTGCAAGATGTGTGTCGTGTATTCGTACACGATGATCGACAGAGTGCGCGTGAAAGCAGTGGCGTGTGCTGTGCTGTGATCCATCGTAATACATGGACATCTCGTGCTCTTCTTCTTCTTCGCTCATTGCTGCTTTTGTCCGCACAATATTACTTCTTTACGCCACGCGGCTCCATCTCTGAGCTGTGCTGATTGACCTCTGGAGACACGAGGAACTGCACATGATATTATATCGTATACGTCTTCTCGAAAATGGTGGGAGGTTTTAGTCTTCCAAAAGGAGCTGAATATTCCTTCTGTACCAAAATACTTTAATGATCTGTTCCCGTTGACCGACAAAAGAAGATATCTACATATTGAAGTTGGAGGAAGTATGTTCTGCAAATTGTATGTCTGTTATAGTTATAAAAATGATATCGATCAAGTGAATGTGCCACAAAGTTGCTGGTGGGATGGTTCGTTTTATCCAAAGTGCAGGCAATCATCGTAAACGCTATGTTGTATTTTGTGATCCATGATCCTCGTCATAGCTACAAGTCCACCCTCGATTGTATAAGTGCAACGTCATGAGCTTACGTTTTCAGACCGTTTATTGATGAAAGCCAACCGTGATAACTTGTTGAGTTCAAGCATATTTTGACTTGTTGGCAACAACTTAAAATGTTTAAGCATGCTATTAAGTAATAATCCCAAGCTAGTATATCCGCACTCTAATACTGTGTGGGTGTTTAAATGACTATATTATGACTATTACAACCTCACTCGTTTATATTCTCATATCACTTATTCTCAGTCTTAGTCACAACCACACAATCCTGATAATATTTCCTCATATATCTTCGTAGGAGTGTTTCCATTTTTCAGGTAGCTCTTCCCACTTTCAGAGGGCACACGATCTGATATCACTTGTAATGTCTCGAGTTTAGGTCCCCCGAGCAGTTATCAGGGAAAAATGAACCTGACAACTTGTTGGGTCTAGATCCAGTTATAACCATTCTCGAACTTTGTGGGTTTTTAGATGTAGGGATATGCTTAACGGTGTTACAATCTCTCTCGCTTATATTTACAATGTCCTCATCACGATATGACTATCACGCATTTTCAATAATAGTGATGAATGCATGCTCCAAGTAGCTTAAATTTTTAGCTTATATTTTTATAGAGGCTCTACCAATTGAGTAGCTTTTAATTATTAAAATGATCCGCTCTAGTATCATTTGTAATGTCACGGTCTTAGATCTCTATACCATCACCGATGAAGACTATCCTTGACAAGACAACTTGTTCGTTCAGGAACCGATTGGACATGTTACCACATAAGCTGGTGATAAATCCCATATTTTTCAGCTTAATTGATTATATTGATCTCTTTTGCTTAATATAATCACAAGATTCATTGATTAATTAACACTAACTATTAATTTCTGTGTTGTAAATAATTAACATTAATTATTATATATAATATAATCCTATTATGATGTAGTATTTTATGTATTTATTTCTTATTAAAAATCAAATAAAAATCAGAATAAAGTTGTACATAAATAAATAACATAAAACGAACTAAAAATCCAAAAAAAATAAGCAAAAGAAAAATTAAAGAAAATTGTTTATATTATTTTTATTAATATTTAATTTTTATCTATGTACAAATGACCTCTGATCACCTTGACCTCTATATGAAAGTTGTAGATCTCATCGAGATCTACAACTTTCTTGTTCATCACTTTTTCTAATTCACCCTATAACTAATATTTTCCTAATTAACTTTGATTTTCCTATTTTCTTCAATTCTTATTGGGCTACATGGCACTTCCAAAGCGCTTCACGTGGCCGGCTCCTGCACCGCCACCCGTCTCCATCAGAGCAACTTGATTCCTTTTGATCAAAGCGATCCTTACCATTCTTCAATGATTGATTCATAACCGCATGATCTGTTTGGATCAGATTGATCCTGGTCATTGTCCTCCGCCCAAACCACAATCGGTGGATCAAAAGATCCAACGGTACTTGCCTTCTCTTCAACCTCCAGCTAGTAGCCTTTGTGTCCAAACCGCCCTTCTTCATCTAATTCTTCCAACTTCCTCAAGATTCCTCCCGACCAACCTCCACTGGCAACCCCCTCCTCTAACTTTCCCATCCTTTGCGTCAACCACCAGAACCGCCGGAGGCCACCGTGGTGCTCTTGTGTGATGGTTGAAACCACCTTGAAACTTCCGTAAACCACCTCCCATTACTTCTTCAAATACCACTCCACAGTCCATCTTCACCGGCTATCCGCCACTACTTGCGACAACTCTGAGCTCTTCCCAACCTCTGTGATAGAGAGGCTACATTGTGTGTGTGAGAGAGAGAGAGCAAAGATAGAGCTGACTCGCTGGCAATATCCATGAGCAACATCTCCTGTTGCAGACCTCCAGCAAAGGTGTGCTTGAGCTTCGAGCATTAGCCGTGTTCATGAAGCAAAGATCGGGGTTTCTTTCGATCCCAATCAGGCTAAAGATTCATCCTTCAAATCAATCTTAAGGTTTGATTCATCTCTGATTAAGATGTTTGATGTAAGATTCTCTGCATTTTCACTGATTTAATCTCCCTTATTTTGAGTAACATTTGATCTATGAATATGTAGTCAGTATTCATATAATCACAACTATTCACGTTTGCTTCTAGTCGATCCTAGTCGCTTCTTCATTGTGTGTATCGCTTAAATTCCTCTCTGTTTAATTTCGACATGGAGACACATGAGGGCTTGATCCTGCACCATCACATAGCCAGCCATTTCCCCTAATTTGCATATATTAGATTCACAATAGGAAGGGCTCTGTAACTAACACTTGCCGGCCTTTAGTAATCGGAACTCCACCAAAGATATTCTTAAGTTCTTATCCTTCGATGAGCTGCTATCGAATCAATGCCTAAGATACCTACAAGACTTTTTCCAAGCATCAACATTCATGCATTGTGTATACAAGGCTTCAGTGACTTGCAAGCTACCCAAGAAGGCACGACGACATAGAACAAAGGTCTCCTGGAGATTTTGCAGCGGAGGCCCTACAGTTCTTCCTACTAGCAGATAAGTCCTTCGCATTGAGCAGAAATTTCATATTTACCCCTGTGGAATGTATTATTTACGTTTTAGTGCTTCTTAGTCATGTTCTGTAATAAAACTTGGAAGTTTTTCTTATATTTGTGCCCCCTGGATTCATTGTCTAATATATTTTTATCCTTAAATCCAATTAATGTGATTTTGGTCTCGTTTCAAAGCTTGTGTGATACTCTATCTTTTGGATAACTTCGTGATTAATTTTGATTCAAAGCCACACAATAATTATTCTTTGTTTAAAGTACTTGATTAAATCATGAGACATTATTGAAAAATGCACTTTGAGTGAATAATTAAGTCTCTAAGTTACCTTGATTTTTAAATATCTATTGTTAGTTAAATCTAAACAATATTATTAGAACATCAAATTATTTAATTGCTCATCAATTCAGGTCAAAAATTCCTTTCTTTTGAATTTCGAAGATGGATAATTGGTCGGATATTTGCTCGAATTTTGCGAGCTTGTCGTTGAACTGCCCAAATATCACATCTTCAGAAGTCCAGCTCCTCCCTTCTCCTTCTTTAGCTAGATCATCCCCGTTTGAAAATAATACTCTTTTCAAATTAGAATATAATTATTCTCTCCTTGGGGTTGGTTATATCCCAAACAATTCCTATATACCTTCTTTACTCACTAAGGAAGATCTTTGCTTTGGAGAGTTCAATTTAATTTCATTTTCTTCTTCTACATCTCACTCCAGTCCTTTGTTTGATGAAGGTAACGAAAATACATTAAAGATGCCTCCTAAGAAACATAATGGAAATGGAGAGAAGGAAGAGTGAGAAGATCCAATACACGTTGTATTGGCCAGATTGGCAGAATCGGAATAGAACCAAACATTAATGAGAGCTCAATTAGGCCAACTGCAGTTGGGTAGAGATACACCAATGGATGTGACATATAATCCTGGGTGATTTTAGATGACTAATTGGTTAAGCCCAACCAAATCTGAAGTTGAATATGAACTAAAGCCACAGTTCCTAAGCTTGTTGCCACATTTTCACAGGAATGCACACGAAGAGACATATGTATTCCTTAGGGACTTTGAGCTAGTATGTTCTAATCTTAGACATCCTAGGGTTAGTCAAGAATTCATTAGGCTCAAAGCCCTTCCTTTCGCCTGAAGGATAAGGCTGATTACTAGATGAAGAATCTAGGGGTAGTTGTTAGTACCTTCGTACAGTTCAACGACCTCTTCCTGAAGAAGTTCTATCCTTTAAGTAAAACTAACTTGATGCGTTCACACATCACGAGTTTCTCCCAACTACCTAATGAAGCTTTTTGTGACTCATGGGAGAGATTCAAGAACCTCTTGCAGACATATCCTTGCCATGATTTAGAGCCTACCATCTTGGTTCAATCCTTGTATAGTGGTTTACACCCTGAGTGCAGGGTTTGGTTAGTGCTGCTTATGGAGGCAGCTATACATCAAGAGGAGCGGACACTATCTGTAAAGTGTTTGAAAGAATATCCGAGACAAGTAGAGCACAAACTGCTTATAGAGATCAGTTAGAAACCCCCACTACAATCCAATCTACTGGGAGAATGAAGGCTACAATAGATCCTTTTGACATGGACCTCATAGTATACAAACTCACAGTAGTTGAAAGGATCGATGGGCGTATGAATGAGTTGGACAATAACTTATCCAGATAGCCTAAATAGATGGTAGATCTTTCTGAGAGGGTATCCAAGATGAGGGTACCTGCTAGGGTTGGGCATCAGGCCGGGTCGGGTCGGGTTTGAGTTGGCCCGGCCGAAGCCCATTTAAGTATATGGGCTAATGGGTCAGGCCTAGGCCCATTTTATTTTCAAAAATTAGGCCCAAGCCCAAACCCAGCCCAAACAAAATGGGTCGGGTTCGGGTCGGGCCGACCCAATTTAACACCTATGTATACCAATATCATGTCTTCCATTCTTCTTGCATTTGTGTGGTTGTTTCTTATGCATGTGTGCATGTTTAAAACTATAAACATGCTAACTAATTTGTGATTTTAACATTAGTTGTATATTGGAAATAGAAATGTGGTAAAAATATGGCGACTTAAACCACCATTCAATTCACCATTACATATTCTATTGTAGATGCGGGCACTATGACCCAATACAGATTGGTTACTTACAGTTGTACATGCTCTAACCCTTGAGGACATAGATTCCATTCTTGCATATTAATGTAATAATCTTGTATATTAATGTAATAATATCCTCAATCCACATTAATGGATATGATTATTAATGTATCTAAGCATTTATTCTACACTCGAATAAGGATATTAAAGTTAGAACATGGTATTTGGAATGAACATGAATATAATTGATATAATTATACCGTACTAGATATGAATATACTTGCTTTAGAATGGGTCGAGCTATCGGGCTAACGGGTTTGGGCCTTCTCAGGCCCAAACTCGGCCCGATAATCAATATGGGCTCATTTTAGGGCCCACGGCCCGCCCATTAAATTTCGAGTTTGGGTTTGGGTCGGGTTATACGGGTCGGGTTTTAGGCCAAGTCGGGCCGACCAAGCCCAATGCCCAACCCTAGTACCTGCCGTGACTGCATTTGTTGCTCCAATTTATCATGTTCATCATATTCAGGAACAACAGATGTCAGGGCCACCACAAGCATGGGTAGAGGACTAGCCTTCAGCCTATCCTTGTCAGCAACAACCACCATATGTGGAAACAATCGTCGAGGAACCTTCAAAAGTGTGGAAAGTAAATGATTTTGGTACACACATGACCCTTCTAGATAGGGGGATTCTAGAGATCGTTTCTCTTATCAACGACCTCAAGCTTTTTATAACACATCATTTACTCCTACACCTCTTCCAACACCACAGAGCTCTAGAGCCGTTCCTTATTAGGCATCAAGGCAGCAACAACAATATGGACGTTAACATGCATACCAGTCAGACCAACATGGCCTGAATACTCAGCATCATAACCAACCACAACAACAACCGTATGATCATCAGGGCCAGTCTTCTCGTCCTTCTTTTCTTCACAACCACAACCGCAATCATCTTCCGATCCCATGGATTTTCAACATCAGATTCTAGAGGAGTTGCATTCCTATCAAAACAAAGTGTAGGATTTGAGGGTTTACCTCAATTGCTTATCCCGTCTACATGATGAGTGTAATGCTCCTATTACATCCATTCCTGCTCAGGTTCAAGCTAATTCCAATAGCCTGAACAAACCTCATTAGCAGCATTATTAGATCAGGTATATTACTCAAATTGTCAACAATATGAGCACAAGATCTCTTTATTTGATTGTGTTAATCATATGTCTCTCAAGAGCAGACGGACCGTGGTCATACCTGATCGGGCCAAGGACATGGATAGGACCAACTTTGAAGCTTAGCCTGAGGAGACTTCAGAGGATGATGACACTAGGCATTTTCAGAAAGGAGAAAAATTCTAGATCAAGGAGGAGTTCAAGAGTAGAGCAGAACGCTTTAGATTCAAAGTCTACGAAGGACCTTGCACCTTCGGATGAGGAAAATGCACATTCAGCAGGCATTCCCTGTCCTATAGTAGATAATTTAGTTCTTATTCCAAATGTAAAAGATTCAAAAGTGAAAAACTCAGTTTCTTCTAATAATAAAGAGCATGTTTTGTGTATGATTCTGACCCATCAAATCATTCTTTTCCTATCCCTTTCCCCCGTGCTCTTACGGTAGGAAATCACATCATTAAGAAGATTCAGAAAGATGATCCTGAAATGGCATGGTTATGTAGAGATAATATCATGGTCAAAGTGTCATTTGATGAATATGTCGCCATCCATCCTAAATTCCAAAAATATTTAATGATGAGATGCATACCTAGCAGAGTTAGCAGGAAGAAACCGAACAGTTATGTCAAGACCCATATTTTATCAGTTGCCACTACATTTTATCTCAAGAACCAAAAATTGCCATAGAAGAAGAGAGATTTGGGTGCTCATTATGTTTGGGTCCTTGATGTCGCCTCCCGCTTCCCTAGTTAATTCGGTCAGATTAATGTCCAAATTAATTACAAGTGTTCGTTGCAGTCAGATAATGAGAGGGAATATAAAAAACCACTTTTAATTTAATCAAGTCAATTTCAAGCGGCAATTTTTTTTACTTGGTGAAGTCCAAGGTCGAACTCAGGGAGGCATCTGTCTCCTTAGGTGGATTTTTAGCAAAGTCCAAGTGTTAGATTTTCGGGGAATATATTTTTTGGTCCTTTTTCAATTTTCTATGCAAGACACATGCAATATCAAGCCAATTTTGAAGTTAAATCAGAAGTATGTCCAAATGAAATCCAAAAATAATAAAAATTGGCCAGTTGATGAAATGTGGTGAAATTAAGCTACCCTAATTTTTTTGGAATTTTTCAACACGAAACGAATTTACTGTGAATTTAAAATGAATGCAGGGTGATTTTCACTAATTTAATTTTAATAAAATTTTGGGAAATAAAATTATCCTAGATAGATCTAATGATGAGGAATCTAGGAAAATTGTCAGACCTTAATTCTAATGTGAAATGAACCTATTAAAAATAAACTAAGGAAATCATCAATTAATTTATTTAGGCCTCAAAATGCGTGCAAATGAGATGAAATTTTTATGCAATGTTAAGTTAATTATCCTAGAGCTACTATGATTTTTTTGTGAATTTTTGGAGTTACAGAGAATTAACTATTAATTAAAAGGTCAAATTGGGCAAAATATCACAGAAATAAACCAATTAATTAATTAATAATTCTACTGATACCACAAAAATATGACAAGTGTCACATAAGTTCAAGGACAAGTTAAGCTACAACATGCAATTTTTGGAATTCAAAAATATTGAAATATGGACACCTAGATATGCGTGTAAAGACAAGGGTGTAACTGCAATACAGAAAAGAAAAATTACACAAAAATGAATATGCTGACAGGGACTTATATGAAATTACCTAGAATGTAGGGGGGGGGTGGAATGCAATTTCTCCACTGACTCACGTGCTCCTCACGTGGACGCTTCACAGGGACTAGATCGCAATTTCTGAAACTTCCAGGGGCTCCCTTGCAATTTACCCAGGCCGCACATGCTCCTCACGTGGGGCGACCTAGGCTCGGGTGGCGTCGGCGGCTCGGGATGAGGCTCGGGGGTCCTGGAGGGTCGGAGGAAGGCTCGGCGAAGCTTCGGGGGTCCGAGCCTAGAGGTCGGGGAAGAGGCTCGGATCGGGGAAGACGTGGCGTGATCACGACCGTGCGATCTTGGCAAAGATCGACGGTCACTGTTGGCTTCGGCTGATGTCGACGTGGATGATCAACAACGGTTAGATTGAAGCTGATCCAACGGTGGTCAATACTCGCTGAAGATGGCGACGTGGCTGGCTACGGACCGCTGGATCTAGATGATCGATCCAACGGCTGTCTGACGTGGGCGATGTGGCTGATCAAGATTGTTGGATCGAAGAAGATCCAACGCCCTTGGACTGCTCCGGTCGTGGGCGACGTGGCGTACTCCTGAGCGTGGGATCAAGGATGATCCTACAGCTCCTATGGGAAGCTACGTGGCGTGATGCTGACCGTTCGATTAAGATGATCGAACGATGGTTGGAGCTTCGTCTTCAACGGTCCTCCACCACCTGCGGAGAAGTAGGCAGGGCTCCGACGATGGTGGCTCTGCTCCGCCCGTCCCTTCTGTCGTCGGTGAAGCTCTCCGGAGGCTCGGAGATATCTCGAAAGACGCGCGGCGGTGCGGTGAAGCTTCAGGTGGCTTCAGGAACAGAGGAGGAGCACTGGAGCACCGTGGCGGTGAAGCTCAAAAAGAGCTCCAATGAGCTTCCGACTAATCCAAGAGAGGAGTACCTGCTAGGGTTAGGGAATAGACGAGGCACGTGGGTGTGTTCGTGGAGAGGTGGAGAGCGAACGACGAGGCGTGCGAGGGAATGGTGGAGACCGGCGATGGTGCTCCACCCAGGTGGCGGAGCTGGAGTCGATGGAAGGTGAAGTGCGTTGTCGGAGGGTGTGAAGTATGGCGCGAAAATCAGAGCTCCGTCGCGGAGCTCAGAGGGATGAAAGTGGAGCGAGAGGACAATGGTGGCGAACGAATAAATTACGAGAAATCAAAGGGAAAATTCAGAGAAAGATCAAAGGAGGATGGAGGGGGTTACCTGGGGATTGGAGCTCGGTCTCGAGTTCCAGGTCATCGCTCGAAGGGTTGGTAGGGCCCTGAACTCAAGCAGCTTCGCGGAGGAGGGGCTGCAGCACGACGGTGGCACCGTGGATCTCGCCGGAGAAGACGCCTGTCTTCGCTCGAAGATAAGGCCAATTGCTGTCACTAATCGAACGTTCTGAGCTCTAGGGTTCCTCACGTATTTGCGGATAGGCGTGACGATGGCCGGTGCTCGAGTATTTAAAGGGTGAAGGTGTCGGCAGGCTGGTGACGAGGTGAGGTTCATGGAGGTCGTGGAGCGTCTATGGGTGGAGTGGTGGCGAGTGAGGGGGTTGGCGAGGATGAGGGAAGAGTGGGGGTGATCGTGGAGGCATTGGTGGTTGGAAAGGGTGGCTGGAGTGCAACCGAGAATAGAAAGGGGAAACCCCTCCCGCAAGGCTGAGATCGTGGGAAAGAGAGGGCGTCGGAGGTGGAAGACGAGGCCCTCACCGTTGGATCTTGTGATCCAACAGCGGAGAAGAAGGCGGGATGGAGCGGCTAGGATCTGATCTGGGGGCGAAGCGATCTGAGGCCGTGGTTGCACCACGTGGCGCGTCATGGAAGCAGCGCTGACAGGCGGTTTAGATTAGATCTGTGGATGATCGAAGGGTCGTGATGTGACGCTGGAAGAAGCGGCTAGGATGAAGGGATGTCGTGCGTGATCGAAGGGCGCAACGTGCGACGCGTGGCGCGAGGGGAGTGAGGCGCGCACGGGCGGTGCAGATGAGAGGCGGGAAATGATCAGATGGTGGGGAGTAAAGGCGTACATGGAGGAGGCTGGGTCGTTGGATCAGAAGGCTATCCAACAGCATAGGGCAGGGGCGGCTAAGGCAAGTTGAGCGGGCCGCGTGGCGCAACTAGAGGGCGCCACATGGCCAGCTGTGATTGGCTGAGAAAAGAAATGAATTTAGAGAGAGAAGGAGGCCGAATTTGGAAAAACTCAAAACATAAAAGTTGTAGATCTTGATGAGATCTACATGTTTCATGTTGACCAAAGACGGAGATGAGGTCAAATATGATACAAAAATACAAGAGTACAAATATACACATATTTAATATACAAAGAGGCCCAAAAACCCAACTTCTTCATACGAGCTCCAAATTGGATGAAATTAATCTCATTTTAAAGATCTTTTAATGTGTATTATTCTGAAAGTGAGTAGACCTATTTTGGAGGTTGTATGAGGGAATTATGGGCATTTTGTGGTCTAGGGGTTCTAGGGCTTTATTGGAATTTTTTTACAAAGGGGATCTTGGCTTTCTTCCTTATATTATTAACTACATGTGTACATATTATAAGGGAGATGTTATTTTAATAGGTGGATATTTTACAAGTGATTTTTGGCTTCTTATTTAATGCAAAATGGAGTGCTAAAATGCATATTTTATGAATTCTTGTATGAATGCTATTTATGCATTATAAAGGGAAATATGCATCTATTTACTCAGGAATAAGACTCTATTTTCAACTTTTAGAGTGATGAATCACAGATTCATCAACCCCCTATACTTAAACCTTGCTCGTCCCCGAGCAACTAAATGAAATGCAAGAGTGAAATGATTTTGGGTTCCATACCAAGGTCATGAACAAAAGTTGAAAATAGAGCTTGACTCAACCTTTAAATTAATTGTGTGGCAGAACCTTATTGGGACCTGAACTTAAGACCTAACAGACTTCAAGTTCCACAAGTCTTCTATTCAAGACTCCTCAATAGTCAGGTCAGAACAAATCCTCAAACGCAAATTTCTGATGACTATGATTCTTACTTGTACTGTGTAAGTGAAATATAACTCTTCACATCAGAAATGACTCGGAACCAGCCTCCTCTAACAAGGTAACTCAATAACCCGGTCCAGTAACTCTTTCCTCGAGTAGCGGGGTATTCTCTTCTAAGTTCAAGTGCGACAAACTCAAGAGGAGGGGGTAGAGAAAAGAATGGACGGTAGCCAGTGTAGCTACCTATCCCGGGATGCCTGACCAGTGTAGCCAAGTTATCCAGCTGCATTTCTTTGCTAATATACATACTCCGACATGTATTTTATTTTTACTTGGACCTATCTGATTTTTTTGGAGTTTTTGCATTTTTTTTCGAACTCATACAAGGTGCAGCATGTACATCAGGAGTTTTTCCTCTTGAGCCAGCAGACTATCCCTCTTTTGAAGCATTATTGCAACCCACAGCGTCCCGTCCTTAGACGTCAACACTACCGGACTAGGTTGAGATGCACTACCCTCCCTAGAGGAGGACGGATGTTTCCACCCGTGTGCTACTCCAAGCTAAAGGATTCTACCTCCTCACCACCTCATCAATGAAGATCTACGTGCATTGTGCTTGTCCAAGTTAAGTCACTGTCTATAAGAATCATGTGTATGCACGAGATATTCTACTTAGACTGATTAAGATGACATGTGAACATAGACTTGCGGACTCAAAGATTTAAGTCACTTGACCTGAGAAGTCTTAACTCCAGTTCCTATAAGGTTCCTCTGAAATTAGGTGTATTAAGGTCAAATCAAGTCCATCCTCAATATCTACTCATAACTTGGTTCAGAACCCACTAGCTTTCCACCTTGCATATGCAAGATATGCAGATGAGATGCAGATGTCATGCTATGTAGATGAATGTAAATGCAAGACTCTTTTTCTTTTCTTTTCAAATGCAGAGATGATATGCAAGAGTAAATAAGAAGCCTATTTTTTATTTTTTTCATTTTTTTTTCAATTTTTACCCACCCGTAATTATTACAAAATATATAAAAAAATACGCGAAAGTACGAGTTATGGGTAAAGTATATATGTAATATATACACGCTGCCCTATACTTAGCGTGTGCTATGTCCTCAGAGCATGAAAAGCGAGAAAAAAGACATAGCTCGTGCTAAGCGTAGGAGAGCTAAAGAATGGAAAATGTATAGAAATCGACCGTCCCCTCTATACTTAGGCTCTGGCAGCCCAAGTGTAGAAGAAAGTCAAAAAGTGGGGCGGACGAGGTCAAGAAGAGAAGTGGATGAATATACAATGCGTGCATCAGTCCCCCCCATACTTAAGCTCAGGTCAGCCTAAGTATAGGACGGAAGTGAGTATGAGGACCAATGTGATCTGGAGAATGTACCGTGAACCGACTTAAGTGACTCATCCCCCCTATACTTAAGATCTGGTCATCCTAAGTATAGTCCAAGATAGTGATCTAATGAGGCGGGGATGAGTTACTAGAGTCGCGGGGGAGAAAAGACAGAATATACAGGAATGATGATATATACAAGTGAGTCGGTCTGAATCTTTCAAGATGCTGCCGATGGCTGGAGCTCACTGCTGCAAGGTCTCATAGGCGGCTCGAGTTGTATCTGCTGAATCTGTCTTGCGCATAAATACAATCTCCTCAACATGGACTAACTGCTCATTGGATTCAACGAAGTGCTTCAACAGTTGTCCATTCACTAAGAATATCGGTGCGTCATCTGCGAGATCTGAGATCTCGACACATCCGCTATCATGCACCGTACGGACGACAAATGGGCCTGTCCACTTGGACTTCAACTTGCCTTGGAAGATCTTCAGCCTAGCATTGAACAACCATTTCTTCTGTCCAGGAACAAAGGTCTTTCGTCTGATATATCTATCATGCCAACGCTTCACCTTGTCATTGTACACCAAACTGTTGTCATATGCACGGTTTCTGATTTCCACAAGCTCATTCAGATCCAATTCTCTCTGCTTCTGCCCAAGGTGTGTGTTCTAATTGACTTTCTTGATTGCCCATTCTGATTTGTGCACTAACTCTGCGGGCAAATGGCACGGCTTTCTGAATACCATTCGGAATGGGGAGGTTCCTAATGGTGTCTTGTAAGCTGTCCTATATGCCCAGAGGACTTGATCCAAGATCTGAGACCAGTCCTTCCTGTCCGGGCGGACAAGCTTTTGCAATATAGTTTTCACCTCCATATTTGACACCTCAGCCATACCTTTGGTCTGTGGGTGGTAAGGGCTAGAGACACGATGTTCATGCCGTAGTCCTTCAGGAGCTTCTTCACCTCCTGATTTACAAAGTGGCTACCCCCGTCTGATATCATCATTTTGGGGATCCTAAACCTAGAGATGATGTGATCTCTGATGAATTTACAGACAGTCCTGCTGTCTGCGGCTCGGGTCGGGATAGCCTCCACCCATCTGGATAGATAATCTACCGCAAGAAGGATGTATTCGAATCCGTGGCTAACAGGGAATGGGCCCATAAAATCGATGCCCCAGGCGTCAAAGACATCACAAATGATGACAGGCTGCATCGGCATCTCATCCTTGGAACCAATGGTTCCTCCCATTCTCTGGCATGCCGGGCACGACTTCGCGAAGGCGATGGCATCACGAAACAGAGTCGGCCAGTAAAAGCCACACTGAAGTACCTTCCATGCGGTCCTCTTCCCGGAGTGGTGTCCTCCTGCCTATAAACTGTGGCATAAAGAAAGGACACTCTGGTATTCCTCCTGAGGAATACACCGTCTCCAGACACAATCCGGTCCTTCGAAGAAAAGGATCGGATCCTCCCAATGGTAGTGTCTAGCGTCTGACTTCAGTCGGTCGATGTGGCTCTTGGGCCAATCTTTGGGAACCTTCTTGGAGGCAAGATAGTTCACGATATTGGCGTACCATGGGAGTGAGTCGATAACAAAAATCGACTCGTCAGGGAAGGAGTCTCGAATAGATGAATCCTCGGAAGTATTAAGATCTTCGAGACGAGAAATATGATCGGCCACTAAATTCTTCTTTCTAGGTTTATCATGGATGTCCAAATCAAACTCCTGGATTAGTAAAATCCATCGAAGAAGACGCACCTTCGCGTCCTTCTTCTCCATCAGGTATCGCAGTGCCGTGTGGTCAGTGAACACAATTACCTTGGATCCAATTAAGTGAGATCTGAATTTGTCCAAGGCAAACACTACTGCAAGCATTTCCTTTTCCGTAACTGTATAGTTACGCTGAGCGGTGTCAAGCACTTTGCTTGCGTAGTGGATTGCGAACGGGACATCCTCTCATCTCTGTCCTAACACAGCCCCAACAGCAAAATCTGAGGCGTCCGTCATGATCTCAAAAGGTAGAGACCAATCTGGGGCTTGTAGGATAGGTGTGTCCATTATCATTCCTTGCAATATCTTAAAGGCCTCAAGACATTTGTGATCAACAATAAACTCCATGTATTTGCCTAGAAGCTCAGTTAGCGGTTGGGCAATCTTAGAAAAATCCTTAATGAATCTCCAATAAAATCCGACATGCCTGAGGAACGACCGCAACTGTTTGACGTTGGTTGGTGGCTGGAGTCGTCTAATCACATCCACCTTGGCAGGGTCAACCTCCATTCCTCTCTTGGAGATGACGTGCCCCAACACAATGCCTTCCGTCACCATGAAGTGACTTTTCTCCCAGGAGAGCACCAGATTGACCTCACAACATCGTTTGAGGACTCAGTCCAGATTCCTAAGACAGGAATCGAAGGAATCGCCGTGGACCGAGAAGCCGTCCATGAAGACTTCCAGGAATTCGCTGACCATTTCGGCGAATACAACAATCATGCACCTTTGGAAAGTACCTGGAGCATTGCATAACCCAAAGGGCATGTGCCTGAAAGCATAGGTACCAAAGGGGCATATGAACGTGGTCTTTTCTTGGTCCTTCGGAGCTATGGCTACTTGATTGTAGCCTGAGAACCCATCTAAGAAGCAGAAGAACTCTTTCCCCGCTAGTCTCTCTAAGATCTGATCAATGAACGGTAGGGGAAAATGGTCCTTCTTTGTCGCGGCATTCAAGCGTCTGTAATCCACACAGACAAGCCACGACGTGGGCACTCACGTCACGATCTCCTCTCCGTCCTCGTTGGTGGTCGTCTAAATTCCCGATTTTTTCGGGACAACATGAATTGGGACCACCCATTTAGAGTCGGAGATTGGGTAAATGAAACCAGCGTTGCATCATTTCTCTATCTCCTTCTTCACAACCTCTTGTAAATTTGGATTCAAACGACGTTGGAATTCACGAGAGGGTTTGGCTTCATTCTCCAAGTAGATATGGTGCGAACACAGAGCGGAATTTATCCCGTGGAGATCGGAAATGCTCCAGCCTATCGCCTTGCGGTTTTTCTCCAGGATCTCTAGCAAGCGAGATTCCTGCTCCTCGGTCAATCGCAAACTGATGATGACCGGATATTTCTTGTCTTGACCCGCAAGGAAGGCGTATTTTAATGTTGTGGGTAAAGGTTTGAGCTCAGGTATAGTGTGATCATCTAAGAAGTCTGGCTCAATATGATCTAGTTCGGTGTTGGAAGTGGCTAGATCTTTCTCTGTTATTGCTGCCACCAAGTTGTTCGGCTCTGGAGTCGGATCGTCAAAGGTTTCCATGCAATCGGCAAAAGCCTCATCCGACTCATCATCCTCATCTTCCGATTGTCCTAAAGATGTAAGGGCTGACATGCCCAACTGGGCCTCTAAGTCATTGAAGATGTAGGGAGATGCAGGTTCTGAGCTGTACTCGTTTCTGAGGACCTCGCAAACTGACTCATGCATGGGATCATCTCCGGAGGGGAGGGACTCATCGGTGCTGGATGGGTTCTGTCTCCATGGCCCAACTATGTCTACATGATCGCAGTCTGCTTCGGTTGAAGAGTACTCGGTGCTGGATTCACAATCCGGTCTCTACCATCTTGTCTGCTTCATCTCGAGTTCCTCATCTCTTCCTGGAGTTTGGAACTGGATCTTCTCGATCTTATAATCAAACAAGGCCCCCGCTATTCTGAGGAAGGGCTTGCCTAAGATGATCTGGGAGTCTCTCCAATTACGAGGGGTTTCCATATCTAGGACAGTGAAGTCCACCATGTATTCCTGCCCCTCGACTTTGATCACAACATTCCTCAATTCTCCTTGGGACCTCTTGGTTGATTTATCAGCAAATTGCAGGAGGGCTCTAGATTTCCTATGAGGTCCGAGATTAAGCTGCTCATAGAGGATTGTAGGCATTAAGTTGATTGAGGAACCATTGTCCAGGAGAGTGCGTGCAAACGCAATGTCATCAACATGACTCACTACATAGTGCGCATCCATGTCTCTTCGTTTCCTGGGAAACGAGTTCTTTATTGCACAAGTCGTGGCTACTGATAGAACGTGTTTCTCAACACGGCTTTTGGTTTTCCTGCTAACCCTAGTAGGTGTGCATCTCACCTTAAGGTATTTTTGGAATGCAGGGGTCATCTCCATGTACTTGTCAAAGGGGATTGCGACCTTGATGTGTTTATTGCAAAACGCTGCCATCTCAGGGTCATCTTTTTGGATTTTTTTAGTTTTCTTCTTTCCACCCTTGAGAGCTTGGGGAAAAGGGATTATTGACTCCAACTCATGTTCGGAAATTGAAAGATTTTCATTAAGATCTGGAACTGAGTTCTGTACATGACTCGAACTCTGAAACAAACTCTGACTCTGACTGAAAGAAAAATGCTGAGGCGAAACCGGTGATGCATCTTCCGCGACTTCTGGACGATCCACCTCAGATGGAGGTGCGGGCTCCTCATCGGTTCCGTCGGACTCTATGCTGATGCGGGACTGCTGCTTCGAGGACTCAGACGTCCTC
This sequence comes from Ottelia alismoides, assembly GCA_037367405.1. NCBI lineage: Eukaryota > Viridiplantae > Streptophyta > Magnoliopsida > Alismatales > Hydrocharitaceae > Ottelia > Ottelia alismoides. The sequence goes on along the minus strand of JAZKJV010001134.1, from coordinate 112,482 downwards.
TTCTTCTACTGGTGATGGTGGTGGTGATGCTTCTCTTCTTCCTCCAAGTTCTCCTCAGGTAGAGACTTCGCGACTCCTTCCTTCTATGCCTGTGTCCGATCAGGCATGGTCATGGTCCTTCCGCTCCTGAGGGACATATGATTCACATTATCATACGAAAAGATCTCATGTTAAGATAAGTAATTATCCGAATAATATACATGATCTCGAGGTCAGTTCTGGCCATGGTTTAAGCTGTTAGGATTGGCCTGAACCTGTGCGGGAATTGGGGTCTTTGGCGCCATCTGTTGGTCCTGGGTACGAGAGACGCGATTCAAATCGGTTCTCATATCCAGATAGTCGTTTTGCATTTGTTGGACCCTATCAGACAGGGTCTGGATCGCCAAGGTGAGGGACTCCAATTCGGTGGCTGGGCTGGCTGATTTGCGGACGAGGTTCTGTATTGGCCCTGCTGGCCATGCCAATACTGCTGCTGCTGGTGGGACGGTGCTGGGCCCTGCTGATATGTGCGCTGGTGCTGCTGGTGCTGCTGAGGCTGGTACCCTTATTCGGACCTGAACTGAAAGCGTGGTGCGGGGACGGAGCTGGTTCCTTGGTAAGCCGGGGAAGGTCGGTGAGGCTGACCATTCCCCATCCCCGACTGTCTGTTGACGGGGTCACGGCTGTACCACAGCTCGTTGATCTCGAACACCTACGGAGGCTCCTCGTATCCGGTCTTCACTTGTGGGGGTGCATGCTGGTCCTGCTAGGTGTAAGTCTGATCCTCCACCCAGCCACTCTGAGGCCCCGGTGCCTGTTCCTGTACAAGATGGACTCCATGTACATGTGCAAGTGGTGCAGAAGGTGCATGTAGCTTCATCTTAGCTACCTTCTCAATAAGTTCCTCCACTTGCTTCGGTAGACGTGAGAGAGACTCAAGGTCAGTGACCCTCTTGCGGATCTGCTTGACCATGGTTAACTTATCTGCAATCATCCCCATGCTGGGGATGAGGTCCTCGGTCAGATCCGCTACAGTCCTTCGGGTTGTCTCGTTGGATAGGATTGAGGGAGACAACTGGTAGGCCCTGGTGGCCTGCGACCTGCCGGTTTCCGCCATCTTCTCTAGGATTTTCCATATGGCGTGCTCGTTTTTATTCAGATAGCTTCCTCCACAGGCGGCACTGACTAACCCCTGCATCTCCGGGGTTAAACCACAAAACAAGGTCTGGACTAAGATCGCCTTAGAAATGCCGTGGCAGGGGCATTTCTGCACTAAGTCATTGAACCTATCCCAGGCATTATGGAAGGGTTCACTGGGTCCTTGGGAGAAACTGGCGATCTTCGTTCTCATTGTTAGTCCTATTGAGAGGGTAGAACTTCTTCAGAAAGAGGTCCTTGAACTGCATCCAGGTTGTACAGATCACCCCTAGGTTTTTCAGCCAATGTGCTGCCTTATCTCCTAAAGCAAATGGGGTGGCCTTCAGTCTAATGTAATCTTGGCCAACATTGGGATGGCTAAGATTGTTGCAAACCAGCTCGAAGTCTCGGAGGAAGGTGTACGGTTCTTCATGGGCGTTTCCGTTGAACTTCGGTAGCAGACTAAGGAAGTGGGGCTTCAGCTCAAATGCTTCGGCATGAACCGCTGGTGTCAACCAATTTTGTATTTCATTCTCCGCTGGGTTGTAGGCATCAATCATTGGTCGGTCGATTCCTCCTGCTACAATGATTTGTCCCATCCTAGCCGTGAATCTGCATTTCTTTGTTCGGCTTCGGCAAGGCGATTAAGAATTTGTCGTAATTGCTCCTCATCCGGTGGTGGCTGCTTAGGCGGCATCTTGTCCTCTATTCCTGGGTATGAAATAAATCGGTGTCAGAGGTCAAATCAAGGAAGGGATTCTTACCGAGGCGATGGTCTTCCTCGGTAAGCTCGGAGGAGAGGAAAGGGTTGGTTTGAGAGTAACCACCCTGGATATAAGGGAACCAGGACTCAAGAGGGTCATGAAACATGGGTGGTCCAAGGTGCGCTTGGGCCGATGAAGAGGAGTTTCGTGGGGGGCTCATAGAGAGATCTGTGAATAAAGAGTCGAGATCCCCCCAGTCACTCATCTTGATTTGGCGAGAAGAAGATAAGATTTTACTCCTACCTGAAGCAAACAAATCAATCCAAGACACTGGGTTCACACTCAACACAGTGAAGGACTCGAAATTGAGTCCAATTAATCTTGTATATTTTAAGTGTGATTTTCAAGCAAGATAGCAAGGATTACGCGGCCTATAAGGAAGTCAGCTCAGAGCCGGATGCGTCTTCCCTGTTTAACCTGTCGCCTAAGATACCACCGGTCCTTCCTTTCTTCGCTCCTATCCCAAGTCGATGGATTCAAAGACCACACCCCTATCTACCTGCAAGCAGGCGGAGGCTGACAAGGCCGGAACTTCACCCCGGGGGGTTACTGGCAACTTATCGCAAAGTACCGCAATTTCGCCCCTATCTACCTGAGACAGGCGGAGGCTACTTGGTACTAGTCAATGAATCTTAAATATTCGACTTGTGATATTTGCTAGGATTAGTCAGAACGTGATATGGAAGGCGGGGATTTGGGCTCTGCCTTAAGGTGTTCACACACACTCAAGTACCCTCACTCAGCCTGAAAACAAGGTCGTGGATTGATCTCCCGCAAACAATTTTCCAATTTTATTATTTTTTGGTCAATAGTGTTTAGCAGTCCTAGTTTTAAGTTAAGTTCTCACTGATTAAGTCCAACCACACAGCACGCCTATCGTCCAGTCCCAATTTCCGTTTAAATTAAATTTGAAAAATAGAGGGGCAAATCGAGAAAAGCCGATGCAAGGAAAACAATGATACGTATGCTGAGTTAATAAGACTTACAGTGATCCCTATGCTTTTTTTTATGCAGGATGCAAAACAGAATTGAAAACTTTTTACACTATATGCAAAATGCAAGCGATAAAAGCCGCTCCTAGACAAGCAATTCTATTAGCGAATGAAGAACAGTTTGATTTGGCTAAGTCCTGCGGTCTAAGTGCGTCTTTTAAGTGAATTGTATGGTCCTAAAAATTACGAGCACAAGCAATTCCTAGATTGGCTCGAGGAGCCGCTAGTGCAAGCCTAAATTACCATTCAACCACACAGCACATTGGGACACAATTTCACTATATTTACACGCACGAGAACCCAAACGAGAATTGCTGGAAATAATGCGAAAAAATAAAAAAAGTACAATTCCTCTCTATATAATGATGAATCCTCGAAGCGTCTTCGATTCCTCGCGTTCCTCGCACAGAAACAGATTGAGGTCAGAGAGTGAAAAAAGAATGCAAAGAATTAAAAGAGAGAAAATATTCACAAGAAAACCGGGGATCAGACTACCCAGGGATAGAAAATCAAACACTCAAAAATCACTGCAAATTAACCTAAGCCGTGCCTCCCTGGCAACGGCGCCATTTTGATGTCGCCTCCCGCTACCCTAGTTAATTCGGTCAGATTAATGTTTAAATTAATTATAAGTGTTCGTTGTAGTCGGATAACGAGAGGGAATATCAAAAACCACTTTTAATTTAATCAAGTCAATTTCAAGCGGCAATTTTTTACTTGGTGAAGTCCAAGGTCGAACTCAGGGAGGCATCTGTCTCCTTAGGTGGATTTTTAGCAAAGTCCAAGTGTTAGATTTTCGAGGAATATATTTTTTTGGTCCCTTTTCAATTTTCTATGCAAGACACATGCAATATCAAGCCAATTTTGAAGTTAAATCAGAAGTATGTCCAAATGAAATCCAAAAATAATAAAAATTGGCCAGATGATGAAATATGATGAAATTAAGCTACCCTAATTTTTAGGAATTTTTCGACACTAAACGAATTCATTGTGAATTTAAAATGAATGCAGGGTGATTTTCACTAATTTAATTTTAATAAATATCATATCACAAAATTTTGGGGAAATAAAATTATCCTAGATAGATCTAATGATGAGGAATCTAGAAAAATTGTCAGACCTTAGTTCTAATGTGAAATGAACCTATTAAAAATAAACTAAGGCAATCACCAATTAATTTATTTAGGTCTCGAAATGCGTGCAAATGAGATGAAATTTTTATGCAATGTTAAGTTAATTATCCTAGAGCTACTGTGATGTTTTGGGAATTTTCGGAGTTACAGAGAATTAACTATTAATTAAAAGTTCCAATTGGGCAAAATATCACAAAAATAAACCAATTAATTAATTAATAATTCTACTGATACCACAAAAATATGACTAGTGTCACACAAGTTCAAGGACAAGTTAAGCTACAATATGCACTTTTTGGAATTCAAAAATAATGAAATATGGACACCTAAATATGCGTGCAAAGACAAGGGTGTAACTGCAATCCAGAAAATACAAATTACACAAAAATAAATATGCTGACAGGGACTTATATGCAATTACCTAGAATGCAGGGGGGTGGAATGCAATTTCTCCACTGACTCACGTGCTCCTTACGTGGATGCTTCACAGGGACTAGATCACAATTTCTGAAACTTCCAGGGGCTCCCTTGCAATTTACCCAGGCCGCACGTGCTCCTCACGCGGGGCGACCTAGGCTCGGGTGGCGTCGGCGGCTCGGGACGAGGCTCGGGGGCCCTGGAGGGTCGGAGGAAGGCTCGATGAAGCTTCGGGGGTCCGAGCCTAGAGGTCGGGGAAGAGGCTCGGATCGGGGAAGACGTGGCGTGATCACGACCGTGCGATCTTGGCGAAGATCGACGGTCGCTGTTGGCTCCGGCTGATGTTGACGTGGATGATCAACAACCGTTAGATCGAAGCTGATCCAACGGTGGTCAATATTCGCTGAAGATGGCGACGTGGCTGACTACGGACCGCTGGATCTAGATGATCGATCCAACGGCTGTCTGACATGGGCGATGTGGCTGATCAAGACCGTTGGATCGAAGAAGATCCAACGCCCTTGGACTGCTCCGGTCGTGGGCGATGTGGCACACTCCTGAGAGTGGAATCAAGGATGATCCTACGGCTCCTGTGCGAAGCTACGTGGCGTAATGCTGACCGTTCGATCAAGATGATCGAACGGTGGCTGGAGCTTCATCTTCAACGGTCCTCCGCCACCTGCGGAGGAGTAGGCGGGGCTCCGGCGATGGTGGCTCTGCTCCGCCCGTCCCTCTAGTCGTCGGTGAAGCTCTCCGGAGGCTCGGAGATATCTCGAAAGACGCGCGGCGGTGCGACGAAGCTTCAGGTGGCTTCAGGAACAGAGGAGGAACGCTGGAGCACCATGGCAGCGAAGCTCAAAAAGAGCTTCGATGAGCTTCCAGCCAATCCAAGAGAGGAGTACCTGCAAGGGTTAGGGAATAGTCGAGGCACGTGGGTGTGTTCGTGGAGAGGTGGAGATCGAACGACGAGGCCTGCGAGGGAATGGTGGTGACCGGCGATGGTGCTCCGCCCAGATGGCGGAGCTGGAGTCGATGGAAGGTGAAGTGCGTTGTCGGAGGGTGTGAAGTATGGCGCGAAGATCAGAACTCCGTCGCTAAGCTCGGAGGGATGAAAGTGGAGCGAGAGGACAATGGTGGCGAACGAATAAATTACGAGAAATCAAAGGGAAAATTCAGAGAAAGATCAAAGGAGTATGGAGGGGGTTACCTAGGGATTGGAGCTCGGTCTCGAGTTCCAGGTCGTCGCTCGAAGGGTCGGTAGGGCCCTGAGCTCAAGCAGCTTTGCGGAGGAGGGGCTGTAGCACGACGGTGGTGTCGTGGATCTCGCCGGAGAAGACGCCTGTCTTCGCTCGAAGATAAAGCCAATTGCTATCACCAATCGAACGTTCTGAGCTCTAGGGTTCCTCACGTATTGGCGGATAGGAGTGACGGTGGCTGGTGCTCGAGTATTTAAAGGGTGAAGGTGTCGGCAGGGCTGGTGACGAGGTGAGGTTCATGGAGGTCGTAGAGCGTCTATGGTGGGAGTGGTGGTGAGTGAGGGGGTTGGCGAGGATGAGGGAAGAGTGGGGGTGATCGTGGAGGTGTTGGTGGTCGGAAAGGGTGGCTGGAGTACGACCGAAAATAGAAAGGGGCAACCCATCCCGCAAGGCTGATATCGTGGGAAAGAGAGGGCGTCGGAGGTGGAAGACGAGGCCCTCACCGTTGGATCTTGTGATCCAACGGCGGAGAAGAAGGCGGGATGGAGCGGCTAGGATCTGATCTGGGGGCGAAGTGATCTTAGGGCGTGGTTGCACCACGTGGCGCGTCGAGGAAGCGGCGCTAACATGCGGTTCAGATTAGATCTAAGGATGATCGAAGGGTCGTGATGTGACGTTGGAAGATGCGGCTAGGATGAAGGGACGGCGTGCGTGATCGAAGGGCGCAACGTGCGACGCGTGGCGCGAGGGGAGTGAGGTGCGCACGGGCGGTGCAGATGAGAGGCGGGAAATGATCAGACGGTGGGGAGTAAAGGCGTACGTGGAGGAGGCTGGGTCGGTTGATCAGAAGGCTATCCAACGGCTGAGGGCAGGGGCGGCTAAGGCAAGGGGAGCTGGCCGCGCGGCGCAACAGAGGGCGCCACGTGGCCAACTGTGGTTGGCTGAGAAAAGAAATGAATTTAGAGAGAGAAGGAGGCCGAATTTGGAAAAACTCAAAACATGAAAGTTGTATATCTTGATGAGATCTACAAGTTTCATTTTGACCAAAGACGGAGATGAGGTCAAATATGATACAAAAATACAAGAGTACAAATATACACATATTTAATATACAAAGAGGCCCAAAAACCCAACTTCTTCATACGAGCTCCAAATTGGATGAAATTAATCTCATTTTAAAGGATTTTTAATGTGTATTATTCTGAAAGTGAGTAGACCTATTTTGGAGGTTGTATGAGGGAATTATGGGCATTTTGTGGTCCAGGGGTTCTAGGGCTTTATTGGAATTTTTTACAAAGGGGATCTTGGCTTTCTTCCTTATATTATTAACTACATGTGTACATATTATAAGGGAGATGTTATTTTAATAGGTGGATATTTTACAAGTAATTTTTGACTTCTTATTTAATGCAATATGGAGTGCTAAAATGCATATTTTATGAATGCATGTATGAATGCTATTTATGCATTATAAAGGGAAATATGCTTCTATTTACTCAGGAACAAGACTCTATTTTCAACTTTTAGAGTGATGAATCACATATTCATCAGTCTTTTACATAAATCTAGAGCATTACTTCAATTTGCAGATAAATCAATGAAGAAGGCTAAGGGTATGGTCAAGAATGTCATTATCTTGGTTGAGTGACATGCCTACGAAGTGGGTTTTACTGTTCTTGATATGGATATTCCTCATCACTCGAGAGATTCGTAGATTATCCTTAGGCGGCCCTTCCTTAGGACTGGAGCCTCATTTGATTATCAAACAGAGATGATGAAGTTCCGATCTCCAGGCGGAGAGGTGGAGTTACAAATGAAGCAAACAAAATGGCAACAACCTGATTCCGAATCTAGTACTGACTTCTCTTCATTCTCAGAGGCAAACTGTAACGTAGTCAACACAGTTAGAATATGGCTCAGAACTCAACAATCTAGAGTGAAACCCTCTCATCTGGAGATGACAGTATACATAATGCAGTTGAATATATCTTGCCAAAGTTATTGAGTTATGCATCCTCCTATTCCTTTGATGACATAGAAGTCCGTTTGGACTTGTCAGTTCCCCTTCATTTGGAACAGTCAAGGGAATTAGATGATGAGTCAGACGTGGCTTTAGGCGAATTACTATGTATCTTTGACGATCTGGCTCCCTATTCTTCAGTTCAGTTGGTGGATAACATTACAAATGATTCCTCTCCACTATACAACACAGATTCAGATTTGGTGGTAGTTCAAACTGATGTACCTGATGACTTATCTTTGCTAAAGTTGAAACCACTACCTCCTACTCTCAAGTACTCCTTCCTTACAGGACCAAAGAATAAGTCTTCTGTCATCATTAGTTACAGGTTGACTGTAGAGCAGGAATCTAGGTTGTTAGAAGTGTTAGAGAAAAATCGTAAGGCCATAGGATGGACTGTGTCGGATCTCGTGGGTATAAATCCCGCACTCTGTTCACACCACATTTTTATCGAGGATAATGCCAAATCTTCCTGTGAATTTTAAAGGAGACTTAGTCCAAATCTTCAAGAAGTGGTTAAGAAAGAAATAGAGAAATGGTGTGGAGGGGAGTTTATTTACCCAATCTCCGACTCCAAGTGGGTGGCACCTTTACATGTTGTCCCAAAGAAGTCGAGAATTCAGATGGTCACCAATGAGGAGGGAGTTGAGATCGTGACGTGAGTACCTACGTCGTGGCGCATCTGTGTCGATTACAGATGCATGAATGCTGCGACCAAGAAAGATCACTTTCCCTACATTTTATTAATCAGATTTTGGAGGGATTAGCTGGGAAAGAGTTCTTCTGTTTTCTTGATGGGTACTCCGGTTACAATCAAGTAGCCATCACTCCTGAGGACCAGGAAAAGACTACTTTTACATGTCCATTCAACACATACGCATTCAGACGCATGCCTTTTGGACTATACAATGCCCTAGGTTCATTTTAGAGATGCATGATTGTTGTGTTTGTCGAAATGATTGGGAACTTCCTAGAGGTCTTCATGGACAATTTCTCGATCCATGGTGACTTGTTTGATTCTTGTTTATTTCACTTGGACTGAGTGCTTCAAAGATGTAGTGAGGTGAATTTAGTACACTCTTGGAAAAAAAGTCATTTCATGGTTAAGGAGGGTATTGTGTTGGGGCACGTCATCTCCAAGAAGGGAATAGAGGTTAACCATACCAAGGTGGATGTGATCAATAAACTTGATCCACCGACCAACATTAAGTCAGTGAGGTCATTTCTAGGGCATGTCAGATTTAATAGATGATTTATTCAGGATTTTTCAAAAATTGCCCGACCCCTGACAGAGCTCTCAGGAAAATACACCGATTTCTTTGTAGATCACAAATGTCTTAAGGCCTTTGAGCTCCTTAAAAAGAAGATATGTAACTCGCCAATTCTGTAGGCTCCTGACTGGTCTCTTTCCTTTGAGATCATGACTGATGCGTCGGATTTTGACATAGGAGCCGTATGCAGCGAGATCGTATTCCGTTTTCTATTCACTATGCAAGCAAGTTATTGGATCCAACTCAAAGAAATTATACATTTACTGAAAAAGAAATGCTTGCGGTTGTTTGGGCTTTAGAGAAGTTTAGGTCTGTAATCTTAGGCTCTAAAGTGACAGTATATACTGATCATTCAACTATTATGTATCTAATGGAAAAGAAGGATGCGAAGACGCATCTTCATAGGTGGATATTGTTACTTCAGGAATTTGATTTGGAAATTAAGGATAAACCTGGGGTTAAAAATGTAGTGGTTGATTATCTTTCAAGGATTGAAATAAAGGATTTCCCTGATAATGAGCCTATTTGAGAGACCTTTCCAGATGAGTCTATTTGTGTTGTTGTCTCACTTCCATGGTATGCCAACATGGTGAACTTCCTTATCTCCAAGCAAGTTCCCCATGGATGGACTAGGAGCAATATAGACCATCACAAGTCAGATTCGAGGAAATACCATTGGGAGGATCCATTCCTTTTCTTTGAAGGACCGAATTGTATCTGGAGAAGGTGTATTCCTCAGGAGGAATACTGGAGTATCCTCATGTATTGTCATCTATTTGAAGCTGGAGGACATCATTCTAGAAAAAGAACCGCTCACAAGATGTTGCGATGTGGTTTCTTCTGGCCGACCTTGTTTAGAGATGCGGCTGACTTTGTAGGGTTGTGCCCTGTTTGTCAGAGAATGGGGGGATAGTGGGTTCTAGAGATAAGATGCCCATGCAACCTAATAATGTTTTGTGATGTTTTTGATGCTTGAGGTATAGATTTCATGGGTCCCTTCCCTACAAGATAAGGTTTTGAGTATATCTTGTTAGCGGTTGATTACTTGTCAAGATGGGTGGAGGCTATCCCAACCCGAGCCGTAGATGGAAAGACTGTATGCAAATTTATTAAAGATCATATAATTTAAAGGTTCGGGTACCTAAAGTGTTGATTTCTGTTGGTGGTAGCCACTTTGTTAATGGATTAGTGAGATCATTAACTAAGGACTATACATTTGAGCATAGAGTTACTAGTCCTTATCACCCACAATACAACGACATGGCAGAGGTTTTAAATAGGGAAGTGAAGAGCATTCTTCAAAAGTTAGTCCATCCAGATAAGAAGAACCGGTCTCAGTTGTCAGACCAAGTTCTGTGGGCTTACAGAACGACCTATAAGACACCTATGGGCACTTCACCTTTCAGGATGATTTTTGGCAAGTCATGTTATTTGCCTGCTGAGTTACTGCACAAATCTAAATGGGCAATAAAGAAGATAAATTGGAGCTGTCACTTAGGAAAATTATGTAGAGACCTTGAACTTGAACTATTGGAAATCCACAATAGAGCATATGACAACAACATGATTTATAAGGACAAAGTTAAGAAGTGGCATGATGCGCATATTAAATGCAAGAACTTTATCCCTGGACATAAGGTATGGTTGTTTAATACCAAGTTGAAGATTTTTCGTGGGAAACTTAAATAAAAGAGGATGGATCATTTCATTGTTAAGGAAGTGCATGAGAACGGTAGTGTAGAATTTCAGAGCTTTCAGAGAATGCACTATCCTTTCTGGTTAACGGGCAACTACTTAAATATTTTGTAGAATCTAAGAAAAGGTTAACTCCTATTGAGATAATCGACTTCATGCCTATAGATGCAATTTCATATTTTTAAAATAAGGCGTGAGCGTCATGACAGATTCAGATTACAAAATCCAGCATCATCATATTCATATTCTTTATGACTCTATTCTTATGTACTGATCTTAATCCTTATTCTTTTGCCCACCTATACTTAGGTTACTTTCATCCTAAGTATAGGGGGAATTTGTCAATCCATTCTTTTCTATTGAGGTCTCTCCTATGTAGTCATTTCTATCTCTTTACTTAGGTTTTCCAAAACCTAAGTATAGGGGGGACTGTCCTTGTAAAATTTATTTTGACTCATTTCTTCTCATCCATACACTTGTCTTATTTCTTAATCAGTTCTCGCATATTCTTTTATGCTCAGTTGAGCTACGTCTTCATATCACTTTGCGCTATGAGGACATAGCAAAAGCTAAGTACAGGGGAGTCTACCATATATATTGCATATATACTCTAACCATAGCTCATATTTTTATTCAAACTTCTAGGGTTATGGATATCGTATTACAATTTTGAACTAAGTTTTGTATAAAATATTTTGAAATAGTTTTTAAAAATTATATATACATATTTGACATGGTTTTCAAGTGTTTTACACGGTTTGCAAAAATACGGTTTGACATGTTTAGAAAATCATTTGTAAAATATTTTGAAAGCCTACATATTTGTGTGATAATGTTTGGAAAAAGTTTTCAAATCTCTTTTCAAAACTAAGGGTGAAATTGAGACTCACTAAATTATTCAAATGCAATAAAAATCAGAAATTAATTTTGGTTGTGTCTCTTCAGTATCCTTTTTGAGTTTAAGGTCATCAAAGGTTGTGACGTTTCATTGAATCGTTTCTTCTTTCTCTTTATAAGGTTGTTTTACCTCAGAGTCTACACATGGAGGAAAGTCTAGATCTCAGTTCTATATTTGGAAGATCAAGTTGATAAAGAGTTCTTCGAAAAGAGTGATGCCAACTAAGGAGGATGATTTATTGGTAGAAGAATTAGATATGAAAGTACCTTTACCATTTCTTAAGGATGTCCAGTCTTTGGATTCTTACCTATCTTGTAAGCGGGGTCACCCTTCTATGTCTAGTTTTTCTCTTCTAATGAAAACCTAAAAGTCTGTTGCAGAATTTAAAGGTTTGATTCATCTTCCCATAATCATGAACAATTTTAAGGTTCTCTATGTAGATATGGATAACACTTTTGATGAAGAATGACATCATTCTAGGAGATTGAAGTTTCAAATTGAGGAAGATATCTCTTATTCAGAATCTGAGGTGTTCTCTATTAGGAAGAAGCAGTTAAAACATAAGGCTGCCTGTGATTTTAAACCTCAAGGATCCAATCTTGACTTTTAAGGAACTGAAGTTTGTAGTGTTGTGTTGAGTATCTTAAAATGTTCTTCGTATTGTCCCTCTGTGATGTTTTCTCAAAGATCTCCAAAATTTTCAAATAACTAACATACTGACTTATTAATCGGTGTCTTTTCCTGATATTTTCATTATGCACTCAAGGCTTTAGATGATCTTTAACACTTGGATTTAAGGAGGCCCTAAACTTAGAGTTATCTTTTTTAATCATTAGGGTCTTGGACTTAAAAATGCATACTCTCCTAGTTTGAAGATATGCATGCTATATTTCATGCTTAATCTCCCTTAAAAGAATTTGACTTTCACTTGCATGCACTCATGATTGAGATGAGTCAAGATATCACTGAGGAGACTGAGATTGGAAGTTTGAGTTTGGACTTGATCTATATGATGCTCGAGGATGAGATAAAATTAATGACGGCTTCATGAAACATGAGTGTCAGCATCTTACCCAATATGGGATATGTTCTCTTGTTATATCTTAACTTTGACCTAAAGTGCCAGGGTGTGATGACATTTAATTAATAAGTTAATCAGTGTGCGCCAATCTTTTGGTAAAAGCAATGGAGCTAGCCAAAAACAAGGAAAGAAAGAATGAATGAAATGCTCTCACCTTACAAAGTCAAATTGCAAAAGAGCTTCCACTAGAGGCAAGCGCTCCCAACCAGTTTAAAAGTGTCCACTTGGACCACCACTAATAGGACCAGGAGTCAGGCTAGCACCTAAAAAGGGTTCTACATTGTAAATGCTACAATCTGGATGTAGAAGTAATATTAGATACTCAAAAAAGGCACACCCGGTGTACTCCCAGGAAAACAAGTGCATGCGACTCCAACTTCTCTTGATGGATACACTGATTGGCAAAAATATAAATAAAAATTGTGTTGAGTATTGGTACTTGAGAGAACCATGTTCCAGTGAGAGGAAGAGAAAATAAGTACACTATCCTACATCCTCCATAATCTGGCCTTCCATCCATACCTTTAAAGTCTGACAAACTAAATGGATGGTGGATTGAAGCAAGACTAGATTTATTCCCTAGGGTTGAGAGTTGGGTCCTTAGGAGAGCTTCTAAGATTGGAATTTTTGGTGATGTCTTGATTCTACTCTCATGATGTAGTCTACACTAAGCCATACTTCTTATATATATGTACAATTGAGAGTCTGATAATTAGAGGAGTTGAATTCCTTTTGATTAATACTTGGATCAACTTCAAGTTTTGGGAATCCTAAAACGTAGTGTTCTAGGTCAAATCAAGCCTTGTATACTCACTTTTACATGTCAGGGATCTCATTAGTTAAACTAACTCTCTAACAAATTCTGTATTTATTAGATCGAGAACGAGCTTGGCTTAAGTATAGGAAGATGACAAATCCCAGATTTATCAGCTTAATTGATTATATTTATCTCTCTTGCTTAAGATAATCACAAGATTCATTGGTTAATTAACACTAACTATTAATTTATATGTTGTAAATAATTAACACTAATTATATACTAATATAATCCTATTATGGTGTAGTATTTTATGTATTTATTTTTTTGTTAAAAATCATATAAAAATTAAAATAAAATTATTTGTAAAACAACATAAAATAAAATAAAAATCCAAAAAAATAAGCAAAAGAAAAATTAAAACAATTGTTTTTATTACTATTTAATTTTTATCTATGTACAAATGACCTCTGATCTCCTTGATCTCTACATACAACTTTCATGTTTATCACTTTTTCTAATTCACCCTCTAACTAATTCCAACTTTGATTTTTTAGTTTCTTAAATTCTTATTGGGCCATGTGGCACTTCCAAAGCGCTTCACGTGGCCCGCTCCTGTGTCACCACCCATCTCCATTAGAGCTACTTGATCCTTTTGATGAACGCGATCCTCACCGTTCTTCAGCTTCTGATTCACAGTCGCATGATCTGTTTGGATCAGATTGATCCTGGTCATTGTCCTTCGCCCAAACCACAACCGTTGGATCAAAAGATCCAATGGTTCCTGCCTTTTCTTCAACCTCCAGCCAGTTACCTCTTTGTCTAAACCTCCACTCTTCACCTAATTCTTCAACTTCCTCCAGATTCCTCCCGACCAACCTCCACTGACAACCCCTTCCTCTAACTTTCCCCTCGTTCACGTCAACCACCAGAACCACCGGAGGCCACTGTGGCGCTCTTGCATGATGGTTGAAACTACCTTGAAACTTCCATAAACCACCTCCCATTTCTTCTTCAAATACCACTCCACAAGCCATCTTCGCCGGCTATCCGCCTCTACTTACGACAACTCCGAGCTCTTACGAACCTCTGTGACAGAGAGGCTACATGTGTGTGTATGAGAGAGAGAGCAAAGATAGAGCTGACTCGTTGGCGAGATCCACGAGCAACATCTCGTGTTGCAGGCCTCCAGCAATGGTGTGCTTAAGCTTCGAGCATTAGCCGTGTTCGTGAAGTGAAGATCTGGGTTTCTTTCGATCCCAATCAGGCTGAAGATTCATCCTTCAAATCAATCTCGAGACACAAAAGGATCTAGTTCTATTGGGTACTTAAATGTATGGATTTACTCACACAAATCAATTAATACACACCATTGTGAATTCACCAACGCAACGTTGAAGATCGAGATGATGGCCTTTTTATCTTGTCAAATTTAAATTGGTGATCAAATACAAATGTTGTCAGAGTTACGAGATATTAGGAACCTAAATTTCCTTATAAAATGTCCTGATTCCTATGACTACTTGCATCTACTCTCAGCTAGTATGGAAGTAAGTCAGACCGTATAAATACAACTACTCATTTACTTGAGGACTGGGCCTTACACGGTGTCCTCTAAACCTTCCACTATGTTAAGGAAATCTGGATCGTTTACCAGCTACACGTAGATCCTCACTGAGAAGTGGCTAATCATTTTTATGGAAATAGTAGTTCATATGAAAATTCATGGCTTGGCTCCATCCTAATATCGTCTCTCTCTCACTTGATAAATACCTGCAAACAAATGAGGGTTTTGTGCACCCGTAAAACAAGGTTTCTTTTATTCCATTTTTTTGGTCAACTTGCATCAATTCAGCCCTGATTTTAAGAGTTTGGTTATCGCTTGAATTTAAGTGATCACATCATCGCCTAATGTACAATCCCTTTTCCTCTATCCTTAAGTTGGTAAAAACTAAGAGAGAAAGCGAGAAAACGGAATGCAGTCAAAAATCAATGATGCATGAAGTCATTTGGAAATACTTACAACGCTTCCCAACACTCTTCATGTGGATGCAGAACAAAATTAATAAATCTAGCTATATGATGCAATTCGAAAAACACACCTAAGCATTAGTTCTATTAGCGATGAAGAAATCAATTCATTTGACTAAGTAAAATGTATGCTACGTGCATTTATGAATCTCCTAAGATTTTTGCAATTGTGAATCTTATGAGATTCGTTTAGTGTGCCCTAAATTATGAAATGGATTGAGCAAGAGTGACCTACGATCTTTCTATTTGGCGTAAAGCATTGACAAAACATCACTTAAGTCGAGAATCACTCTCGACACAACCACACATAAAGATAAATAAAGTTAATAGGCCTTTGTTTACATGCACGAGATCTCAATCGAGATATGCATTGAATAGATAAATTAATTACAATACAATGGAATAAATTCTAATTAAGCTAATTAATCTCTACTAAACAATTATTTCGTGGGCTCTCCAGGAAGTTGCTCCAAGCTTCTTGCTTCCGTCGTCCTTCAAAAATAGTTGGCTTCATGGACCTACCACAAAATAATATATATATATATATATATTAGGAAATTCTAGCGAGATTAAAATACTTAATTAAAAAGGCATCACAAGTACAAAACAACACTCAAAGGAAACAAGATCAAAAAAATTAAGCCCAAAATTACTTAATAAATAATTACTACTAAATATAATCACAAAATGTATCGCATCCCTGGCAACGACACCATCTGGTGAATCGCTGAATGCATAAATTAAGAGAGAGCCGTTGTAGCATGGGTAGAAAAATTCAATGACAAGGTTCTCGGCTTTAATTTATAACCTGTGAAGTCTCAGGTCGAACACAAGGACGCGAACAATTTTATTGCTTAAATTTAGATCTCAAATATTTTAAATATCAATTCTAGAATTAGTTACATTGCGATGATGCACAAAACTCAACATGATATATTTTTTAGCATATTTTTATGCAATTAAATTAAATGCAAACAATGATACACAATCATTGTGAATAGAACAACCACACTTAATAGTAACTGACACGCAACATGGATTAGTCATGATTTGACTTTTTTTTCTAATTTTACCTCTAACTATTTATTTTGCATTTATATTTGTATTTTCAGTCTCGAATTTTCTGATTGGGCCACGTGGCGCCCTCTAGGCAGCCCACGTGGCCCGCCTTTCCTTCCGCCACCCAGTGGCCTCGTGGGTCGTCAGATCCACTCACCTGCACCCCCATCTCCGCTGTCCATCATCGCTTTATTCCCAGCCATTGTATCTGACTCCCAGATCAGATCGGAGCCACCCACTTATGCCTCCATCACATCCGCCCAAAACAACCCTCATCCTATGCCTATCATTACTCCACGTCGCCTCCTCTCTATAACCACTCGATCCACTTATATCCTACGATCCACTGTACTCCACGTCATCAACTTTCCACCACTGTAGGATAAAACCCACAGATCACATCCTAGCCATTCGATAGCACCTCGATCTCATCTGTTGGATCAGATCCATGATCTGATCTCGTCTCTCCGCCAGCGCCCTCGTTAGGACCGTTGGATCGCATGATCCAACGGTCCAAAACCCATCTTCAACCTCCATCTCACCCAACTCCAGTGTTTCACCTCTTGAGACCCCCCCTTCCATTTTTAGTCGTCTCCCCTGTTCACCTCGCCCACATTCAAACACCTCTCCACGTAGCCCAATCCTCCGCCTTCCTCGCGCCACCTTCACCACCCCGTCTTCACTTCTCAATCAAGCCCCTAGCCGTTCGAAACCTCCATCAGCCCTCACTGTAATGTCCAGTCTCCTCCATCTATAAAAGCACATCCCTCCGCTCTATCACCCTCGTCCACCATTTTAGGCTTTAGCCCTGCCTTCCCCCGCCCCTCCGGTGACAGCGGAGGGGCGGATCTTCATGGCGGCGGTGGTTTCTGCCGGTGTCGACCCACGGCCGCTTTGGTCGTGTCACGGTTGGCTCCGCCACTGCTGAGCACCGAGGAAGATCACCCTCGTTGTGCGACGACCCCCCGAGGTCCGATGAGGGCCTCATCCCAGATCACTGCCTTCGCCACACCTTGCTCCGGCGAGGTGCTTTTTCCTCTGACTTCGCCGAAATTCCCCAACTTCGTCGCTCGCCTCCCACTTCACCTAACCATCCTCTGACCCTCACCATCCTTCAGTCATCCTCGCCGATCACCTTTCTTTTCTCCAGGACCTCCCCTCACTCCGACCCCCTTCTGCTCCAACGCCGCCAGAGAAGAAGCCCTTGGCCACCGCTTCTTGTCGCCTCCACGACCTCCACTCACTCACAAAACCTTCGCACTCGCACGCACCTCGCTTTGGCTACATCTAACGCTTGCAGGAACCATCAATGGTCGGAGCTCGAATCACCCCGTCAATCTCGAAATTCTCCTCCGATGACCATGCTCGGTCGAGCAGGTTCAGACATCGGCGGAGCTTTCGAGTAACATTTGAGCAATGAATATGTAGTAAGTGTTCGCATAATCACAGTCATTCACGCGTGCTTCTAGTCGACCCTAGTCGCTTCTTCATTGTGTGTATCGCTTAGATTCCCCTCTGTGTAATTTCGACATGGAGACCCATGAGGGCTTGATCCTGCACCCTCAAATAGCCCGCCATTTCCCCTCATTCGCATCTATTAGATTCACAATAGGAAGAGCTCTGTAACTAACACCCGCAGGCCTTCAGTAATCGGAACTCGACCGGAGATATTCTTAAGTTCTTATCCTCCGATGAACTGCTGTCGAATCAACGCCTGAGATACCTACAAGACGTTTTCTAAGCATTAGCATTCACGCGTGGTGTATACAAGGCATCAGTGACCTGCAAGCTACGTGGGAAGGCACGCCGACATAGAACAAAGGTCGCATGAGCACAAGCTCCTCCATCGTACGAGGCGGAAGAAGGGGAGGATCTCAGCTAGTAGATACCCTTGGATCTGCTCATTTTGGGCAGGATCTTAGGGTCCAGATTCCGCCATGTATCCTGACAAGACACTAGTTCAATCCTCAGGATCAGTTGACCGAACCTTAGTACAAGGCAGCAGAGCTCGACACGTGGACCAAACCTTATGCCTCGAGCCCAATTTTTGGAGATTTTGCAGTGGAGGCCCTATAGTTCTTCCTATTCACAGATAAGTCCTTCCACATTGATAACAAATTTCATATTTACCCTTGCAGAATGTATTATTTACGTTTTAGTCCTTCTTAGTCCCGTTCTGTAATAAAAGTTGGAAGTTTTTCTTACATTTGTGCCCATGGATTCAATGTCTAATATCTTTTTGTCCTTAAATCCAATCAATGTGATTTTAGTCCCGTTTCAAAGCTTGTGTAACACTCTATCCTTTGGCGAATTTTGTGATTAATTTTGATTCAAAAGCCACATAATAATTGTTCTTTGTTTAAAGTGCTCGATTAAATCATGAGACATTATTGAAAAATGCACTTTGAGTGAACAATTAAATCTCTGAATTACCTTGATTTTTAAAGATCTATTGTTAGTTATCTAAATAATATTTTTAGGTCATCAAATGATTTAATTACCTATTATCACTTTTAAACATTAAAATGAAGGTTTAACCCATATAGAAAGAGTTTGAGACTGATATCATAATGTTCCTATTCTATCCCTTAATCAATAAGCAATCAATTCAGGATATTTTCGTGACTAATCCAAGTTGTGTGTCATTTACTGTTAAGTGTGGTTATTCTATTCACAGTGATTGTGCATCATTGTTTGCATTTAATTAATTTCATAAAAAATGTGTTAAAAATATGTCATGTTGAGTTTTGTGCATCATCTCAATATAATTAATTCTAGAAACGCTATTTAAAATATTTGAGATCTGAATTTAATCAATAAAATTGTTCGCATCCTTGTTCGACCCTGAATTTCCTAGGTTATAAATTAAAGCCGAGAAACTTGTCATTGAATTGTTCTCGGTTCTGTATGAGAAGCTAAGTACCCTTGCTACAACAAATCTCTCTTAATACATGCATTTAACGATTCATTAGTTGTTTAAGCCCAAGTAGTAATCCACACCAACATCACTTATAACATGCTCTCATACTTCGTGAGTATTTAGATGCAAGACTATGCTTGGAGCTTCTCCAGTAGGTTAGAGATTGTTTTTGGGAGCGCACGATTATTGGGATAATTTAATGGATGCAAGATCAATTAGCATGAAACACGTATAAGTAGAGGCGATGGTGGTTCGTGACATCTAGCTATTATCAAGGAAGGGAAATTACTATAAAGGAGAACATTTACAATGCCCTCGGTTCTTTTATTCTTTCTTACTGTTCTGTCACTCTTTGTTGATATGGGGAGTCAAAACCCGCGCCTCAAGTTATAAACTAAAATAAGAATAAAATAAGAATCCAAATAGTGGTCTGGTGATAATGCAGTGTGCCTACACCTTATATAAGCCGGATTCAAATCCTAAGGGAGACATTTTGGACCTCCAAAATTACCGGATCTACTATTAAAAAAAGTTATAAACTAAAATAGATGACTCTTAGTACAACTCCTATCAAGACCGAACATGCAGTACAACTCGACTCGCATTGGGAGTACGATTACTGATTTCTATTAAAATAAACTCTTTTTCCTTTTTCTTGGATGAATGATGAGACAAAAGTTTAAAAATGTCATTTAATTCTTATAGATTATGAAGAGAAGAGAATTCATCTAGGTACTTTTAGAAAAAAAAAGGTTCTCTTCGTTCATCAGACAAAAAAGATGTAAAACAACATAACATAGTAAGTCATAGATTCATAGCACACCCGAGTTTACGGATACAAAACTAGATGCAAGAATAGGAGCAACAATGGTATGAACATCAAATACATATGGAGACCAACACCACATAAAAACACCCCAAAGGCTCTTAAGTAGAAAGGAGGGGAGATATAACTCCCCATCAACAACATGTGTGAAAAGCTAAGAACGTAATCCTTACAATCATACATAACCCATTGATTGGCAGAGTTTCATGTCAGGGTGAAGTATGAAGCATAAATAGGGCCTCTGGGATGAGGGGGAGCATGACTACTATGATACGATCTTTGTGGTTCTCGGGGCATCGAGACCATTTTTTCCGGAAATCCTTATTGTCAACTTTTCCTATTTCTATGTTTGTCTCTCTGACTTCACTCTCTTCTTGACTTCGTGTGGGGCAGGTGTGTGAGACCGTGGCTATGGCAGCATAAGCTTTATGGTAGGACTAATAGGAAAGGTGGTAGTAGATGTTATTATACTTGTGTCGGTTGGGGACCGTGTTGATTTTCAACAAGCAAGACAATGATCTTCTAGAGGAAAGCAAAGAAAAATCAAGCTAGGATGAGAAGGCCCGAACAAGTCGGGTGAGATAAAGGTAGGAGGTTGAGACCTCAAGGGAGGAAGGCCAAGTTATTTGAAGGCTATGATAGTTCGGATAAAACCTAGAGATAATGGAGAACCAAGTCGAGGAGGTGGGAAGGAGAGCAATTGCCGACAGAAGAGAAGGTTCTATTAATGATCAATGGTGCAATTAATAGCACAACCACATCCAACATGTTAGTCCTCTGACTAAGGGACACTCTCCCACAAGGTTCTATTAATGATCAATGGTGCAATTAATAGCACAACCACATCCAACATGTTAGTCCTCTGACTAATGGACACTCCCACAAAAGAGAAAGACTTATCAACCAAACAAAGAGGTTAATCTATCATCCACATCCTTCGAAACATGGGCAGAACTGGGAATTTCATGATATTTTTAAATAGAGTTAACATTTTTAAAACAAACCTCTTTCAATTTTGATAAACTCACAATTTAAATATATTATTAAGGTTAGAATTTAAAATATATTATTATTTTTAATGGTGATTTTTGAAATTTGATAAATCTAACCATTTAAGTCTCTCTAAATCTGTCCCAAAAAAAGCTAAATTATCAAATAAAATTCTGAAATAAAAAAAATTCAAGGTTAAAAAACAATAATTTTTTTATTTATAAGGAGTGCTAGAAAAAAAGGGAAAGATAGATGAACTCGAATATAATTTTATATCAAATATACTTAAAATTTTCATACTTTGGAGGTGATTGGATAAACTATATAAAAGAAATTAAAATCGAGTGAGGTAAGATTAGAACCCTACTCTCCAAAATAAAAATCATGTTAATCAACCACTTGACCATTAGACAACTTTGCAACGTTTCTCCAATAACACGATTTATTATACAGGGTCATATTAAAAACTCAATACATTACACAAGTGACATATAACAGTCAAGGAAAGATTATGTCCCCTCCATAACATATACTAATTTCGCTCCTGCTTCCAAACATTTACATTAACAAAACATGCTAAGGTTTTGTCCAGTAATCTGGGATACAATTGTCCAAAGTTACAGAAGCTCGGAGGAGAACAAATAATGTCATGAAATGGATGTGCACAGGATTCTAAAAGTATCCATTAAAGTGCATGTGGTGGGTGATGCCCACATTTTTTTGTTATGGTACCACTATTTGTTTATCTGCATGTGTCCCATCATATATGTAATG
Organism: Ottelia alismoides; assembly: GCA_037367405.1. NCBI lineage: Eukaryota > Viridiplantae > Streptophyta > Magnoliopsida > Alismatales > Hydrocharitaceae > Ottelia > Ottelia alismoides. The sequence continues at coordinate 90,542 of JAZKJV010001134.1, read as the reverse complement.
TCCCTTCACGCCCATTGCATTGTCACCATCTAATCTCCTCAAAAGTGCGTGATTCCCTTTTCATCCCTTTCGTCGGAAGCTACACACTTCATCGAAATGCCTCAGCTTTTTACACAACCATATTACAGAATCGATTAACTCACAATAGCATGTTCCCTGTATGACCTGTTATTCGATTTGGAATGGTGCCGTCCGACTGCCTAGTGAGAACAAATCAACCTGCTTACAGGTTGGTCTGAACAATAATTGTACCATGTGTATAGAATCTTCCAAACCTGGGGAGCTTTGTTTCTTTCCATCAGTACAAGAAAAGGAGCAATCAAAGACGAAATAATAAGGTAAGGTTGCGTCTGTATTAATTTGATGCATCGTTGGCACCAATCCTCACTGTCAGAATTAATGCATGCAGTGCTCTTCTTGTTTCCCCACCAACTTTTTTAAAATATATAAATAGGTAATTACTAGGATCTGAACCTTGAGCTGTTAAGGTGGCACTCAACTAAGCTTAACCATTCTATCGTTCAGAAAGAGTTAAACGAGCTATTTTTTGCTTTTCCTTCGATTCATACATCATCTGAAATATGAGAGCCTGCAAATTAACCAGATTCCAAAAAAGAAGACGATTATAGACGTGGCATGAATCTGAGAGGTGGGAGTTAAAGAAGTTCTAACAGAATAGCAATAGAAGAGTCTGAAGTCACAAAAAGAGACAGACAACATCGACCACATCATAAGTGGATGGTCAAAATAGCCCTTGTTTTCAAGCAGTTCCTTATCCACGGAGTGGTATGATTGGTGTGAATTTCTTTGATCATGGGGATTATTTTAGAGCAATGACAGGTATGCATCTCAATGGCACTAACTAGGAACGACGGTGACATCAGGAATGAGCCTAATCAGATAAATTTTCTCGTTAAGCAATCTCCAGATTTGTCTAATATTTTACAGGGAATTCTTGACAATGTGATTTAGTATATATAGTGACACCGATGGTGAAGAGGTGGACGCGTTGGAGACCTCAATCTCAAGTCTTCTTCTCATTGGATTGTCTTTGTTGAGGTACGTGCACATTTCATGAGAATGGATCTTAGTTGTTGATCTTCGTGAAGACACCTCTCATCATACTTAAGGGTCGAGATACTCTCGATCAACAAATTGATGTGACTTGTGAGGTACAATAATTATTAGAAAATAATCGAGTTAGAGCTGTAGCTATGAGTGCTACAGATAGTCTGACGAGAGGAATGGAAGTCGATGAGGTGGGCGATGTTTTTTTTTAATTCATTGTGGATGTAACATCAGTATACAACAACTGATTGAATCAATGACCTGAAGTAGGTTGTACCAATGTTTTTGAAACTAAAATGGTCGGATCGGATTGCACCATGTAATCAAACCGATTCAATCGGATGATGACATCATCATTAAATAAAATAGGATTAAATCAGTCCGGTGAGAAAAAAGTGGTTGAATCAGCTAATCAAACCCAAATAACATAACATGTATATAAAATATACACTAAAATATACTTGAAATACAAATAAAATACATAGATAATGTATATATTTCCAATATATACAAAATTTTTTGTATGCACCATCAAATGTCATACATATCATATATTACTATTTGGACTAGTTGCTTTATAACATAATAATAGTTTAAGCATATTTAATACCTATTACATCTAAATTTTTTTGTTACAGTAGTTGTTTAGGAGTTTGAAAGAGGTAACCAAAGGACATGGGTTTAACTCCCACTACTAGCATTATTTTTAAATAAATTAAAAATCAAATGTAGTTCAACTTCGGCTGAACCTGGTTAAACGAGGTTAAAAATAATATATTGAACTGGTGGGTTGATTAAAATTTAAACATTCGAACCGAATCGTAAGCAGGGACGAAGCCATGATTTTACTTTTGGGGGGCTTAAACAGGGATGAGCATTGGGACTGGCTAGATCGGCCCAACCCATAGCCCAACCCACTTAATCCAAGCTGACCCCAGCCCAAACAGAACTTTGGTCATGCTTGGGCCTTGTATATAGGCTCATTTAAAATTCGAGCCAGGCTCTGGCTTAAGTAAGCCCAGTTCGATAGGTCTGCCGACCCGACATGAAGATGATCCCAATAAAAGACCCAAAGGCCCAACCCATCATCCCAATATTAATCACTTAGACATCATTAGTGAAACCTGTATGTTTCCCAAGTCTCGAGTCTATGCACGACTCTCTCAAGTCTCCCCGCATACTGATGAATCCATGATTCATTAACTTTTCTTCTGCATTTTATCTTAAAACCCTTAACAAATGCATCCAAATATCCATTAATTCTCATTTCTTATAAAAATATCATTCATGAATTAAAAAATATTTTTATGCATTAAAAATATGTAAATAAATAAACAATAAAAAGAAAGAAATAAAAAAGAGACAACCATGTAAATATGTATATATTGTACAATATGACTATACGGTATAAATATAGTTGCACGATGAGGCGAGGTTTGAGTTGATCCTAGCCATTCCTTCGCACTTTGAATGCAACCATCAGATCTTTTGATCGGACGATTGGGATCACCCTCGGACTTTGAAGATCAAGTTACTTCTCTATTGAGAGCAGTCACTAAAATCCAGACCTGTTTCATCACTCCCTCGGACTGGAAGTGTCATGGTTATACAATCGTTTATGATCACATCACCCTCTGGTATTCCCAATACTTGCACATCCTGCATACTGGAAGACCAATGATCAACCTGAAGATGAAGATCTATTTTATGCTGTCTTCTTCAGGGTTTGATCACCAAGTTTCTCAATCTTGGTCATTGGGATTTGGTATCGATCATATGCTTTCCCAAAGCATATATCATACCTTCAAATTATTGTCATGCTTCCAAAGCACGACGACCATGCATGGAATTTGATCGGTCCCAATACCTCATGAGTGAGCTCATGTCTTCCGGTTCATAAGTGAACCTGTATGATCCCTTTGAGAGATCGTATTACTCATATGTCCTTATATGCGCACCAGCTCGCCGGTGTATAGACCTTGGTTAGGTCATCAACCTACTGGTCTGCCAAATGTACACACTCAGACATATAGTAACACATCTGTCTCCGGTCAGAGGATGTGTGCCTATGCTGTGTCAACATTCAACATAGGACTTAGGTTATCTCGATCTCACTAAGTCAACCCATTGACTTAACTAATCTGACATCTCCGAATCATTATTCCCATACGGAGGACCTGCATCAAGAGGTCGATCAGATATCAGCCTATGTGAGAAAGGATTGCCATCTCCTACTCAGTCTGGAGATCATCTCTTAATAATCATTTGACAATGCTTGATGAGTCCTCTATCTAACCCATTAGATATTCATCCAAGCACCAGCCTCTATGATTCAATTACTGAATCAACAGCTTTATGATCATCAAGATGGCCATGGTACATAACCCTAATTGTACAGAGGGACCTATTATGCAAATTATTTATTCTTCATTTCAGATCAGGGAATGATATGTGCAATAAAATTTATTGCATAATGGCTCGTCGTGGGCTCGCATGTCCAACAGGAGGCACATAACTCCATCTACCCAAACATTGTGAGATCTCACCTTTGAAAAGATAGTTAAAGCTGAGAACCTTTGTCGTATACCAACCTCCTATTATTAGATGAATCATTTGAAGTGTGTGTTCATCTGTGCATACCTCATGGTTATTATTACAAACATTAGTATTGGTTGTAAATAACTTGTATAATTGTTTAATGACCATTACATACGCGCTATGTTTGAAAACCTTAACTATAATTTGATCAGCTATATAAAAAATTCAGACTCATATTGTTATACATCACATTTCTCTTGAAATACATCAAACAGAAGGAATTTCCATACATATAGGATCTTTGGAATTTGGAACTTGAATTTATCAAGATTTATATATGCACTTATCTATATTTAATAATAACTTTCCAATTGTTTAGAGATGTTGCGAGGGCTGTTAAATGATTCTTAACTTGGAAAGTAACTTCCTTTGGGATTGGACATCTAAAATCCAATAACATGCAAATGAAAACTTCACACGAGAAAATAATGTCATCTTCACCCTTTGATGAATTGTATGCGATTAAGCCCATGAAGAGTCAGGGAGTCACTAATAATGGCCACTTAACCTCTACCGTTAATTAATCCTTGCCCTTAGTAGAATCTAACATACTGTATATAATTTAAAAGCATCCCACGTTAAATGTGAGGTCATCATTGCATGAAGTAATTATCAATCCTAATCGTATGGATTCATTATGATTTTAATAACTTAATGCATGTAAATGAATTTGAGAGACTAATGAAACGCCATGTCACTTGATGATGAAAAGAACCTATTTGACTTCTCTATTTTACTTTTACGAGAAAAGTCATATGATAGTGTAACGCTGTAAAACTATATGATAGTGTAACGCTCCAAGTTTTACAGATTTAATGTCATAAGCACTGGAATTAAAGGGTATATTTCACAAAAAAGATTAATTAGCAGAAGGCGTTATGAGCACATAACTTTAGATGCGGTCCATCATCACAACGTAATATTATGTCATGTATATATGATCTTCTCAACAAAATATTGGACATCATTATCTACAATGCAATGTTAATACTCTCATGATAACATCTACAGAAGAAAACGAATAACACAGATAACCAAATGCGTGCAACAACAAGAGAGTGAGGGGAAACTTATTCATTCATATGGAGCACATAACCAAATGCGTGCAACAACAAGAGAGCGAGGGGAAACTTGTTCATTCATATGGAGCAGACATATTCCAAGATCATCAAAACTATCTCAACCGATTCAAGAAAAATGATTTGAATGAAAATATGTATACATGAAAAGACGCTATCAAAGGACCATTGTAATCATATTAAACCAACAATGAGGGAAAGGGGCATCATTACTGCTCCAAGTATGTTCAAGCAAATGGGAACAAAAAGAGGTGGAAACCAACAGCAAGAGGGAGGTATTCGTCGTTACCTCCGAGGATGTTCCCTCGGGATCTCCTCTCACACGGAAATGGTATTTCTGTCTCTCGATTGTAGCGCGAAAGCATGTGCGAAGGTGACCTTGAGCTTTCCTACGTGATGGTGGTCGCAGATCTTCGATCGGAGCTCCTTCTCTAATGTCGACGACGACCCTCCGACGACTAGACTAGCCAAGGTGGTGGTGCTCCAATGAGAGGGAAGGGTGGTGGTGGCTAGTACTTTGAGAGAGTAGCCTATCACCTTCTATTTATAGGAGGAGAGGTGAATTTAGATCCAATTTCAGACCCGATTCGGATCCACATATGGATCTTGACCATCCATCTTAAAACATTTTTATCTTCAGCTAGGAATATCAGAATTTGACGTTCTTGGGCTCATTGGAAAGATCTTGAAGAGATCTACGAAAAGGTATGATTATTTTAATTTTTTGGTTGTTGAAAGTACTCCAGATTTTAGGGAAAAAATACAGGGTTTCACATCCACCATATCCTCATCTTCTTCGTCCATCACAGACATTCACTCCGCTCACGCTTGCACTCACACATACTATATGCTTCGACCATTCTCTTCCATAAAATTGCAGGTTCAAAAGTCCTTCAATGACCAGAAATGATAAATGGGTTCCGATCTAAAGCTTCTTCTCCGATGTCCCTTCATCCTCTCCAATTTCTAGAGGAAGTCGCACCTCCACCAACCATGCTTCACCTTCGCTGACCCTTCGTGGATATTTACCGACCTTTAGATGAGTCTCAGAATGATGGAGGAGCAAAGGGGCTCTCGCCGGAGCCTCGCCTCGTAGCCTCTGCTCACGACGGAGCAAAAGATCCACGACGTACATTTACCTCCCGCCAATTTGGGCGGTGATCGAACAACTGCCAAGAGGCCACATCTCCAAGTCCGAGCATGCTACCTTGGTTTCTTCAATCTGTCCGCTGAAGCATCGCATCTCGCTACGTTGCCCAAGCCCACAACATCACCTGAGCCTAGGACCGCATGCGACAGACGCGTGCGGGCCTGAGTAAATTGCAAAGCTACCCTCACCGATCTCCGTTATTGCAAAAATACCTCGGTGCAGGTAGTATTCAGTAAATTTCAGCACCGGTTTTCTTTAATTGTGTTTTAGTCCATGTAGGGATATGTTTGCAAACCTTGTGCTATGTTTTCTCACGTTTTTATCACATTTATGCCCCTGCATTCACACTTGAATATCTTGAGCATCTTTTATCCAATTGAGATGATTTCGGTATCATTTTGATCCTTGTTTAATTATCTTTAATACAACTATATTTATTCTTCGATTTGATGCTGGTTGAGTAATTCAATTAATTAGAGATGAATGAGATACTGAAGTTCATAATGAAATGGAATTAGGTTTTTAATGAAATGCTCAGTTATATCTAGATTTAATCGTACACTAGTTTAAGTCTGATAATTCATTTTAGGGCATAAACGTATGTTTCTTTTCATGTGTTAATGTAACTTCATTATGTCATTATTTCTGATATGCACTAGAATATTTTAAAATGCATTCTGTTTCATTTGTGCATAAATTTGTGATGTGCATTTTATCTTGCATTGCTTGTGTGCATTATTTTGTCTATCTGTTTTGACCTAGATAATTTATCAATTGCTTAATATAAATATTAAAAATCTGAATGATCGTATTATGGCTCGTGTCCATGTGTTCGACCCTAGACTTCTCAGGTTTATAAATTCAAGCCGAGAACATCATCATTGAGTTTCTTCTTCGTTCTGCATGATTCTCCAGGTGCCCGTGCTACAACGGATACATATTAATCTACGTATTTAGCGATTCATCGTACACCTCCGTGTCCTCGTTCGGAAAAACAAGTTCTTTATGCGGAAGCTCCGGGCTTCTGTCAAAATATTGCAGAGATGAGATTCTCTAGGGCTTCTTTGGCGATTTCATGAATTCCTTACACTCACGTTTGTTGTAGTGGTCCCTTTTGAGATTTGCTAATAATAATCGTGTTTTTGTTATTTTTGGCGATTGCACTTGTGTACCTGACAAGATTGACAGTTCTATGCTCCTGTAGTTAGTTATTGTATCAAACGGATGTTAAATTACACACACAAGTGTAGCCGCAAGTAAAGTAAAAACAGGGCAGTATACTTCCTCCTCTTTGACTTTACCTCCTCATTGATGAATCATAACTATCATGCTGACTTTAATTAATTATACAAATCTCAGCTCAATTTCATTTTGTTTAACCTTCATTTTTTCGTATTTTACATCACACTCATATTTCATGCATTGTAAGTACACCTATGTAAATTTGCAATAGTTACTGACAAAAAATGTAAATTTGCAATAAGTAAAGAAACATCAATTCAATACATTAAATATACATCATCATAAATATATTAGAAATATCCCAATACACCATATAGGAGTATGGATATTTTATAACTACCAATATGCAACCATCTTGATTCTTAACAACAATATAAAGATCTAAATTTCAAAATTACAGTTACATGAATCACCATATTTTTAAACTCACTCTGCAATTATGATCCTTAAAATATGTTTATTTTTTTACAGATAAACCTATGACAATGACTTACTAATGACAATTCATATCTTATCGTTTTCACCTGCTTAAAAGATTTGTGTAAACAAGACACACCCAGATCTATATCTATCTATTTATCTATATAGAGAGTATTTGAGATTCAATTCAAATCTTTAAATATACAGATGTTCTAAAGTTATAAAAAATGTAGGATCAGATAATTATGTCAAACAATATATGTAACCTTCTTATTAGAATTAATAAATACTACTAATATATGTTATATAAATTGTGATAGGCTACATTGACCGTTTAATATCAACTAAGCACCAATGGGCACTTTATTATAGTGGGCCCATTATTTCTCAGTAGAACCCCTTTGCCTCTTTCCCATTCCATATCTCATAAAGCAAACAAATCTTCTCCTGTTTCCTATACCCAAATCGAGTGGTCCCCCTCTTTGTTACTCCTCCAAATTTCGAGATGTAATCAAACAAATACTCCATTTAACTTTCCTATTTTATTCGTTGCAGGACCTGTGTAGGATGCGAACGAATACGAATGTGAATTCAAGTCATACCATAATCATATCCATATTATTTTACGAATACGAATACAGATACGAATGTTAGACGAATGTAAAAAATCAAGATCCGTATCCTCAAAATACGAATACGAATACGAAATGAATCTTTTACGAACGAATACGAATATACAAACGAATGTTAACTTTAAGATGAATATTAAATTATAAATCAAAATGTACCTAGATTATTTGGTGACTACTTCCACATAACTTCCATCTATTGTTTAACAACATTCCATGATTCAAACAAGCAACATATGTTGTATAAAATCTACGTTATATGCTATAATGTAAGAGATCCTCTTGTGCAATCACAAAAGAAAATGGTAGAATGGAAAGAACATTAGAAGATTAAAATGATATACCATATCGGCTGCAGTTGCAAGGGAGGGCGAGGGAGTGAGGGAGGCGTCTACCTATGGCTATGAGGGAGGATGATGGAGGTGAGGGAGGGCAGCTGTGGCTGCGAGGAAGGGCGAGGGAGACGAGGGAGGTTGGCTGCGACTGTAAGGGAGGAGGGGGAGAGTTCGTTGTGGCTGTGACGGAGGGCAGGGGGTGAGGTAGCGATTGCGGCAGAGGTTAGAGGAGGCGAGGGTTGTTGGCTACAATGGAGGGAAGAGGGCGGGCGAGACGAGGTAGCGGTTGTAGCAGAGGGAGAGGAGATGGTCGACGCGGGGGTGGGGCTGGCGGTAGGGGGGCTGCAAGGGGGAGGCAGCGGTCGGCATGAGGAGGTAGGGAGGCGAAGGGCGTGGGGGGTGGCAGGGGTGGGGGACGTAGGGGGAGGCGGTGGTCGGCAGGGGGAGGCAGGGAGGTGAAGGGCAGAGGGGACGAAGGGAGCAAGGGGACGCGGAGCAGTAGGGGGTGAAGAGGGTGGCGGAAGGTGCAGGGGATGGCGGGGGAAGGAGGACACAAGGGAAGGCGAGGCTACATGGGGAGGTGGCGAGGGAGGCGGAGGGTGCAGGGGAGTCGGTGGATGGCAGATAGCATGAGGAGGAGGAGGGGGGGGGGGGGGGGGGGGCGAGGGTGGCGGCCTTGGGGAGGAGGGGGCGTGGGGGCGTGGAGAAGGGGCGTCCGGGTTGAGGACTGGGGATGGGATTTGGGGGGATATTAATCCTAATTTTGATTTTTATAGAAAATATAATACAAATATTCGTATTCGTATTCGTATTCAGATTTGTTTGTTTTTTCTATTCGTATTCGCATTCGCATTCGTTAACCCAATATTCATATTCGTATCCGTAAAAAAATGTTTAAAATATTCGTATTCGTATTTGTCTATTTTAAAAAACAAGAACCATATGTTCTTAAAAACGAATAAAAATACGAACGAATACGAATATTTCCGCATCGGTTTGTATCCCTAACTGTGACAATGTAGATCTTCCTCAAGTGCAATCCAAACCTGCTCGTTATTCTCTCCAAAGTGAAGTTGCCCCGCTGCCCACGCCATCTCTGGTGAAGTGGTGAGTCCCAAAACTGCGGGGACTGCGGGGACTCCGGTTGTCTTCCACAACTATATAACATCACGCTGCTGCTTTTTCTGATACAAATCCCTCACGTCCTGAAGCAAATCCATTGCAGTATCTTCAAAGGTGCGTCTCTGTCCCGCAGGAGCATCCGGTACCATCATGACAGAGGAAAAAACTATCTGCTCGAAGGGGAGAACACATCTTCTACAGCCCTTGGACAGCTACACCTTAGCCACCTCCAGGTCGCTGGATGCACCACCTAACACTCAGCTGCGCAGCCCTGTGCACTGCCTCGCGCTCAGCCGCGCAGCCCCGCGCCAACTTCTGAGTTCTGACTGCCGCACACAGTCCCGCGCCGCCTCGCACCCGTCTGCGTTATATTGTGCGACCCCGAGCTCTCCAGCCCGTGATTCCACTGCCGGTCATCGTCTCTTCCACCAATTCTAGGGCTCAAGTCCTCGTACGGAGAAAGAAGAAGAGATTTCCTTTTCATTTATTCATTTGCATTTTAATATAGTCACTCTCATTTAAGTTGGACTTAAAGTGTTATTTTTACAAAGAAGTTTTGTTAATTTTAATTTCAAAGTATTTGCAATTTGCTCATTTCTTTATTATATTCTAAAACTTTGCAAAAAATTACGTGATTAGCTTTTCTAAGTTCACTTGTTTGTTTTATTTTCAGGTTAATCCTTGAAACCATAAAATCTATATATTTTTACCCCCTAATATTCTTATCATCTTTAGAAATGTCATAAAAATTCAGCAAAATTCCAGAAAAATCTCAAAAATAGTAGGTTGCATTTTGATCATTTTTAAAATACATTTCATCTTCCATTAAAGCCCTTAAATAAAAAATACATTTCTATTTTGCTTGTTTTAGAAATCAAGTTAAGTTTGAAATTAAGGTGAAATTACAAATTTCTTTGATCTCAGTGGATTCAAACCTCTACTTATCATATGCATTTTGTATGTCTCTATTGTGCTTGTAGTTGCATATTATTTGTTTGATCTTGATTTTTCGTGAAACAATAACGTGGTAAAATCAATAATTAAGCCACGAAAAATCGCATCAACACCCATCCATCATTGCCCACTGCCATCGAGATGGAGTTCTCCTTCCTTGCTATGGAGTATTATCTTGTTCAACCAACCTTTCCTTCAAATTCTCGCAAATCGTCGTAATCTGCATCAAATCCTCGAGCCACATCTTCTGCTTCGCTTCCTTGGAAGCTAGGATCTCCCAACGTGATCACCATGCAAGATTGCATGGTCACGTTACTATTATTATGTTTGTACATGCTTGGGATCTCCGCATGCAGTGATGCGAGCAACTTTCAATCAGCCCATGGCCCCATGAATTCCTCCCTCAATCTCAAACCAATCAAGATTTCCATCATGCTGTCAAATTTTCTGCGTCTTGTTCAATATCTATTTGTTGTATACTATTTTATCGAAATTGTACATAATCGTTGTTAATGATATAGTGACAAATATTACACTCGTCATTAATCTCAAGTATAAAATGAGATTTAGCAACGGATAATACGGTCGTTAGATATATTTAACAATGGACAGTATGGTAATGTATTTTTTAAGAAAGCATAAGTACAAACCCATTTTGTTGCAGTGGGCATGGGTATAAAAATCATTAAAAAAATTAAGCATTAGTTTTACTAATATCGAGATCTTGGGTTGAAAACATAGCTCAATATTTGGTAGTTACAACTAGATTTGTTCCTGATCGCAAGACCACTACAAGAGAGGATGAGGGGCTGTTGAGTTGATATATTTGACACCATCTTTTGTTTGTTCAAAGTGGACCGAACGGCGAACAGTTTGTCTTTTTTCATTTGGTTTTTCGAACGGAGCCTAAAGGACCATGATCAATCCAGCAGGCAGGTGGGCCTGGGCCTTGGCCATCAGCTTGCACTTCTGGCGTTTACCTTAATTAGTTCACATACTGGAGAGTCTATGAAGAAAAAGATTCTATCTAATATGTCGCCATCCTACTCATGTATAGCTAATGTACATACCCATGCTTTTTTTTTGGGTACAGTTTGTTTTTACTTGGATTCACAATTTTCTTATTTTTACATATGTATGTATACATTGTTTCTCTCTCAATGTACATTTGTGTCAATGCATATATATCTAGGGATATTTACACCTATAATCCTTGAATAATTTTGTAATTACAATCATAATTGCGCGTAATCACGAATTACACTCAGGACCCTCAATAGTCTTAACTATTACACCCATAATTTCCCGTTAACTATTACAGTATCCATCAAACATTTTACATTTTCTACCCTTTAAGTTCTATTATTTATAAAGGAGTGCACTTCCCCCTCCCACATCCTCCTCCCCCTCCCCCCTCCTCCCCTCCTCCTCCTTGTCGACCACCTCCTCCTCCAGCATCCACCTCCTCCCCCTGTCAACCATCTCCTCCTCCCAACCGACCACCTCCTCCTCCAGCATCTACCTCCCCTTCCTCTCCCTGCCAACCATGTCCTTCTCCATGCCAAACACCTCCTCCTCCCGCACCAACCTTCCCTCCCCCTCCCCACTGACCACCTCCTCCTCCCTGTCGAACACCTCCTCCGGCAACACCAACGTCCCCTCCCCCCTCGTCGACTAGCTCCTCCTCCCTGCCGAACACCTCCTCCTCCAGCACCGACCTCCCCTTCCACCCCCTCCCCCCGCCGAACACCTACTCCTCCAACACCAACCTCCCCTTCCCCCTAACTGACCACCTCCTCCTTCCCTTTCTCCCCTCTATCGACCACCTCCTCCTCCCCCAAAGATTCACCTTTTCCCCCTTCTTGATATGTTTCAACCCCACTAAGATCCCACCTTTCTACGATTTGGTCGCTACCCACCTCCAGATCCAACGTGCAATGGCCTCCTCCAGCGGCACCTCTTCCTCGTCCATCTCCTTCCCTCACGAGGACAACGATAGGAGCATGATGGACTAACCAGAGCGGATGATCTCAAACCGCGAGTCCACGAGGGGCTTCCGCATGAGGAAGCAGAAGCACTGGGACAGCCTCGTTGGGCAGGTGGAGTACCTCAGGAAGGAGGACGATCAGCTCCTCCAAAGCTACAAGATTGTGTCGCCGGGGGAGGAGGAGGTGGTCGGTGTGGGGGGAGGGGTTGGTTGGGGCTGGAGAAGGAAGGGGGTGGTCGGCCTGGGGGAGGGCGCGACTGGGGCTAGAGGAGGAAGGTGGATGGATGTGACATTTTCTTTTTCTTTTCTTTTTAACTTTTGGTTAATACTAGCAGTTAGATCGTTGATTGGTTTAGATTAACTCATGCATCTGTTTGAGTTAATGAACTAAACTACAGAAGTTTATGGGTGTAAAATTGAGCATTTATTCAGGATCTTGGGTGTAATTCATGATTACGTAGGGTTATGATTGTACTTATGAAATTACTCAGGGTTATGTGTGTAAATATTCCATATATCTATGTATACACATGTATATATGTCAATAACTTTTGTTTGTTGTAAATACGTTGATGATAATACATAGGCAAATATTTTTTGTGACATTTGATTAATAGCTAAGTAGCTATCTTAATATGTATTTGTTGTAATACAACCAATTAACAATTTATCGGAACTAAGTCGATTAATCTCTGTGAAGAGGACTTAGCTTAATTTATCCTGGATGAGTCTCGAGACGATCTCAATAACACGAGCTATCAACATAATTATTTAAATTTGAATATCAATGTTAAGCAACTAATAATGTTATCTAGGTCAAAAAGAACAATACAAGGTAACACATGGCAATATGAGACAAGTTGCATGTTTATTTGATGTTTCATGCATGTTAAATAAAGAAAAAATGAACAAAATTCAACTAAATACAAGCATGTACATAAGTACATACACATGCCCCTAGATCACTAAAAATAACTCGGGAATTTATTTGAATTAAATTATAGATCAAGTGATGCAATAAATGAAGCAAGATTAAAGATACGGCATTTCATACTTAAAGAATAGAATAACTATCCTTAATTATTTATATTAAATAATATACATCAAATATAAGATTAATTCATCCATATTATAAGTAATTAAAATAGCTTCATAATGAAATTGAAATCGCATCAATCAAAGTTCCGGTGTTCAAGTTATTAAGCATACAAGACAGGAACATAAACATAATAAAAATATAAAAAAATCAACACCATATATCACAAATAAGTCTCTATAGGGACTGGATTGCAAATATCATAATCCACTACTCATCTTTCAAAGTTAGCCCCATGTGCGGGGGTATTTCTACAAAACTGAGAAGTCAGTGGGGGTACTCGTGCAAAATGATCAGGGGATCACGTGAAGCACATGCCTCTGGACTTGGATGCAATTCTGGAAAAGAAGGGCCCCTTGACTGCAATTTTCTCAAGCATGCACACGTGAGGCACATGCGACTAGGCTTGGTCCTAGGTCTGGTCAAGCGTAGTAGAATTTGTCCATGTGGGTGACCCAGGTGCTTAAGATATGGCTCGATCCCAACAAGGCACTTTCTTTGTGGATGGAGGCTCGGCCACATCATGGATCGTCCGATCAAAAGATCGTACAATATCTGTTCTTTGATAAAATAATACTCTCCTCCTTGCTGCGGTAGAATGAGCGAAGCTCCGGCGAAGGCCACAAAGCTCCACCTTGCTCCTTTGTGAAATCTAGAGGTCCATGAAGCTTCATATATGGTTGGAGAAAACCCCATATGGAAGAGGACGCTCCATGGATCACTGGATCATTGCGTTAGTGCTACTTCACCAAAGAAGAACCTCTAGAACAGAGCTCCATCAAAAGCTCCGATTGTTGAATCAATCATGCATATGTTAGAAGAAAAGCCAAGGCAAGTCCCAATAAGGTTTGTGAAGTGAAATGGAGTTTCTAGAAGTGTAGAAGATGATGACTTGATGGGTTCTCTACCATGAATGGAGGAGAAAGGGATCGAGGTGGTGGGAGGTTTTGAAGAAGAGATGGATTGAGTGGAACCTCCCGCGAAGGTTAGGTTGAAGTAGGAGATGATGTATGTGTACCTGGAAATAAATTGAAGGAAAACAAAGGAAACAAAATCTACTGATACTGGAGGTTGAAGATGAACACTAATGGAGGGAACAACCTGGGCTTGAGGGTTGATACGACCCTCGGGTCTTCGCTTGACCTCCACGACCAATGGAGGAAGCTCGTGGCCATGGTGATGGCCTTAACACGACATCTCCTCCATGGGTAAACACCTGGGCAAGAATTCGTCATGACATCATTGATTTACCCTTTTGTCACAAGAGGGTGAAGATATACTAGGCTAATGCCCTTGAAATGGTGGACGGCATTATTTTGTGCTAATGATAGCCAATTTGAAGGAGGAAGAAAGGTGGTGGTTATATCCCAAGCGGTGGTTTTAACCACCGCCAGTTGCCAAGGGAGTTAGGGTTTAGGTCGATCAAGGGGTTAGCATGAATAAGGGGAGTGAGGCAAAGAGAATGGTGGAGGATTCAACAATGGAAGTTGCAAGAGGTAGTTAGGAAAGTTAGGGGAAGTTGGGTGGTTGGTGAGCTTACTATGCTTGGAGGTCGAGCCGGAGGATGTTGACAATGATCCGGATCCGTCTGATCTTACAATCAGATGGTTAAGGTTTGGGTACCAATGGGTGGTTCTGATGGACTTGATCAAAGATGATCAAGCGACTGTGGAATGGGCATTAATGAGCGGCCGTGATAGAATAGGATCGAAGATCAGATGGTCCAGGATTTTAGACAAGTTTAAGTAAAGGGGTGGCACATGTAATCCCCTGAGTGGGCTACGTGGCCCAATCAGAAAATTCTGAATGCACAAAATAATGCAAAATTGATAAAAATTAGAAGTTAAATAAGAAAAAATGTTCAACATGAAAGTTGTAGATGTTTTTGAAATCTATAACTTTCATGTAGAACTCAAAGTAAAAATACATCATATATACTAATATTTTTTGTAAATATGTTTATGGTATTAAGAATACACCTTTTAACCTCTTTTATTATGTTTTTTGTACTTTTGATTTATGTTTAATGTTAAATAAAATAAATACCATATTAAACTAATTTTTATTTGATTTTAAATAATAAAGAAACACATAAAATATTGGGCTTAATAATATATTTATTTATATATAATAATCTGGGTTAATTATTTATAAAAGGTTACTTGTTAAAAAGATCAATTGTTAATCAGTGTTAACAAAATGCTGAAGTAAAAGGGATACTAAATACAAATAAAGATGATAAATAAGGGATTCATCACCCCCATACTTAAGCTTTGCTCGTCCTTGAGCAAATAAAGAACGAATAAGTTAGTCGAATCCCTGATTGTGCATGTGAAATACAAGGCTTGATTAATACAGAATTCTTGATTTTTGTGATCCTAAAATCCTATGATGAACCATGTCTTAATCAGAAGGAACTCAACTTCCCTAATCATCAGACTCTCCATATATACATAGTTAATAAGGGGTATGACTTTTATTGCCGACTTTATTTACAGGAGTAGAGTTGAAATGTCACCCAAGGTTCTACTCCAAGAGATTCTCATAGGGACACAATGCTCAACAATAGGAAATAAATCTGTTCTTGCATTCAATGCACCGTCTCCTTAGTTGTCAGACTTAAATGGATAAATGGAAGTCCAGTTGATGGAGGGAATATGGTTGTCTTTTCTTCTCTCCCTCTCATTTGAACAAGGATCCTCCCGAGTGCCTCATTAACTCAACACATGCATTATTTTCGGTGTCGATTAATGCATCCTTGAAGAGAGTGTTGAGCTGTATGCACTTGTTTTCCTGGGAATGCATCGGTGTATATCTCTTTTGAGTATCTAATATACCTTCGACACACAGACTTGTATCATTATACCATGTAGAGCCATTTTTGGGTTCTAACCTGACTCATAAAATCCTAAAATATTTGGTCCAAGTGGACACTTTGAAAGTTTGGGAGTGCTTGCCTTTGGTGGAAGGTCTTTTGAATGTATTTTTGTAGTGTGATCTTTTATTTCATCATTTTATTTTTCTTTTCTTATTGTCTAGCTCCACTACTTTTACCATATCGATGCATACTGATCAATATTTTTATTAATTTCATTACACCCTTTCACTTAGGCAAATATCACAAGATAGTATGAGAATTTATTCCCATACTAGCTAAAATTGCTGACACCAAGGTTTCATGAAGCTTTTATCGATTTTATCACATCCTCGAGCATCATTAAATGGGGTCCAAACTCAAATCTCAAATCCAGTTTCTCAAGTGAAATTTCAACTCATCTCATCATATATGCAGTCATGCATATGAGGTATGGGCCATATTCTTAAAGGTGGATATGAAGTATGCAATATAGCACACATTTCTTTTTTTTTGAATAATATAGCACACGTTTCTTTCAAACTAGGGAAGTGCAAATTATTAAGTCTATGACCTTAATGACTAACGCTGGTTAACTATGAATCATAAGACCTCATAAACCAAGTGTTCTTTACTCATCAATTCTTGAGTGATAGTTAAAGTGTCATGGATTAGACCAACTTATTTGGTTTGTATTTTTGTGATTTTTAATTTTCTATTTTTTATATTTTTATTTTTTAAGTTAAAGTATTTACAAAACAGAAGTTAGACTTATTAACACCCTCATTTTGAAAAGATTTTTGAAAAGATTTTTAAAATCATATAACATAAGTATAGATTTTCCAAACATTTTACATAAGTTTTTCAAAAGACGTAAAAATCTCTATTTTACAAACCCATTTAAAATATTTTTCAAACACAATGTCACATAGTTATAAAATTTATCAAATGATTTACAAACATTTTACAAAAATCAGTTTAAAAGATATCGTACCTTTAGCCCCTAAAAATTTGAAAATTAGAAAATATGAGCTATGACAAAAGTATATATGAAATATATAAGGTACACCCCTATACTTAGTTTGTGCTATGTCCTCATAGAACTAGGTGATATGAAGCCATATCTCATGCTAAAATACATGGGAATAAACAAGAACTGACTCGAATTTTCCCTTATATTCAGGTTAGAAATAACCTAATTATAAGAAGAAGACAATGGAGAGGGTTCAATGAGTAAAGAATATAAATGGATGGGGACTCAGGTCCCTCCTATACTTAGGATGTGTATGCCTAAGTAGAGAGATATGAAATAAATTAGAAGAGACCTGAGGTGAACAATAAAAAATACTTGGTCCCCCTAGACTTACGTTGAAGAGTAGCCTAAGTATTGAAAAATGTGGGGCTAAAGCTGGGAAATCGGGATACCAAGAATTAGGGTTAAATGAATCTATCTAGATGAATTAGAACTTAAAGATGAAAATGGAGTCTTAGGGTTAACAAGAGGTTTTGAAGAGTCATAACAATAATCATAAGCAAACCCAATAGATTCACTATGTTACATATGAAGACCCATAAATGTTGGTCATATTATATCGTCAGTTTTATTGATGATAATTCAAAGTTTAAGTCTATTATGCACCTGTTTAATATGGGGTTTTAGCACTATCCTATAAATGCATCCTCACCTCTCATGTATAATAATGTACCTGTGAGCAATGTGGGGTTTGACCTCCCAATACAAGGTTTCTTTTTAAATCCATTTTAATTTGATCAACTTGTATTTACATAGTCCCAATTTTAGAGCTTGTTTGTCAATTGAAATTAATGTGTGAGCACATAAAACATCATCTACCGACTAGTCTGATTTCTTTAAAAGTCCTAAGTTATAAATCAAGGAAGGATTCAGAAAAAGCTGATGCAAACGACAAATCATGATGTATGCTCATGTTGAGAAATAATTATAGTGCGTCATATCTCTCTCCATGTGTATGCTAGATTGACTTTAAATCTAACTAAATGCATGCAAGTTGAGAAAAGTTGCATCCTAAACATGATTTCTATTAGTGGGGCTTCACCCGGCTTGGATTGAAACATGATCATAACATACAAATATGAAGTCCATAGTCTTTAGTTACATTTGCGAGTTCTCGATCAAGAACCGTTGAGATATATACAAATACAACAATACACACAATAAACATAACAACAATCTTGATAATCTTCAATTTCCTTAAGGAAGCTTTTACAACTCCTCTTAGCTGAGACTTTGAGCTCTGAGCATTCCAGCCTCAATACTTCTTCAAGTGTCCTCGGATCCACAAGCCCTTTCACAAAAGAGAAATGTTAGATATTACATCAAAGAATTATAAAGCAAACGATAATATACATCAAATTAAACAAATCAAAGGCAATGCAACAATTCATCATTGAACATTTTGACCTAAATGACATATTAATCTGCTTAACAAAATAACAAAACTAATTAATTATATTAATGAAGTCGTATCTCCAATAACTACGCTATTTGATTAATCACTAATGGCTATCTTAATATGTATTTGTTGTAATACGATCGATTAACAATTTATTAGAACTAAGTCGATTAATCCCTATGAAGAGGACTTAGCTTAATTTATCCTGGATAAGTCCAGGGCCGATCTCAAGGACACAAGATACAACATAATTAATTAAAATTGAATATCTATGTTAAGACATTAATAATGTTAATTAGTTCTTAAAGAATAAGGCAAAGCAACCCATGACAATATGAGATAAGATGCATGTTTATTTTATTTCCATGCATTTAAATACAGACAAAATGCATAAAATGAAACTAAATACAAACATGTACATAAATACATACACTTGCCCCTAGATCACTGAAAATAGATTGATAGTTTATTTGACTTAAATCATAGATCAAGCGATGCAATAAATGAATCAAGATTAAAGATATGGCATTCTGTACTAAAAAATATAATAAATAATATTTATTATTTAGATGAAACAATATACATCAAATCAGAGATTAATACATGCCATGTTACAGAGAATTAAAATACTTCATAATGAAATTGAGATCACGTCAATCGGAGTTCTAACAAGTTATTAAGCATACAATATATGGGAATACATGTAATAAAAACATAAATAAAGCAACAACATATATCATAAATAATTCCATGTAGGGATTGAATTGCAAATATCAAAAGCTGTTAGTCATCTTTCAAAGTTAGCTCCCTACGTGGGGGTATTTCTGAAAAATCAAGAAGTCAATGAGGCATTCATGCAAGATGGTCAAGGATGTATGCAATTCTGGAGAAGAAGGGCCCCTTGGGTACAATTTTTCTGAGCACACACGCTTGAGGAACACGCGGATAGGCTCAGTCCTAGGTCTGGTCGGGCATAGTAGGCATGGGTCGCGTGGGTTGCCTAGGTGCTTCGGATATGGCTTAGTCCCACAGAGGCACTTGCTTCATGGCTAGAGGCACATCACGGGCTGTCTGATCAAAATATTGGATGATATAAGCCCTTTGATACATCGGTACCCTACTCCTTGCAACGGTGAAATGAACAGAGCTCTAGCGAAGGCTACATAGATTCACCTTTCTCCTTTGTGAAATATAGAGGTCCACAAAGCTTTGTACATGGTTGGCGAAAATCCCAGATGGAAGTGGAGTCTCCGGGGGTCGCTAGATTGCTGCATAGATGCTACTTCATCAGAGAAAAACCTCTATAATAGAGCTCTATCAAAAGCTTCGACCATTAAATCAATCCTATATAGGTTAGAAGAAAAGCCAAGGCAAGTGTGGCATGAGGTTTGTGAAATGAAATAGAGGTCTTGGAGGCATAGAAGATGATGACCTGATGGGTTCTCTACCATGAATGGAGGAGAAAAGGATCGTGGTGGAGGGAGGTTCTGGAGAAGAGATGGGTCGAGTGGCACCTCCCACGAAGGTTTGTGACCTTGGTGAAGGTCAAGAGCTGATTTGAACTAGGCAATGATGTATGCATACTTGGAAATAACTTAAAGAAAACAAAGGAAAAAATCTACTGATACTTGGAGTTTGAAGATGAAATCTAATGGAGGGAACAATCTGGGCTTCAAGGCCGATACCACCCTCGGGTGTTCGCATGACCTCCACAACCATTAGAGGAAGCTCGCATGGCCATGGCTATGGTCGTAACATGGAAGCTCTGCCATGGATCGACACCTAGGCAAGAAACATGGATGAAAATGGTCATATACGGATATGAATATATGTATAATCATATCCTTATCTATTTAAAGTACGAATATGAATGCATATACAAATATTGACAGATGTGAAAAATGTGTTGCCATATCTTTAAAAATGAATACGGATATAAAATGAATACGAATCATGTACGAATGATAAAAAATATTTAATAGATTAACTAAAATATACATGTTTAGAATGGTTTACACATAAAGTCGATGTACCAGATATAGTGATTTCATAATAATTATATCAACAATGGTGAATGCAATAATAAAACGTCGTTACACACGGTTATAAATAAATCTCTTACTGCATTCATGTACGAAAATGAATATATGAATACGAATATCAGAGAATGTCAAAGTGATATCCATATCCGCATCTATTTTAAAATGAATATGAATGTCAAAATATTTATAAAATGAATACGATAGCGGATCAGATATGAATATATTCACATTCATCCCTAGCAACAAGTCATCATGGCATCGTCGATTCACCCTTCTTCTATCACAAGAGGGTGAATAGATACTAGGCTAATGCCCTTGTAACGATGGATGCCGTGATTTTGCATCGATAATGGAAAATTTGAAGGAGGAAGGAAGGTGGGAGTTATTTCCTAGGTGGTGGTTTCAACCACCACCTGTTGTCAAGGGAGTTAAGGTTTAGGACGATCAAGGGTTTAACTTAAAGAAGGGGAGTGAGATGAATAAAATGGTGGAGGATTCAATAAGGGAAGTTGCGAGAGATAGTTAGGAAAATTAAGGGAAGTTGGTTGGTTGGTGAGCTCGCAACGCTTGGAGGCCGAGGGGGAGGAGGTTGATGATGAATCAGGTCCATATGATCTTACAATCAGATGATTGAAGTTTGGGAGCCAATGGGTGGTTTTGATGGACTTGATCAAAGATGATCAAGTGGCTATGGATTAGGCGCTGATGAGCAGTCGTGATAGAATAAGATCGAAGATCAAACGATTTGGTCTTTAGACGGTTTAAGTAAAGGGGTGGCACGTGCAAATCCCTGATTGGCCCACATGGCCCAATCAAAAAATCCAAATGCACAAAATAATGTAAAATCGATAAAAAATAATTAGAAGTTAAATCAGAAAAAATATTCAACATAAAAGTTTTAGATCTTTTTGAGATCTACAACTTTCATGTACAACTCAAAGTGAAAATACATTGAAGTGAAAACACAACATATATATAGTAATATTTTGTAAGTATTTTTAAGGTATTAAAAATACTTCTTTTAACCCCTTTTATTAATTTCTTGTATTTTTGATTTATGTTTAATGTTAAACTAATTTTTATTTGATTTTAAATAAGAAATGCATAAAATATGGATACAATAACATATATTTTAATATATAATAATTAGGGTTAATTGTAGAAGGTTAATTGTCAAAATAAATCAATTTTTGATGAATGTTAATGAAATGCTTAATTAAGAGGGATAATAAATACAAATAAAGATGATAAACCAAGGATTTATCAGCGGTCGATTACCAACAATCGAATATTTTGACTGCCGAAAAAATACATTTTATTTGCAGTGGTTTTCTATCCGCCGCTAAAGATCTTCCTGGGAGAAATATATTTGTGAGGGCTATAAAAACTACCTCAAATATTAGTAGAAATATCTGTTGCGACAGCTTTAGTAACCATCACAAGGTCAAAATACTCAAAAGCAGCAATAATTATTGATAGCTGCTGCTAGCATCTTTTCCTCTCCTCCACTACCTCCTAAACCTTATCTTCTTTCATGACACCCTCCTCCTCATTGTATTCCTCCTCCTCCACCCTTAGTCACATTGAAATGGCATTTTAAATTCGAAAAGAGGCACATATCACCAACACTTCTTCTTATACTTTCACATCCTCTTACGCCCTCTACATCACCCAACACTAGCTAAACACCTAACACTAATATTCACTTCCCTTTCCTCCTTCAATCTCTTCCTTTTTGTATACACTACACACTACCCAAACTATCTTCCCTTCCTCTTATACTTCCTCCACCACCACCATTTTCCATGACATACCCCTAACATAATACTCAACACATCTCAATTATGAATCCAATTGTGAACACTTATTTTCCTTCCCCTACCTACCTCCTCTACCACCACCATCTCTCCTTACTCTTCCTACCAACCTGTCTATCTTTATGCTAATAGCCAATGTCGCCTACCCAATTCATGCAAATGACCATGATCATGCCTTCCAATATGCGAAGGCTTCTGGTGCCACCCCCTACATTTCCCTTCACCTTAATTTTCCTACTACCTTGTCACCCCCATGTCCTCCACCTCCTAATTCACCACTGTCACCATCATCCCCATCTTCACCACCACTTCCATCTTCATCACAACCTCCACGACTAGCATCACCTCCCATCACCATATTTATCATAGCCACCTCCACCTGCATCACCACATCCACTAGCATTGATTCCAATACCTGAAACCAATATTCATTTCCATTTGCTCATTCAATCTCCTCCTTGTTGTATCCACCACACAATACCTAATCATCTTTCCTTTCTCTTATGCTTCTACCTCCTCTACCACTATCTCCTGTTACCTCCAAAATAACACTCATCAAATCGTAGTTATCACTACAATAGTGAAGAGTTACATCTCCTTCATCTTCCTACCCTCTGCCTCCACCACCACCGTATTTCTTTCCTCTTCCTACCATACTTTTTATCTTTGTATTAGTAGCCAACACCACCTCCCCGATTCCTGGCGAACAACCACAATGGTGCCTTTCAATATGTGCTTGTTTCAATTATTGTTCCATTACATTTCCATTCACCATACTTTGCCCATGCTACCTTGGCATCCCTAATGTCCTCTACGTCCTAGATTTCCACCACTACCATCTTTATCACCACCTCCACCAGCATCATATCCAACACTCAACACCAAATAGAATTCTTCCTCTTCCTACCTCTCTCCATCAACATTGTATCCATCTCCTCACTCTTATCCGGCAAAACAAAGGG
The DNA here is from genome assembly GCA_037367405.1 of Ottelia alismoides. Lineage (NCBI taxonomy): Eukaryota > Viridiplantae > Streptophyta > Magnoliopsida > Alismatales > Hydrocharitaceae > Ottelia > Ottelia alismoides. Next base: position 66,755 of record JAZKJV010001134.1, on the reverse strand, counting down.
TTAAGGGCCCATGTAGCACTCAAGAGCTCTTCTCTCACAATCAAAGGTTGCTCGTGATGTTGTGGCTTGACGAAACACATCACATCACTTTCGAGATCACCCTAGAAAAGTATGAAAAAGTAAGGATTGCGATCACCAAAGAAATTAATATATGGGGATGAATTAATATTCCTTTTTCCTTTTGTATTTTCCCCCGCAAATTTTGAGTCCAAAAAGAGTGGAAGAGAGATGGTCACCAGAGAAGATAATATAACTGCAAGAAACGATATAGAAACAAATATATGGCATATAATATCGAAAGAAGATTTTACACAAACTAGAAAATATAATGTTCTAAAAGTACGTAAAATTGCAAGCCAAAAAAATGTACAAGCCAAAAGGGAAGCAAAATAAATACAAAATATAATGTTCACACACGTTTTGTCAAAAAGAGTCTTCCAATATTTATAATAATTACAAACTACAATGGTAATCATGTTTTGCCAAAATGGTCTTCTAAGATTTTCACTAGCAAGTTGTACAAAACTAAAGCTAAACGCAAACATCACCACCGGTTGCGAGAAGATCATCTTCATCATGGTTACACGCGATGCAGAAGAATATGAGTTGGACTACAAATGCCCTTTCCAAACAACTGCTCAATCAACATATGCATTTGCTGCATCATTTGGGTATTCTATTGTAGGAAGATGGTCTTCCCTCTCATTTGCTTTATCTAAATCCCCTTGCAAGTCCTATAAAGTCTCCTTAAGCTGGTTGAACTCCTGTTTCAATAGACCAAAGCCTACCTATTTACATTAACTTGTCTTGATAGAAGATGCACCACTACATAGTTATTGTCTAGAATGTTGACTCATAAGAAAAATACTTGTTGAAAACTTCCTCACACAAAGATGTTAGGTCTTGAGAGCTTGATGAATCCACCTTTCATCATATTTATTCTATTATTTTGGCCTCAAAAACCAGGCAAATGCGTGTAAATACCCTTAATTCCAGCATCTTAGCATCCATGCATGTGCATGTAAATAGTGTATAAAATAATGTATTTAAAGACAAAATTATAGAGCAAATAAAAGAAAAGAAAAGGAATAAAATATTGTAAATATTTTATGATCCGAAATCTTGAGACCTAGGCATCTTAATGAATAGGTCGACAAGGAATAAAGTAGGAGGAGATAAGGGCCAGATACCTTTGATTTTATTCATTCTTTTATTCATTATTGGGACCTATTTTTGGTTCCACTTTTTATACCTTAAATAAAGAAACTTTGTACATGAAAGTTGTAGATAATTAAATAAATAAAAAATACAAAATTGATTTCATTCAAAAATAATGTACAAATAGAAAGTTATGCTCTGAATAAAATTCGAGAATCCCAACTTTCCAGACCTGTATCTCTCAAATAAAAACTCTGAATGCATCAAACTCACCTTTAATTGTATATAATTTAAAATAATCGTGTTAATGAAGGTGGTTTCACATTTGGCGGAGCTATGGTTTGAAAGTTGAGTTTTGGACCCCACTTGTATACTTGTACGGATTAAACTATTCATTTTATTTATTATTCTTTATTTTGGTAATTTTATATTTTTATAAATTTGTAATTATTATTTGTAATATATATGTACATTAAAATCAGAATAAAAGTCTCAAGAAAATACAAAATAAAATACTTGTGTAAAAAGCATACATAGGTATAATACCTGTATACATACCTATATAATTCATTCTTATATTTTATTAAGTATATAAAATACCTCAGGAAAATAAAATAAAAATATATTTAATTGTATAAAAATATTTTATAAATTTATAAAATAATAAACAAAAATAAATAAATTAAATTTACAAAATAAAAATAAATTATTAAAATATATATAGATATATGTACCTATAAAGGCTATAAAAGGAAATTTGTAATTTTATACCTAATAAAATTAATTAAAAATCATATTAAAATACTTTATAAAATTATGAATATTTTTTATTTAATAACATAAAAATAATAAAATCATTTACTATTTTTAAATGAATTTTTAATTATTTTTCGCAGGGGTTTTCCTGGTTGGTCCATGTGGACCAACCGGGAGGCAGTCAACGTTGACCCCCTGGTCAATTAGGCTGTCCTCCCCGCCTGCCCCCTTGTCAGACCTCGAGTTTCACCAATTTTTGTCGAATTTTCCTGCCTGCTTCTTGCGCTATTTCGCGCAATTTCCTTCTGGACTTTTGTTCCTCGATCATCCCTCACCCACACCCAAGTGAAACCTCGATCAATGGATCGACGTGAGAACCGCTGCGCCTCGTTCTTCCCCACCTATCCGTCAACCCCTTATAATGTGCCTCGACTTTCCATTCAAATTTTGAGTCCCTTTGGTCCACCTTTCTCCGTCTCTTTCGAGCTCCATAGGTTCCTGGAGGTGACAGCTCCAGTCTTGTGTCGTCAGCCAAGGCGAAGGAGGTTAGAGGCATCTCCACCACCTCCGACAAACTCGTCGTCGAGGTATACCTCCCTCTGGTTTTAACCATCGAGGCAACCATCCTTTTTTCTTTATTTTCTTCGCATTTTGTTTGCTGTAGTCCTAGGAGTAGAACCCCCCGATTACCTTTCCATTTTGCCATTCGAATCATCCTCTCGAGCACCTCGCCGGAGTGCACCTCCGGCTGAGTACCCTTCACGCTGCTCCTCGCACCATTTCCACCTCCACGGGGTCCAAGCATTTTTCCCTGGACCCTCTCATATCTTTTTGCAGGTCCACGTGCTTTGGAGATCACTTGGGGCTCATTTTGAGCCTCGATGGAGGTCCAGGAGCCCTCCAGCTCCGCCGCCTTCCCCAGCGAGCTCCGGCCACCACCAGAGTATTCTGGAGCACCCAGGAGATAGAGGACCCCACCAGGGAGCCGTCGGCTGATTTTGGAGCTTGAAGACCACCAGGGGACCGAGATCTAGAGCAGGGAAGCCCGCCTCGCCGGCGTTGCTTCCCTGTTATTCGTCCATGCCTCTCCGCCGTTAGATCTCGGCCGCCCTCCAGATTGCACAGGAGCTGTATGATCTCGCCAAGCGTCCACCATTTGATCACCAGGGGAGATCTAATCCGGAGCGTTGGATCACGAAACGTCATCGTCACGCGCGGGCATGACGCGTGGCAAGTGGAGTGCCCCCATCCATTCGATCCACGCCTGATCTAGGTATTTTGCATCGCCACACAGACTCTTTTTGTATTTATTATTTAGTCCATAAAATTTCATCTGTAGTTTAATTATTTTTTTAATATTTGCATCTAGGCCCCCAAACTTTAGTTATTTGCATTCAGGTCCAGTTCACGTCACCTCACGTGATCTGTGCACGTGGGGTGGTGGTGATTTTGCACTAGACCCCCTACGGGTTCGTTTATTTCGCTTTAGTCCAGGAACTATTCTGTCACATGTAATATTTTTGGGTAAATTGCATATTAGCCCCTGGAGTTTTTGGATATTGCATTTCAGTCCTTCCCATGCGCGTGCCAGTCACACGCGGGGTTGGATATTTTGCAGGTGTACCCTAGCGGCTTTGGATATTTGTATTTGGTCCTGGAAATAGATCTATTAGTTGTAAATTTTGTGGAAAAATTGCATTGTGGTCCTTGGATGTTTGCTTATTTACTTTTATACCCCTGCCGGTAGTGTAATTTCTTTTTGCTTACTCTATTTATTTCATGCATCTATAAATTGCTAAAAATCACCAAAAAATTAGGTTAAGCTCCTGTTGCATTGTAGATTCACGCCATATTTTTGTTTCACATTTTTCTTGCATTTTCGTATTTATTAAAAATTAAAAACAAGCATTTTCAGCATTGTTTGCATTAGAAAATACCATAAAATTATAAAAACTTCTTTAAATATTCCAAAAAATTACCTTCTGTGTATTTTCATGTGTTTTGACTTCTATCCAAAAAACATTAAAAATTTCAAAACAAAGACCCTAAAACTAGAAAACTCCAAAAATCTTCCTAAAAATCTAAAAAATTCAAGAAAAATCCTAAAAATACAATCTCAGTTTCTGTAGTTTCCTTATTTCATTGCCTTTATTTTAAAATTAATTTGAGGAATAATGGATACTTTTTGATATTTTTAATCCTCATTTTAATTTCGACCAATAGCATAGTTCACTATTTTCTAGTATTTTGACTTTTAAAAATACAAAAAAATTCAAAAAAATATCTAAAAATCACAAAAAAACATCTTAAAAATTATATAAAGACTAAAAACATTTGGCTTCCTGATTTTTGAGTATTTTCACTTATTTTTATAAAACATTATTCCTTTCTTTTCTTATATTGTATATATATATTCTATTTATAGAAAAATAAAAAATATATAAAATATAAAAAGAAAATATACAATCAGTAAATTAAAAATCAAAAGAATAAAATTATATAAATTTAAAAAATATATAAAATTAAAAACCCACAAAAATTTGCTTGTAGGCACTTGACCACAATCACATTTTGCACATTTTTGTCCGATCTATCTTGCTTGCTCCCTGTGTTCGACCTCTACACACTTTCACACTATACACATTTTTGTAGAGTTATAATAAATTTTGACTCCACATTTGTTTTCCATTGATTGATATTACATTGTGGGTTGATTGTTGATTGATACGGGTTTAGTGAGCAGTCGCCGCAGTGACTCTTGTCTCCGCCTTGTGTGAGATATTTAGACCCTCGCCGAACCTGTGTTATCAGCGCTTTGGTCTGGAGGAAGATGGCTCCGAATGAACTGGACCATGTGATCCTACAAAATTCCAATTCATTTATCAGGTAGTGTTGCTTTTCGAAAGTTGAAAAAAAAATCTATGGTTGACTTACATGAGCCTTTACATAATTCTCGTGAATGAAAAACTTATTCCTTTCCTTTTCTTTACTTTGATGTGTTAGCTTAAAAAGTACGACTCCATCTATTATATCTCCTGACATGACCTACCATTATAGATTACATTAACAATTCTTACCAGTAAAATTTGTAAAAACGTGAATCTTACATGTTTGTATTTTAATTGATCTAAACTTGCCCTTGCCAATATATGGATAATACCAGGAGGTTTGTTCATATTAGTCTTGTTTGTTATAGATGAATTTTACATGTAAGAAAATAAAAAAACATGTTCAAAAAAGATCCAAACAATATGCAAGATGTCAATCTCAAGGTCAAGATGATGGATAATTTATATAAACATAAATAACTTTACCTTGAAATCTTCGCCACCCTAATAATGAATGGCCACCTTCCATTCTACAAGATGCCAATTCGAATGTGGATCGCCTTTCACTTCTTCCACATATGAGAGCCACTTGAAATGCTTCTTATTATGTATATTATTTAACTTCATCTCAAGAGATACCATATATGTGTGTAGGACCTTTGGGGACCTTTAACCCATGTGCAACAACTCCTTAAGCTTTTAATCTGCACTATTAGATCAGCCCTACATATACAGCTTTAAACAACCCTTTCCACTCCTCCCATTCCCAAGTGGGAAACCCTACCTACCCACTCCCATCGAGTGTCTCCTCCCTCCTACGAGGCCTCCGCCCCACCGACACTCGTGTCATAGTGCTTGACGTCCCAGATTGAGCCCTTTGGGGCTCGCACCACAACAGCTTGAGCCCTCCGGACCTCGCACCGTGGTAGCTCGACCTCCTAGCTTAAGCCCTCCAGATCTTGTACTGCAATAGCTCAAGGTCCCCCACATGCTCTCCCCGACCTCCCATCTCAGTGGATATCGCACCTCGAGCCCTCCCCGTGCTATGCATTCATCCAGACTCAAGGTGAGATTCCACCAGAACACACATGCCCTCGCACCACAACAACTCAACCTCCCGAGCATGGGGCTCCACCCTCTCAAGCCCTCCTGTTCTCGCACTACAACAACTTAGGGATAGTTGTTCCCTTGTATCACAGCATCTCGGGTTGCCTCCACTCCAACTTGCTCCCCCTTGCCACTGTACCGCACGAGCGCCTCCCACCATTAGAGGATTTATGTTAAGATCGATATTTTCCTATTCACGATAAAAAATACATCAAATTCGCTTTATTGTGTTGTTTGGTTTAACTTATTTCATATTTTGAAAAACAAAACATATATCTACTGCATTTTTCGGACGAGTAATATGATGATTAATTGAGATAGGTTTGTCAGGTTCTGAAAAGAATCAGTTCCTGTTTACTGGAAATTGGGACAGACAGATTGTTTTTTTGGTAAGTAATCACTATATTCCCAAAATTTCCAAAAGTTGTACAAAGGCATAAGATGCCCCAGATGTTCCAAAAAAAGGAAAATTACAGGAGATCAGAAGCATAATTTTGTGGGGAGATATGTATATCCTGAGTGAGCAAAAACTCAGGATACCACCAATTCAGGAGCTCCCCCCAGAGAACCTTAGCATTACGCACACTATCATGCAGGATAGCAGCTGGTTGATTGGAGCCTCTCGACGTCCATCTGGTGTTCCTCTCATTCCAGAAGCCCCAAACAACCATAGCCAACAACGATGACAATATATTGCGTTGGGCCCGGTCATGATTAGTGGAGATCCAAGCAGTAGTTTCCACCAACGGAAGAATAGGTGGTGCAGGCAAGCCACATGTAGTGCAAACATCAATCCAAAGGGACGAGGCCATGGGGCAACTAAAGAAAAGGTGGCCATAGCTATCCGGCCCATTGGAATATAGATAGCAAATCCTAGGCTCGCAGACCCCATGAAGCCAATCTGTCAGTAGTCGGAAGATGTTGCAGAATCGCCCTGTACAATGTACACGAGTATTTAGGCAGAGTTCCTTTCGCCCAAACAATGGACGCCCAAGATTGCAGGTCAGCCATGGGCCGCATGAGATCATAAGCATCTTGGAAGGAGAAGCCCCATGGGGAGCGATTCCAACGGTATGGAGGGGAGTCCCCCCGATAACAGTGCGCAGAGACTCCCTACTCCTAAGAATAGCCCTCCAAGTTCTTGTTTCAGAATAGGAATACTGGAGGTCCCAAAAGGTGAGAGAATGTAAGTATTTATTCCTCATGTACTGCGTCCAAATAGAGGAGTCCGAGGATAACATCCTCCATGTCCAAAAGGCCACCATGGAGGCACAGAGAGAGGCAAAATCACGAAGGCCAAGGCCCCCTTCCGCCTTGGGCAGGCAAACAGTGGCCCAAGCAACATCGTGTCTTGTGCGACCCCAAAGGAAATCCGCACACAATTTATCAATCATCTTGCAAGTGCCGACTGGGATGTAGATGCCTGCAACCCAGTAGAGGATGACCCCATGAATGACAGAATTCAGAAGCTGGATACGGTCGACGAAGGACAAGGCCTTTGCTTTCCAGCCCCCAGGCAAGGCCCTCACCTTGTCCTCCAGACTTTGGTAGTCATTTCTTCTCCCATTGGTAGAGCCCAGTGGTAGACCCAAGTATAGGGTGGGAAGAGAGCGGCTCAGAAAACCAATCCTGAGAGTAGAGGTGAAGTCATCACAGAAGGATTTTGGCCGAAAAATACAGGACTTCCTAGCATTAAGCTTTAGCCCTGAGATATTGTAAAATGAGCCGAGGACATCTTTTATGGCCATAAGAGAACGGAGGTTGCCTTTGGAGAAGAATAGCAGATCATCTGTGTATATGAGATGGGTAGGGGCCGTGGTGCGGCCTCTACCTAAGGCCTTAAGATGGCCAACAACCGCAGCCCTGTCCACCAAGCAAGAGAGTGCCTCCATACCCAGAGTGAACAGTAAGGGGCTAAGTGGGTCACCTTGTCGCAGACCACACATCCCCTTGAAGAGACCGTGGGGAGAGCCATTAACCATAACCAAGAATGAAGCCGTTGTAATGTAGCATGCGATCCAACTGATCCACTTGCGGTAGAAACCCATAGCCTGCAGAGAGTCGAGGAGGAAGGAGTGCTCAATGGAGTCGAAGGCCTTGGACAAGTCCACCTTGAGACAAGCCTTGTTAGAGCTCGATTGTCTATCAAAATCATGCAAAATTTCTTGTGCCAGGCGTACATTGTCACTGATGGAGCGCCCTTTTATGAAAGCAGATTGGTTCAGCGAGACGAGTTGCGGGAGAACAACCCCGAGCCTAGTTGCAATCAGTTTAGCAAATATTTTATATATCACATTGCAACAAGATATTGGACGGAAATTGCCAATCCCATTTGGGGTTTGCACCTTCGGGAATAAGGTCAAGAATGTGTGGTTGACTTGCCGCACCATACCCCTGCCCCTATGGAGGAAGGAGATCGCAGAACAAATGTCCCCCTTAATGGAGGCCCAGTGACGCTTAAAGATGGCACCATTGAACCCATCAGGGCCGGGCACCCTAGAGGGAAGAATAGAACAGTTCGCTTCCCAAATTTCATCGACAGAGAAGGGCCGGACTAACCACGAGTTGGCCTGATCGGAGAGGATCCTCTTAGGCACTAGAGGAGGGTCCAAGCAGGGGCGAGGCACCGACGAGGCCCAACAAAGCAGAGTAGTATTCAAGGGCCTCTTTATAGACCTCAGCCGGTCTATCAACAATCTTCCCCTGAGCATCGATGAGGGAATTAATGTGGTTCCTGGCAACCCTCCATTAGCGGAGATGTGAAAGAAACGAGTGTTATGATCCCCAAGCTTTAACCAACTAATCTGACTCTTCTGCATCCAAGCCCATTCCAGATCCGCATCCCGGCCATCAATGTGTGATTTAGTATCCAGCTCGAGCTGAGCAAGGAAGGGATCCAAGGGGTCCAGCGCCATGGCATGGTTAAGGCTTTCCGAAAAAATTCTCAGCCAGTCTAACCTCAAAGAAGATGTTTGCCTCCTGGGAGGCCCACTTCTTTAGAGACAACTTAACATTTCGCAGCTTGCGTGCAAGGATGAAGAGGGGATTGCCGTCAACAGGAATGGCCCAAGCCTTCTCCACTACCTCCATGTTGCTCGGTCTAGCAACCCAATAATCAAAGAACCTGAAAGGTTTTGGGCGTTTAGCATCACACGAAAGCTCCACCGTGAGAAGTTGGTGATCACTTGAATGCAGGGGAGAGTATGATGGCTTTGCGTTAGGGAGGGAGGCTATCCAGGTTGAATTAACCAGTGCACGATCGAGCTGGGCCACGATTCTAGTAGGGCCAACCGACGAATTGGACCAGGACCAAGTATTACCTTCCGAATCCAAGTCGGAGAGCCCGCAATCATCAATGCAGCGGTTGAAGTCTTCCATAGCTTTGCGGGGGGGGGGGGGAGCGCGGCCCCCTTCTTCTCTGAGATGAAGCGTACAACATTAAAGTCGCCTAGGATAGACATTGTTCGCATAATAAACTCTGGAAATAACTAAAAATGTGTTTCTACGTTCAAAAACCAAGCTCATATAGTGGTGTTTGAGCTCATTTTATTGGTTCTTCATGAAATCATGTGTTGGGCCATGCGATGGATCTATTTTACAAATGTTAGATGCCCATTTGTCAATGATTTGTTTGGTATTATCTCATTTTAAGACATATTGTAGGTGCAATGTTAGCTTCTGTTGAAATTTTAGGAGAAATGACTCATGATATCATTGACGAAGCAACGGTGGATTTCGAATTTGGTGCAGATGAAGATGTTGGTATAGAAGTAGCTTCTGTTGAAAAACCATTCATAGGCATGGATTTCAATTTAGATGCAGTTGTGATCAAATTTTACAATTAATATGCACAAAGATTGGGCTTCTCCATCTGTAAAAATAAATTATGTCGTTCGCGACGAACAAATCTTCCGATTTGTAGAAAAATTATCTATTCGAAGCAAAATTTTAAAGACATGAAGGGCAAAAGAGAGGAGGGGAGAGGGGATAAGCACATGTGTGAAACCAGAGAAGGGTTTGAAGCTTACATCTATGTATCGATGAACGATGAAGGGACTAGGGTTTGCAAACATTTCATGAAGCACATGGCCATAACTTGAGAAGTCCATCGAAAGTATAGAGTGTAAGGTCACACAAAGAAATTTTGTCTTGCACACATGGACTTATTAACACATTGCACTATTGTGGCTTAGACATATCTAAGATTTTTAGTGTTTTAAGTGCATCCTATGAGAAGAATATTACCAATCGAGTTTGTAAAGATCAAATTAAATTCAATCGAAAGGATAATCTGGGTCACGAGTGTATGGTTGTTGTGAGATGTTTTGAAATCAAAATGGCAGTGAACAATGACTTCTTTTGTAGATTACAAGTTGACTATGATATGACAATTAGAAGTATTTTCTAGACAAATGGACGATCATGATCTTCGTACATGCATTTTGGTGATGTTTTGGCGACACCACATTTAGAACAAACAAATTTCTAATGCCTTTTGCACCCTAATTGGCATAAATCAACATATACAATCCACTTTATTTGGATGTGTCCTACTTGTAGACAAAAGTATATAAACCTTTGTTTGATTATTCAACACATGGTTGCAATGTATGCATGAGAAGATGCCTTTTGGAATCATCACTACGAAGCATGAAGCCATTTCGTTGATATTTCCGTCACGGCATATATATTTTGCATATGGCATACTTGAAAGAATGCATTGATTCATTTGCATCAACTGAGATGCGATTAGCAGTTCGAACATGAATATGAATGTTGGATTTATGGATGTCAAACCATCGAGGTGTTTGAAAAAGGACGGGAAGATTTTCGAGCGAAGTATAATATTGTAGAAAAAAGTTTGTTACATAATATGTATGGAATACGAGGAATGTCTGAAGGATATGGTGATATCCTTAAGCACATCACAGAAGCGTGAGGATCACATCGTATGCGATCGGGAGCGGCTAGTCACACTAGTTGCTCGATGCAACAGAAATTAAATTTTTTCATGCGATGAAACCACATGATCCAAGAACACTTCAAGGATCGTTTCATCTAAACCACAAACAAGTATTAGGGTTACCTCTTGAAGCGTGGTTGCGATCGAGTCTCTAAACGAAGAGACCTCCTGTCTCAAATCCGATCCGATGGAGGAGACGCTTGCGAGCGCGTTGATGAAACATGCGCTCCTCGCAATCCATGTTGATGATCCAAGCGACGAATCTCCTGATCTCGACACACAAGATCCGACGTCTTCTTCACGAGAGAGGTTCAACGAAGGAGATGGAGATCCACGAGCAAACAATTCAGCAACATAACGACGACGCTACAGCGATGGAGACTCTCTCTAGGGCATCATAGTGGACGACCACAATAGAGAGAGGGAGAGATGACATGTAGAGAGAAAGAGAGAGAGCCTTATATTCTCATTGTGTAAAGAAGAGAAAAGGAGGTTCCTCTCCTTTTATAATATTTTGGGATCCATGGATCTCAATCCATGGACAACACAAATCCAATGACTCACATTGATTTGTGTTTCTTTCAATGGCTAAGATTTTATTGGTAAAAACTAATAACAATTAATTTAATTTAGATTAAATATGTATTGATAAATCAATATGATTTAATCCCAAAATTAAATCAATTAAACTTGGAGATAATGGAAAGAAGGCTCCCACCTTCCATATAGGAAGAGTGGGCATCCACCCTTTCCATGTAGGAATTGGTGGTCGTCCCCTCTCTTATTAGGAAAGGGGGATCTCAATGTAATCTCCAAGATTGCATGATTCCATGTATCTCTAATATTTACAACAACAATTGTTGTAAATTATTCTACAAAATAATTCATAATTATTTTGTGAATATTGCAATCTTGCCATTGGAACAATGTGAATCACATTCACAACTCAAAAAATGTGAAATACATTTTCAATTAATTGTTCAATGTGAATCCAATTCACATAAAGATTTAATTAACAAATTTAAATTACAAATAGCTCTCTCTTATATATTATAAGTCACATTTATAATATATATGAATAATTGGGATAGTGGTATCCACATTATCATATCCATGATAATTAAATCACATTTAATCATCTTGGATCTCTATTCTTATGTGCCCAATTAATATTAATCACATTTACATTATTTACATATATGATAATTAAATCTCATTTAATTATCTTAAATAAGTTTCCTTATAATATGAATCAAATTCATATTATTCATTATAATTAAATGACATTTAATTATCCATTTCTCAATGCTCAGATACATATATCAACAATAAAAGTATCCATGAACTCTTTCAAGGATAATGTGCTTTCTCCGTGAATACTTGGAGATAAGGACATGGCGATTGCATTGTTCCGCATATAGTGACTTGGATATTGAGATCATATATCAAATCTAGATCTTACGGACCTCTCTAGATGCTTGATTAAATCAAGACCATAAATCTAATTTTCTCATTGTATCTGAATCATATTCAGATCAATGTCCAACATTTGGACCAAGATCAGATTACTTCTCTTCTGAGAGGAGTCACTAAAATCCAGAACAATTTCATCACTCCATAGTAATGAAAGCATCAAGGTTATACAATCGTTTACGATCACATCACCCTCAGATATTCCTAATACATGTACATCCTGCATATTGGAAGACCCAGAATAAACCTGAAGTATAAGATCAATTTTACACTCTCTACTTCAGGGATTTATCATTAAGTTTCTCATTCGGTCATTGGGAGTTGGTATCGATCATATACTTTCCAAAAGCATATATCATACCTAGGTGTTGATCATATACTTTCCAAAAGCATATATCAACCCCTACAAATTCAGTCAAGCTTCCAAAGCGAGACGATCGTGTGCAGAATTTGATTCTTCCCAATATCTCATGAGTGAGCTCATGTCTTTCGGTTCAGTAAATGAACCTGTATGATCTCTTTGAGAGATTGTATTACTCATATGCCCTTACATGCACACCAACGTGCCTGTGTATAGACTTGATTAGGTCATCAACCAATTGGTATGCCAAATGTACATACTTAAACATATAGTAACACATCTGTCTTCGGTTAGAGGATGCGTGCCTATATCATGACATCATACGACCTAGGACTTTGGTTATCTCGGTCTCATTAAGTCAACTCTTTGATGTAACTTATCTAACACCTCCGAATCTCTATTCCTATGCAGAGTACCTGCATCAAGAGGTCGGTTATATATCAGCCTTTAGAGAAAGGATTGCCATCTCCTTCTCAGGCTGGAGATCCTCTCTTAATAATCATTTGACGGTGCTTGATGAGTCCTTAATTTAATACTTTAGATATTCATCCAAGCACTAGCCTTTATGATTCAATAATTGAATCAACAGCTGTGTGATCAACAAGATGGCCATGGTACATAACCCTAATTGTACTAAGGGACCTATTATGCAAATTAGTTACTCTTTATTTCAGATCAGGGAATGATATTTTCAATATCATTTATTGCATAATGGTTCACTGTGGGCTCGCATGTCCAATAATCTCCTACTAACCCAAAGAGCCATTAATGGGCTAATCTTTAAACTCACACTCATGTGACGATCATAGACTATTTAAAAAAATAGCTAGGTAAGTTGATTAGTCATTTTGTTCCCAAGAAACTATGCCAAGTCCTTTTACGACACTCCATATTCCCTAGTAACAGTGCTCGCATTCAATGCAAATGTTGCATCTTAGCAACCAACCAATACTCAATCTTGTTTAGTTATAGTGTCCTTGACACTACAACACAATAATTATTATAATCAGTATGTAATTTCTATTATCCTTACCAGAGTACCCTTATTCGTGGAGATCTCTATCTCCTAAGGTATCCACAGTTAAGACCCTCTTACATCACAATCTATAAAGTATAAAGTTCTTGAAGATAAGGCTTTTGAGATCACTATCTTTAAGTCTTATCGTCATTGAAGATCTTGTTATTACTGCAATCAAGTGTTTTATCTCCATAGTAGGATTAGTAACAGTTTACTACTCCCATTTCATGGCAGACATCTGGCTTTTGTACACATCTAACATGCTTTCGGCTTCCCGTAACTAATGCACAAGGGCAAGCAGTACTAGCATTCATTTCCTCAACTCTTTGAGGTGCTATCCCTTCAGATGGGTCGGTACCATATCTTAAGGGAAGGAATCCTTTCTTGGAATTTTCTAGAAAATGGAAATGTGCAAGGTGTACCACTAATGTGATGATCCCGATACCTATCTTCTCTTCGCTTCTGAACACCTTCAGAACTAAGATCCAAAAGGTATCCTTGAGATCATATCTCAACGCATGGAATAGCCAGATCATAAAACACTCATTTTCATCCTTATATCATTCCAAATGATTAGGATATTATCTACGTTTAGCATGATTAACACAATGGCACTCCCACTAAGCTTCACATGGATCATCAAGATTCTATCTGAAATCATAAAATTTATAATTTCATTAAATCTTATGTTCCAACCAAAAGAAGCTTATTTGAGTCCATAGATGGAGTTCTTTAGCTTGCACACCTTGCTTTCCTCATTCATGAAGCCACGGGGCTACTTCATATGAATATTCTCGGAGAGGTATTCATAGAGGAATGCAATCTTGACTTCCATCTTGAAGATGTCAAAGTCAAGTTGTGTAGCTATAGTTAGCAATAATCTGATGAGTTTAAGCATGGTCACTAGAAAGTAAGTCTCATCGCAAGCGACGTCTTCTTTCTTCGGTGTGTAGCTCATGTCTACGAACCGTGCTTTGAAGGTCTCTACCTTCTCATCAGGTTCCCTCTTTCTCTTGAAGATCCATTTACACCTAACGGGTCTTACCCATATAGGTGGATCCTCGAGGGTCCATATGCAACACTTGTATATGATGTCTATGTTAGACTTTATTGCTAAAATCCATCTTTCCATGTCATGATCCTCAGGAGCTTCATCACATGAAGTCCGATCATTGTCAGATTTCTCTAACACATGAAAATCATCCTCAAACTAATCTGAATAGCTTTTAGTGTTTCATCTTTAATTGTCTTTTTAGTTTCCGATTTTAGGAGCCTCATTATCGATTAAATGAGTTCCTTCACTTCATTTTCATCTTAATTTTCAAGAGAGTCATCCTCTAAGAATCATATTCTCAGAGAAGAGATTATTTAAGAATCTCAAGGTCATAAAGTAGGTATCCAATACCATCCTTTAATTTCCTAATAAGGTAGCACTCCCTGGTGCTGGATTCCAGCTTACTTGCATTGAACATTATTAAGGATATATATTGTAGTCTCTACTACATATACATATACCTTGGAAACAAAGAGATAATTATGCTAAGATCCATCATTGATCATATCATGTCACATATGATCCAATTGTATCTCCCTACTGCTCTTTTGAGTTTAGGTTTATTAGGAGGAGTGAGATAGAAATGATATTCATATCTGTATAAGGTATTCCTTGAATTCATCTAAAAGGTACTTGCTACCTAGGTTAGATGAAATTCATTTCATTCTTCCTTAAAACTTTGGTTATAAATCAAAATTATGAAATATTTGAACATTTCAAAGGTTTCTAAGGTGAAGGGAAGAAGTCTCATATCACAAATAAATATCTAATTATATCACATATCATCAATATTTATCATTATATAGATGATCCACATACATCAATATGTATGAGATCTTGAATACCTTGGTATCTAGCACCATTCTCAAAGAAGGGTACATTGGACGTTTTCTACTTTTGAATACAATATTCACAAGTATGTAAGATTTGAAATTTTAGACACTCTAAAGTTTCATTTCTTACTTATCTATTGATTTCAAACTTATGTCCAAGACTCGATGCCAGATCTTTATCAAATGATCTTAATCCTCCTATTGATCTTTTAAGGTTTAATTTCATTATTAGAAATGTTAATGAACCATTCATTAATTTTCTAATTTAGTAGAGTCCATTAGATGTTAGATTACTATTTAAAATATATCCATCATAACTCTTTATGATAGGTATATTCCAGAGTTCATGTTTATTCTCAATATTTAGAAATAAACAATGAGTGTATTCTAATATCTAGGTCATAGAGACATTCTCTAAGACTAATGGCTCTCCCACTGAAAATCATGAAGTTCATCTATCTAATGGAGATTATTGCAACAATTGCATCAATTCCCATGTAGATGACCATCAAACTTTAAGTTCAATTTTTCTAGTCTTCTAAAACACATCCAACCAATTTGCAAATGTCATCAGAAGATTGAGATACAATTATTAGACTTTATCTTATCCAGTAAGCAAGTCAATATCAATGACTAATGTAGATTATTCAGATGCACTATCCGAGTCCTTCTCTAAGGATCCTAGATAGACTAGATAGTCACACTATCAGTACATCGGTTTATTGTAGTATTGGCATTCATCTAACTATTTGGATGTCATATAGAAGTCACAGAAGTAACATCAACTCTTTGACCTTCCTTCTTGCTTGGGTCTGACCCATGCTTCCACTGTGCTCCCTTTATCTACAAGCAACCATTGCTTAAGAAGAAGGATCTCTTATGTTGAACTCAAAAATTTTCAATATAAGAGTATTTCAACATCTATAGATGCTTCATTCAATTCATACAATATGAATATTATGAAGATTCATGAATGATCAAAGTATAGACATTAGAATGATGACATTCATCGTATCTACATCCATCTAAACTCTTAAAATATTGGTTCAGGTCGGTACTCAAATATTTTGAGCACATCATCTCTTATAGAGCCATCATTCTGCATGATGCAGAGAACCATGCCATTCACGATGAAATGTCAAGAGCACATATCCATGCTAAAATATCTTCTTAGATTTTATAAGGATTATTCGACAATTACATTCATCATTGACATGCCACTTCCAAAGTACATTCGATGAGATCAAGACTATAGAGACATAAAAACCTAGGGTTGTAGTCCTATTGTCTTTTTAATTGATATTCCTCATTATTATGAGGAAACTTGCACATTGCAACCACATACATTATGTGTTCAACTGCAAGTACAATATCTTGATTATGGATCCAATCTATGATATTATACTGATTAATATCGAGTATAGTATTGAGTGGGTTTAATGAAGAATTATATGAAATAAGAAATTTGCATAAATATATATAAATATATACTTTACCTTGATTTAGGAATTTGATATCAAAGTTGTCTTGCCTTATCAATGCTGAAAGTTCATTCCCTTAATCACTTTCAACGTAAGAGATATACTTACCATCATATCTCAGCAAGATCTGGGATCTCCTTCCTTATCTTTGCCACATCCCAATAATATAAGAATATGTAACTTGGATAAAAATAAGCGGGAACACATTCCGCCTTGCAAGTCCAACTTGCATTCCCAATTTGATCTTTAACACCCAGGGCCACCACCCTTAAGGTGATGTTGACCCGCCATTACTTGAACCAACCGTCAATAGGAATCAACTCACTATGTGCAACCCAATATCGCCCCAATATGAGGACCCGATATTGGGGTCACCATGCATACGTCCTTACTCTTTCGAGAAGCGAAGAGCCCGATCCAGGTGCACTTGTATGTAGGAGCCGTCACTTTGGACATGCGTCTTATACATACAATCCCTGGCAATGGAACCCTTCACCTTGATGGGAGACCATGGATGTCACTTATGTGACACTACATATCTTGTTTAAATCCTAATTAACCATTATATATCATATTCATTAAGATTAATTCTTCCAAGGGAAATACAACTCTATTCATAATAGAGTGCTTTAACTTTTATAATTAGATTCCAATTAATCTAAACATATTAAATTAATAATCCAATTAATATCCAACAAATATTCTTATTGTTACTTGAATTATGATATTTACTTAAATACATATTATTTCGAATTGTAATAATTAGAAATACATCATGATTTATCAAGCATTATACCAACCCTACCTGCTGTCATGACCAGTACCGATGGAAGTTGGACAGACCGCACACGGTGCAACCTGCTACCCCAACGCTTCCCGACTAGACACCATACCCGCCTCGGGAAAGGATATTGCAAAATTGATCACTTTATACTAGAGATGATCATCGGTTTTTCAACCGAAATTATACCTTATAATAATAATCAAAACATTTTTTATTAACATTATAAGGAGATTTGCTAAACAAATCCTCAATCCTATTCAAACAACTATGTTTGTTGGAAAGTAGATTGAGTAACCAATTGTGATCTAGATCATACTAATCAATTATCACTTAAGGCAATGCCATTTAAGGAAATACTCATCATCAAATATTTCACAAATATTTATCCATAATATTCTAGAAAATTAAACCATTTAGTTTCACTAATTTATTAAATGACAATCACAAGGTTCTTGAATAGGAAAGTGATTTCCAGCAGTGACCCTCACTTACTAAAATTAACATATCTCAATCAATTTAAATCCAAATCATGCAAAATAAGTGTCCAAAATTTGCTAATTTGATTTACAATAGAATCGAAGTGATTTGCACACATTTTTAGGTATTTAAAAACAATAATTAACTTCTTAATTACGTCATGATTCACAGTCCACGAAACAGTACATGTTCACTAAAATAATCATAACTTGAGCAAACAGATTCGAAATCACAAAAACTCAAAGCCCACAATTTTCTTATTTAATGGGGAACAAAATAGTGTTTATTTCATGTTTAAAAGTTTTAAACAAGTTCGAAATTATTCACTAAACAGAGATGTAAAAATGAAATGCGACAAAAACTTTTGCAAACACAAGTCTTCCTAGATTTATGGATCGCATCCAAAACCTCCGACCTAAGTCTCTGATACCACTTGAAGGATATAGTGAGATCCTTAAATGCATTACAGAAGCATGAGGAACACATCATATGCGATCAGGAGCGACTAGTCGCACTAGTTGCTCGAGGTAGTGGACATTAAACATTTTCATGCGATGATACCACATGATCCAAGAACACTTCTCAGATCATTTCATCTAAATCACAAACAAGTATTAAGGTTACCTCTTGAAGCGTGGTTGCGATCGAGTCTCTAAATGAAGAGACCTCCTGTCTCAAATCCGATCCGACGGAGGAGACGCTTGCGAGCACGTTGACAAAACGCGTCCTCCTCGCAATCCATGTTGATGATCCAAGGGGCGAATCTCCTGATCTCGACACATGAGATCCGACGTCTTTTTTACAAGAGAGGTGCACCGAAGGAGATGGAGATCCACGAGCAAATGATCCGGTAGCATAACGGCGACACTCCGGCGATGGAGACTCTCTCTAGGGCATCATAATGGACGACCACAATAGAGAGAGGGAGAGATTGCCTGTAGAGAGAAAGGGAGAGAGAGCCTTATGTTCTCATTGTGTAAATAAGAGAAAAGGGGTGCCTCTCCTTTTATAATATTTTAGGATCCATGGATCTCAATCCATAGACAACACAAATCCAATGGCTCACATTGATTTGTGTTTCTTTCAATGGCTAATATTTTGTTGGTAAAAAGTAACAATAATTAATTTAATTTAGATTAAATATGTATTGATAAATCAATATGATTTAATACCAAAATTAAATCAATTAAACTTGGAGATAATGGAAAGAAGGCTCCCCCTTCCATATAGGAAGAGTGGACATCCACCCTTTCCTAGTAGGAATTGGTGGCTGTCCCCCTCTCCTATTAGGAAAAGGGGATCCCAATGCAATATCCAGGATTGCATGATTCCATGTATCTCCAATATTTAGAACAACAATTGTTGTAAATTATTCTACGAAAACAATTCATAATTAATTTGTGAATATTGCAATCTTGCCATTGGAACAATGTGAATCACATTCACAACTCAAAATAAAATGTGAATTACATTTTCAATTAATTGTCCAATGTGAATCTAATTCACATCAACACTCAATTAACAAAAGTAAATTACAAATAACTCTCTCTTATATATTATAAATCACATTTATAGTATATATGAATAATTGGGATAATGCTATCCACATTATTCATATCCATGATAATTAAATCACATCTAATCACCTTGGATCTCTATTCTCATGTGCCCAAATAATATTAATCACATTCACATTATTTACATCTATGATAATTAAATCACATTTTAATTATCTTAGATAACTCTCTTATAATATGAATCAAATTCACATTATTCATGATAATTAAATCGCATTTAATTATCCATTTTCTCAGTGCTCGGATACATATATCAACAATGAAATTATCCATGAACTTTTTCAAGGATAATGCACCTTCTCCGTGAATACTTGGAGATAAGGACATGGCATTTGTATTGTTCCACGGATAGTGACTTGGATATTGAGATCATATCTCAAATCCAAGTCTTGTGGACCTCTCATAGATGCTTGATTAAATCAAGACCGCAAATCTAATCTTCTCATTGTATCTGAATCACATTCAGATCAATGTCCAACATTTGGACCAAGATCAGATTACTTCTCTAATGAAAGGAGTCACTAAAATCCAGACCTGTTTCATCACTTCCTAGGAATGAAAGCTTCATGGTTATACAATCGTTTATGGTCACATCACCCTCAGGTATTCCTTATACATTTACATCCTGCATACTGGAAGACCCAGAATATATCCAAAGTATAAGATAAATTTTACACTGTCTACTTCAGGGATTTATCATTAAGTTTCTCATTCTATCATTGGGAGTCAGTAACGATCATATAATTTCCAAAAGCATATATCATACCTAGGTGTTGATCATATACTTTCCAAAAGCATATCGATCCCTACAAATTCAGTCAAGCTTCCAAAGCGAGATGGCCACACATAGAATTTGATTCTTCCCAATATCTCATGAGTGAGCTCATGTCTTCCGATTTAGTAAATGAACCTGTATGATTTCTTTGAAAGAATGTATTACTCATATGCCCTTATATGCACACCAGCACGTCGATGTATAGACCTTGATTAGGTCATCAACCTATTGATCTGCTAAATGTACATACTCAGACATATAGTAATATATGTCTCCGGTCAGAGGATGCGTGCCTATATCATGACAGCAAACGACACAGAACTTTGGTTATCTCGATCTCGTTAAGTCAACTCTTTGACCTAACTTATCTAACACCTCCGAATCTCTATTCCTATGCAGTGGACCTGTATCAAGAGGTCGATTAGATATCGGTCTTTAGAGAAAGGTTTGTCGTCTCCTTCTCAGGCGGGAGATCCTCTCTTAATAATCATTTGGTGGTGCTTGATGAGTCCTCAATCTAACGCTTTAGATATTCATCCAAGCACCAGCCTTTATGATTCAATAATTGAATCAACAACTGTATGATTATCAAGATGGCCATGGTACATAACTCTAATTGTACTAAGGGACCTATTATGTAAATTAGTTATTCTTTATTTCAGATCAGGGAATGATATTTTTAATAGCATTTATTGCATAATGGCTCGCCGTGGGCTCGCAGTCCAACAATGTGGGTACCAATTTATCTCAAAGATGTCTTTTTCACAAGAATGTCTTCGTCTCAACATTTCGAAAGTACCAATGCATACTTTGATGGATAAATTCATTCAAAAACACCTTTATCTGATTTCGTTACAAAATGAAAGAGCCTTGGCGGCACGTTGTGAGTCTAAGGAAAGTTTAGACTTCAAAGCATTGAATACAACGGCAACACTTTGGCGTGAACATCCAATCGAAGCACTGATGAAATTGTAATCGGCTATGATAATATCGACTTGTTGTAATGCGACCAATTACAAATCTATCAGAGACCGAGCGAGAATCTCCGTGAGCAGTTACTCAGTCCAATTTCTCCTTGATAAGTCCAGAGTCAAAATAAAGGACACTACTGATTAAATTATCTAATTGGATCCTAAAATATGTGGTCAAGCTACTCTAAGGGGCTATCTAGGTCAAGTGTGAAAAAACAATACAAAGTGGATGCATGGTTTTTTATGGGTTTTAGTGAAATTATTTGATGATACAAATTATGAGAAATCTAATTAAAGACACAAAACACATCAAACATACAAACGATCACAATTAAGATCTTGATTTGATGACCTATAAGTTGTATTTATCCATTATCTAAAGGTCTAAAGGTAACGATCTAGCAATTATTAGCCCAAGTCACCGATGCAACATTTAGTTCAATCACTCTTCATGTCAAATTCATCTAGTCACTCTAATTCACAATTATTCAGGAAAAAATCATCACAAGATCTAGCATAACGGTCTTGATTGCATCATTAGATTACAAAATCAAATTAGGGTGTCAATTGATGCATTAGGTCAGTTAATCATGCACTTCTGAGGTAATTAATCAAGTTTAAAAACCCTATACACCTCTGAATTCAAACCCAACGAACACAAGTCATATCAGGGGTTTAAATATATCACATTAAAGATCATGACATCAGCTTTCAAACAAGATCAGTTTCACCATATTTAGATTCAAGATTCACAAGTTATTAGTCATGTAAGACATGGACTTAATTGCAAGGAAAACATGAGAAAATATAATAAAAAGGTCCAAAAGGAATGAAGTGCAATGTATACAAAATCTCTAGGGTATATGAGCAAATTATTCATACATGGGGTTATAAATGCAAACAAAATAAGTTGATGGGGCTTATCTGTAAATTTTCCAAGCGACGCGCACTCTGCATGCATTGGGCCTAAATGTAGTTATTCAAACTTGTGGCTTGATGGAGTGAGATCTGGTCGGGGTACATGATGAATCTCCACTTCACCACCTTTATTCTTTCATTTTATCCTTAAATCCCTAGCTAAATGCATGTATATAACATTAATTTGTACACAGTAACATTAATAAAGTTAAAGTAAAATATCATGTAAAATTTGTAATTAATTCCAAAGAAAGAATAAAGGAAATAAAAGAAAAAGAATGAAGTTTCAAAAACACTGTGTGACCCTAGATCCTGAGGACCCGTCATCATGATGAATTGGTCGATAAGGAATAAAGTAGGGGGAGATAGGGCAGAACCATTGTACGGAAAACACACATGAAACCCTAATTCTTTTTCATCAATAATTGCATTTTGGGAACTATTTTATTCTTTATTATTTACATTTCAAATCAATAAACCCTCAACATAAAAGTTGCACATAAAATGTATAAAAAATACAAAAATAATTACACAAAAATATGACAATATGAGACTGGGACACATAGATGAAAAAACTGTAAATAAAACTTCACAGACGAATAGCTTCTCCATATGAATTCCAAATTGTCTAAACTCACCTTTTTTGTTCGTACAATTAAATTATCTTTATAAAAAAATAGTTTCATTAAAAATGGAGTTAAGATGAAAAGATGGCTTTTGGGTCCCTGTATATTATAGTCAATTTATTTATTCCTTATACTTTTAGCCTCTTGATATTTTTATATAATTGTAAATATTTTTTGAAATACAAGTAAATAATAAACATAGGATAAAGCATGAAAAATACATTAAAATAAATAATGTATTTCAATTTATAGGTAAAATATACATATATAATACACATTCTTATTTATTTAAGTAAACAAATAAAATCAGAAAAATTTAAAAAATGTAGTTATTCAAACTTGTGGCTCGATGGAGCGAGATCTGGTCGGGGTACATGATGAATCTTCACTTCATCACCTTTATTCTTTCATTTTAGCCTTAAATCCCTAGCTAAATGCATGTATATAGCATTAATTTGTACACAATAACATTAATAATTTATAGTAAAATATTGTGTAAAATTTGTATTTAATTCCAAAATAAAAGAACAAAGGAAATAAAAGAAAAAGAATGAAGTTTCAAAAACACTGTGTGGCCCTAGATCCTGAGGCCCAGTTATCATGATGACTTGGTCAACAAGGAATAAAGTAGGGGGAGATAGGGCAGAACAATTGTACGGAAAACACACATGAAACCCTAATTCTTTTTCATCAATAATTGCATTTTGGGAACTATTTTATTCTTTATTATTTACATTTCAAATCAATAAACCCTCAACATAAAAGTTGCACATGAAATGTATAGAAAAATACAAAAATAATTACACAAAAAATATGACAATATGAGTCTGGGACACACAGGTGAAAAAAACTACAAATAAAACTTCACAGACTAATACATTCTCCATATGAATTTCAAATAGTCCAAACTCACCTTTATTGTTCATACAATTAAATTATCTTTATAAAAATGTAGTTTCATTGAAAATGGAGTTAAGAAGAAAAGATGACTTTTATAGTCAATTTATTTATTCCTTATACTTTTAGCCTCTTGATATTTTTATATACTTGTAAATATTTTTTGAAATATATGTAAATAATAAACATAGGATAAATGCATGAAAAATACATTAAAATAAATAATGTATTTAAATATATAGGTAAAATATACATATATAATAGACATTCTTATTTATTTAAGTAAACAAATAAAACTAGAAAAATATAATAAAAATATGTAAATAGTAAACAAATAAAACCAGAAAAATATAATAAAAATATGTAAATATGCAGATAAATAAGTTATAAATGTATAAAATATGTATATATAATAATAAAATATAATATACAAAATACAAATAAAATACCTAAGATAGAGGTAAATATACCTATAAATAAATACATAAAAAACTAACTAAATGCCATTATAAAATAAATAAAAACCACCTAAAACTAGTTCATAAAATAAGAAATAACTTTCATGTTTTAAGAAAAAATTAATAAAATAGATTTCTATTTTATTGTCCTTTTCTTTTCCATTTTTATTTCCTTTTTTCTTTTAGTGCTCAATCAAAGTGTGCCTTCGGTTGACCCCCCGGTCAACTGGGGCGTCAATCCTCCTATGCCTGTCAGATGCATTGACCTAGCACTTTGCTAGATTTTCTCCGCCCGATACTTGCATTTTTTGGGCTCGATTCCTTCATAAGATCTGCTCCTCAATCTATGGCCTTTCACGCCTACATGATTCCTTGGCCGATTGATCCTCGATTTGTTCGCAAACCCCATCTTAACCTCTCCCCTCCGTCATTGTTATTTATTGAAACCCATATCTTCAATCCAATTTTAATCGTTATTGAGCCATCTTTGACCCCTTGGATCGATCCTGTGAGTGAACCCTAGTGACATGAGGAGTTCCTCATCGATTTACAGTGAGGAGAAGGAGATTGGAGGCTTTCCGACTCATCGCCGGAGTGCCTCTATGTGACTTCTACTCCTAACCATTCTACAACAGGTGAGCTCTTATCTTTTGCATTTTTAGCTTAGTAGTGTAATCAACAGTATAGATTAGACTTTATTTCACGTGATTTGGTTTAAAATATCTCAAAATCCAAAAAGAAAAGTATGCCAGACCTATGTTCCTATGTTGTTGACCGTTGTTTCGACCCCGCAACCACCATGTCTTCTTCGCCTTTTGATTCTCCAGCTCCAACACCCTTCCATAACCCCTAATTCACATAGATTAGGAAATCAAGTTCTCTGTTCCTCCGTCATTCATCGGAGAGCTCAGCGGACGCACCTCCTCTCATTTCCACCCAAAATCACACCCAGAACCGTCATTTTTCTTCGCCTGAGTTAACCCTGCAGGTTGTTGGAGTGTGCAGCCTCGTTCGAGGCATTTTTATAGCTGCTGAAGGCCTCCCAAGTCCCCTGAGCAATGGGTCACGTGATGCCCAGACCCCATCAATGGGTCATGGGTCCTTTTGAAGCATCAACAGGAGCGGAGGATCCCCAACTCTGTTTTAAACCGCATGTTATCCTCCCAGGTGGTCGAAGATGTGAAAGTTAGCAGCTAAAGCTTCTTGTTCTTCCATGTTCTTCCAGGGCACGTCAGAGCGGTCAGATCTAGCCCTCGTGCCAGGTGGAACAGCTACCGTTAGATGAAGTGACACCCCACCATCCGATCTCTTGGTTGAGATCTAATCTTGGCTGCCCTTGGTTAAATATCAATGTACGACCCCAACCTGCCACATGGTCAAGTGGTGTACCCGAACCGTCGATGAGCGTACGAGAGGCATTTTGCACCCTTAACCCCCCACTTTGTATTTAATTTCTAATATTTAAACTTTATTCTGTAGTGTAAAAAAATTATTTAATACTTACACTTGAGCCCCTTGGGTTTCGTAGATTCACTTTTTAGTCCATTCCACGTTACTTCTTGTGCGCATGAGGGACGATAATTTTGCATGGAAAAGGTTTATTTTATAAAATTTGAGTCTATAGCCATAATTATAATTATAAAACACTATATAAGCTAAATATAATATTACATATATGCTTATAATTAGTATTACTTATAAATACATATAACTATATTTTAAAACCCTAAAAAATACAAAAGGAATGTTCTTATTTGTATTTTTTGTATATATATTTACTGTATATATTATATTATCCTATCTATTACTATTATTATTACTATATATATACATACATATACATATTATATCTTTAAAAACAAAAAGAAACTAAAAATTGCAAAATTAAAAAGTAATAAAAGTTATAAAAGTAAAAGATATATATAAAATCCATAAAAATTAAAAATTAGTTAAAATCCCACAAAAATTAGAAAAAAAACCCTACAAAAATACACAAAAACATTTGTTGATAATTTTTTAGTTGTCAATTTTAGTGCCTATCCTCATTGCTTTCTATGGTTCGACCCCTACTCTTGCTTGCTATACATATTTATTTGTTGGGTATACTAAATTTTAGATCACTTATATTTATTGCTCAATCATTGTTCTGGGTTAATTGTTGATTGACACGCTTGCGTTGAGCGTTGAGAATCGAAAGAGGCGTCCATACAACGATTGCCGGATCTGACTTGTCGGACACCACTAGCCCCTCTAGACCGGATGTTAGACACCTGATCCACAAGGTTCATCAAATGGAACCGTTGCTGGGAGCAATGCTTAGGATAGATTTTATGTGTATTATTAACCCATCATTTTCTGCTCACTTTTCTTTTAATTAAATAATAGTTTACCTATGCTAATACATCCCTTTTGATTGGCTTTGTTATGAGGGATTATGGAGTTAGGGCAACCTTCTTAGGAGGGTTGGTGCACCCGAGTCACGTGGATATCTTCTACTTCATGAGCCGATTGGAGAGGTAGCCTAGCCAGCCTTGGAGACCGGATTTAGCAGGGCAATAGATTTTCATTTTCTTTTGTGGGAGAGAGACTCTATTTATTATTGTAATAATACATGTGGACACATAGACTCTTTTGTGAGAGAGAGACTCTATTTATCATTGTAATAATACATGTGGACACTAAGACTTTCAAGCCTATTCTGTCAAGTGTTTGTTCACTTGTGGGCTTACCGATTTTGATCGTGTTTTCATCGCCTTCTACAATTTTATTCACCTTATTTTCCCTCTTATTTTCTTTTGTTTCTCAAGTTTTGTGTTTTCTGCCTTTATTTTCATTTATTTTATATGAATGAGCCCATAGATTTTTAAGATTGCTTGATCGAGTAATCTAGGTCCAAATCCCTAATATTTACATCCTCCTATAGTCTTTGATACATTTGGATCTAGATTAAACTTAACTTGTGATTCACGATAATAACAATTACTGTTAGAGTGATTTCACTGCTTTGCACACCGCATCTAGAATAGATTTTAAATTCTTGTCTTGCATCCTCCATGGAGAGATCTGGGAAGCACTGTAAGTATTCTATCATAGCATTCATCATTTTGACACAAGGGTGAGATTTCCGTCATAGTGTCACCTTGCACTACTTTGTTGCTATCTCCCTCTGTTTTTGATCACTTAGGTTTTAAAGAAAATCTAAAAAATTATTAGGTGATTATTCATGAAAATACTCAAAAAAAGTGAAAATCCAAAAAATTAAAACAAGGGTATGCTTAGTAAACTTTGATCCCAATTAAATGTCACAGCGAACATCATTGTTTGGGGTTGATAAAGCCCACATTGTATTCTGGTACATTCTAGACAGAGAGAGGCACAATCCTTAAGGAAAAGAGCCAAAACCTCGATTTATGGCTACATCAATTATCACTTGGGATTGATGAAATACCGGTGCTTCTATCGTACATGAACGAGTAGGGCCTTATTGATGACGGTTTCTCGCTTGCGTAGAACATATGACCTGGTTTGAAGTACCGAGAATATGCCAGTACTTCATTGTTAATATCACGAATTAACGAAGGGTGATTCATGGGTTTATCAATAAGGTGCAG
This sequence comes from Ottelia alismoides, assembly GCA_037367405.1. Lineage (NCBI taxonomy): Eukaryota > Viridiplantae > Streptophyta > Magnoliopsida > Alismatales > Hydrocharitaceae > Ottelia > Ottelia alismoides. Next base: position 38,629 of record JAZKJV010001134.1, on the reverse strand, counting down.
ATGGGTAATTGAGATCGACTAAAAATTGAAGATCAGATGGTCAGAACAATTAAGCAAGAATTAATAAAGGGTCGACCATGTGGCAAAAGGAGAATGTGCAACGTGCCCAACAAAATATCTAGAAATGAATAAAAATGGAGATAAGTATGATCAAAATAGTTAGACATAATTTTTAGAAAAAGTGTTCAACATGAAAGTTGTAGATCTCGATGAGATCTACCTCTTTCATGTAGAACTCAAAGAGAGAATACATCATATATACATGGAAATATTTTTGTAAGTATGTTTCAGTATTAAAAATACTTATTTTATTTTATTATTATTATTACATTTTTAATTAATAATTAATGTTAGATTTATTATGTACACCATTAACTGATTTTTATTGATTTATAATAAATAAAGAAACATAAAAAATTTATAAGAATAATATAAGTAAGAATATATAATAGAGAGATAAATGGTTAAGAAGACAATGATTAATGTTAATTAAATACATAAAGTTGTTTACTAATTAAGGTTAATTGATTATTAATTAGATAAAGGAGCTCAAGCTAAAGAGATATTAATCTAAAAATAACTTGACACTCATCCTCTTCTTTTGAGTTTTTGATTCTTCTTCCTCTAACGTAATACCAATAGGAAACCCTAGTAGATCCCCTGGTGACAACATGTGTCACTCCCTTCCTTGTTAGAGTGGATAAGGTGGAGATTGAAGCGAACCAAGCCTCGTCAGAGTTCCTCCGACGACGCTTCTTTTGCTCCCTATCCGTAGGTATGAGCCAATAGCTTAGGTCTTTATTTAGCACTTCTTTCCAACATTGTAGATTAGTCTTTACTTTATGCATTTAGTTCGTAGTTTAGTTTAATTTTGAATCTTTCATTTGTTGAAGCTTCGAGCTACAGTCCTAATTCAGTATGCCTCTGAGTGTGATTCAACCCATTATCATCTTTACTTTGATCCTCAACGATTTCTCCACCATATGCCCCATCTTTCATCTGGATCCTGCAAGGATCAGGCTCCACCAAGATTCATCCATTGTCCTATGTTGGATCTCCATCGCCCTATGTCAGAGTTCCTCTGCCCCTCCATTTTGTGTGCATTCCGGCTTTAGTTCCGGGTCAAGGATGTTTGCCTCAAGTCCGTGAGTCTTTTTGTGCAGGGAACATGCCGTGAAGGAGTACATGGAAGGAGATCCACCCGAAGAACAATAGCTCCAAGTGCCTGAAGTTGAAGCCCCTTCCTGGTCCCGATCGCTGGAACCTAGAGCCATTTGTGGCCACCTGCTGATGCAACGAAGTTCCAAGAAGGCCATCAGAGATCCAAGGAATCAATGATCGAAACCAAACTTAGGACTTGTTCTTGAGTGTTCTTCTACATCACTCCAGCCATTGGATCTAAGGTATGACCTATATCTAATATGGTCGCCAATCTCAAGGCAAAATGTCGTCCCCCTTAATCGCTCAATTGGGTTAAGTGATCTACGCGACGCTCTCTACGCCACTCAATCACACCCTTTAGTAGGTAAATATCAAGGACCCCTTGTCGCTATTTTGTATTACATTTCAATACTATAAATATTGAGTAATATTTAATTATTTTTGTATAAATTTCATAAGGACACCCAAACATTCTAAAAATTACAAAATGGTCCTTTTGCCTCATGTGTAGGAGCATGTGGGGGTTTGTAAATATTACTAATGTACTCATAAACTTTTAGGACCTATTTCTAAATGGTATAAATGTTCTTATTAATTGTAGATAGGATCATGTAACTGTAGCCTTTATTTTTACGTATATTTCTCTTCATAAATACTTTGTGTTCAAAAAACTCTAGGAAAATTAATTTGAGCTCCCACTACTGTGCTAGTTGTCATATATTTTTCGTATGATATTTTATTTAATTGTACTATTTATTAAAAATACAAAGATGTTTTTATTCCTTATTTTCTTATTAAAATCAAAAAAATAGAAAACCACATTTAAAAATTCCAAAAAGTAGAGTACCTATATTATTATATATTCTAACATATATCTAAAAATAACTAAAAATACAAAAGAAAACTCTAAAAATGACAAAATCCTAAAAACACTATAAAATCATGAAAAAAATTAAAAATCCAAAAATATTTTTTCTATCTTGTATTTTCCTTATTATATATAGTAATATTAAAATCGTCTTGAGAATTTTGGAGCATATTATCTATTTTTATAACCCAATGGACTCTGGCTATAACATCTTCTTCAAATTTTTTTATAAATTTTAATCATTTAAAATACTAAAAATTTATAAAAAAAAATCTATAATATTTCCAAAAACATATAAATGTACTAAAAACATAAAAAAAATTATTTTCTATAATTTATGTATATTTAAAAATATAAAACTATATATATATATACTATATATTCCATATATTAGTTATATATCTACTATATCATTATTATATATAAATATATATTATAATGTAAAAATAAAAAAATATACGAAAAATTGCAAAAATTAAAAAGAAAATAATAAAAATAAAAAAAAACAACTAAAAATCCATAAAAATAAAAAACTATTAAAAATCGATAAAAATCAGAAAAAGGCTAAAAATTCAAAATTATTATTATTATTAAAACTATTATTTACTAACAATTATACCTATCCTCCATTATTCTCAGTTGTTCGACCCTTACTAGTTGCCTAATATACACTAATTTTGTAGGGTATACTAAATTTAAACTCACATATTTTCATTGTCATATATTATTTATGGGTTGATTATTTGTTGATTCGCATCGAGTTATGTGTCAAGAGCCTAGAGAGGGCTGATACAGTGATATCCTGATCCTATCTATCGAACAACGCATGCTCCTCCAAGATAGGACGTTAGGCACCCTTGACTCGATCTCTTCAATGGCTGATTGAAGTTGAACTTATAAGGGAATACCCTACTCCTTGAGGAAAGAGTAGCTAGATTGGAGAATTAGAGCCACCTTGCTAGAGAAGGTCGTTCTTTGTCAATTCAGATGCGGGGAGCTATAATTCACATGCACCGTACAAATACGATTCATAATCATAAGAGTTGGCATATGAAGACTTGTTCTGACCTGACTGTTAAGGTGATCTGAATAGAGAATTGTGGAACTTGAAGGTTGTTGGGTCTTAAATTTTATTCCCAATAAGGTTCCGACAAACTAGTAATACAAAGGTTTGATTGAGCTCAATACTTTGATTTTATGAAGAATAGTCTAATCCAAAATTTTCTAAGTTCTTTTCTTTTTCTTTTCTTATTTTTGTTTTTCACTTATTCTTAAAACAAGTGTTTGCTAAAAGGCTAGCAAAGGTAAAGTATAGGGAAACGATGAATCAACAATTCATCATATTTATTCTTCCATTTTGGCTTAAAATCTTTAGTAAAATACATGTAAATAACATTAATTCTTATCTTTTAACATCCATACAACATTTTCAATATTGTATATTTAGAATTTATTTTATACCAAAATAAAGAATAAAGAAGAAAAGAAAAGGAAATAAAGAAAGTTGTATATATGTAATAGATGCAGACTAACCCGAAACTCCAATACTAGGTCAAGAATTGACATGGTCGACAAGGAATAAAGTAGGAGAAGATAAAGTCATTAATTATTAAATATATCAGAAAAACCAAAATCGTATTATTCATATTCACCTTATTTAATATATACATATATAGTACTATTTTATTTATCATTAATTCAATATCAAATAAAACTATTTCCTCCCTGAAACTTGTATATAAAAATATCTTTTAAATAATAAAATATTTGCAAAAAATAATGCATGTACAGAATGAAAGTTACAATACTTTGAAAAAGTTGCAAAACTATAATTGAAATATAAATATCTACTACATATAAACTCAAAATGAATCAAACTCACTTTCAAGTTGTTTAAAATAAAATAATCTTTAAAATGAAAGTTGTTTCATAAAATTTTGGAGTTAAGATGTGAAATTCAGGTTTTTAGAGTGATATTGTATCTATATGTATGTATTGTATTTAGTTATTTATTTATTCATTTATTTTTTTATATTCTTGAATATTTGTATTTTCATTATTTTGAAAATATTTATATTATTTATATAAAATACTAATAAAAATAATAAAAAATGAAATATTAAAAAATAAAATATTATACTCATTACATAGGTACGATGCATCTATAATGTACATACATATATTTATTTATATTATTAAATTATTCTTTAAAAACAAAATAAAAATATATTTAAAATCCTTAAATTATTGTTTAAATAAATATAAAATGAAGGGGTCTATTTATATATATTAATAATAAAATGTATATACATTGTACATAATATATTTAGTTAATGTAAATATATGTAATTAACTATTTGAACTAATATAATTAATTATTTAACTTATTAAAAATCACCAAAAAATATTTCATTAATTTATGCATATTTTTATATTAATTACTTTTTCATTTAATTTCATTTACTATTTATTTTATATTTATCTTTTATTTATTTAATTTATTTTATGGTCTAGATCTTGTCCTTATTTTGACTCGCCTCCTATTGGTTGGACCTGGGTACGTTGACCCGCGTCAACTTCTCTTTCCCCTTCAAGATCCACTTCCAACTATGCGGACCCATCTGTGATGCCCTGCCCCGCGGCGAGGATGACAGACCTAATTCCCTAGGATCCATATATTCAACAATAGCCAAATTCATACATCATGATTAACATTAGGAATGTAAAGCAGGAAAATTAAATAATAAAATGCTCAAATTATATTTATATATTCATGGTACCTAAAATTTCATAAATTTACTAAAGAGTCCACAATATACTGTTACATGGCTAGCAACTTAGACTGTACAATCTACAAAAGCATAAAAACAACTAGTACAACTCTACAATTGAAATTGTACCCTAAGTCTGGTACAAACTGCAGAAGATCAAGTCGCTACTGTTGCTCAATATCCTGTAAACATGGACGAGTTTCCAAAGAAGTACATAAGAGTAAAAAGCTCAGTACAAATGAAACAGACTAATACTACACTAACTAGAAAGTGTAAACGAGTAAAGAGATGGATGCTCATGTTCCATTATTATTCTTTTCATTATTGTTTACTATCCCAACCACTAGTAAATGATTATTATAAGTTGCATACAATCTACTATATGTACTCTACAACTGACAACATTAGCATGTATAAATGAGGCCATTAATTTTGCACTTACTTATATGGATCATTGACGTTTAATCATATACGTATATGTACATATGAATACTATTTAAGACATATTTACAGTCACATTACGTGCACTGGTCCCTGGAGCAACTAACCCCAACACCAACTTCAACCCATTTCTCCAGCTTACTCGCCACAAGGGGAATACCCCAGAATGAGTACGTCACGGCCAAACGGGATCACACCAGATACACCCTTATGACAAAGCACAAGTCTTCAACGAGTGTCATACTAGGGACACAGACACACCGATTGTACCTGTAGCACTTTGCTCAACCGACAGAGTCACGGAACACACCGACAGACCCGTTGAACTAGAACTAACACTTCATCTAGGACTCACTGGGACCACGAGAGTTGAGCCCCACTCTCGGACATGCTAACTTTTCTACGCACTACACCCATGCAACAAACATTTATAAAGTGGATTTCAACCTTAATATCATTTATTGCTTCAATTTTTATAAGAGAACACTGTCATGTTGATAACGGGATTTCCATCTATTGGTCAGAGTTCACAACGGTGAATAATTAAAATTATTAATATTTGTTCGTGTATATTTCATATTAATCAAGCACAAACATGTTCGCAACTCACGAGCCTCTGCTACACGGGAGATATGGAAGTCATCTTGGATAAATTCGTAAGGATATTTGGTACATCTAGAGCAAGAGAAATCACAAAATCAGGAGTACCTCTCATAATAATAACACTTCGAGGATTCAATATGGATTGCCTAACTTCATATACCTCGGCCAATATGAAATCTAACTCACAAGACAATGAAAAATACAAACATCGACTATTACCATGTGCCTAACAACAAGTCGGAAAATATTTGCCTGATATACTTATGGTGGTTATTTTTCTTATAATAAACCCATTGATCCGTGCATTTATTTGATGATCTTCGTGCACAACATAGCTCGAGAACACAAATAATAATCTTTATTAATTGTAAGAATACGTAATAACACAAATTATCATTTCTTTTAGCCATTTCATTTCATCAAATGAGCATCACTCTCTTTGTGTAATATTCAACAAAACGGTAATTTTGACAGAGATGTCCACTATGATAGATTGTGTTTACTTTACATATTAAAGAGAAAATAATATGGTTGAACTACATAAAATAACCAAGTCCATATGTATGCATGTGCTAATCATATCATCTATGTACATATTTATAATCAATTATTTAGTTATGACTTTAGCTACCACATATCTCAAATGATGACATATTAATGAGTACTTCATGTACAATATCCATTAGATCATCTTAGCGGTATCTGATCATCACCATTATTCGTGTAGATAATATTTAGTTCTAGTAATTATTGATCAACGAAGATGGACAGCTTGACAAAACAAAGATCTATATACACGTTGGAGTAACCTGGAGGATAACTTAAGGATTTTAATATAAAAGTAACGGAAGTTTTTTTTTTAAAGTAAACTTGCATTGACTTTAGTATACAACCTTTTCTTTTCGAAACACAAAAGACTCGAAATCATAGAAGCGGTCAATGCCAACAAAATGATATTGTTATATTTATCAAATATGTTAACACAATGTAAGGGAGTTACCATAATACAATGACATTATTATAGTATGTCAATAGCTACCATAATACAATAACATCAACGGCACTTATTATTCACATATATCTTTGCCTTTATATTAGATGAACTGTATCTTTGTAGGTCTTTGCACGAAATTCAAAAGAAAAATAGAAACAATGTTGGGACACATCTTAACGTGTGGAAATGGAGGCATAATCACAACCAATACTATTCTTATACATGTATGTAAATATGATCATAATTACAACCAATATTCTTGACTCTAAAAGAAACATAATTGTTTACATGTGATCCAAGCAACCAAGGGCACCGACAGATACATAAGAATCATGTCACACTGATATCTACCGTATTAAATACATTCAAGCATATGGGTTCAACGAAAATTCATGTGAAGCCCACAATAAGGAAGACACATCATTATGCATATAAATTCTTATGTAAGTGCCTGCAAGTACTTTTTTTATATTCATAACATTAACATAATCCGTACATTTAACCCTAATATATCCATTCCATCTTTCATTTTTACTACTTATTAATATGCAAATTGATTTAGCAAACTTCTCTTTACATTTCTTTTATTCATTAGAACATGAACAACCAAGAAAGATCACACAAGAGAGAAAAATCATCCCGCGAGAGGGGCTCTAAGGTCCATGTGACACATGCACGACGATAAAATCGCAAACAAAAGGGGAAGGGACCGTACCTATATGGTGCTCGCGCATGCAATGCTAAACCACCATTATTGGTTGTTTCCACGCATTGTCCTGATCACGAAAAATCCTATAAACCAAAATAAAACCTCGCTTAGGTCTAACCTACAACAAAATCTCGAAAAAGAAGAAGCGAAATAGATGATTGATGAACCTCGATTTCATCATATTAATTTCCATATATTAAAACCCCTTGCTTAAATTCTGTCAATAAAAATCGGAGTAAAAGATGTATATATCTGAGTCTATAAATAAATAAAAAATACAAAAAACTGACAAAACCAAAAATCATAGTGTTTTACCTTTAAAAACACTCACAAAAATATTTCTCCATTTGTTTGACTCTTTTGCATTTTTGGTCACATGAAACTTGTAGATCTCATCGAGATCTATAACTTTCATGTTTTGAGTTTTTCCAAATTCGACCTCCTTCTCTGCCCTTGATCGCTTCTCCAGAGATCATCTGACGCATCCACACCCGCACAATTATCGACCGTTGGATCATTAGATCCAACGATGCCACATTACTCGCTCACGACCATCGATGCACCTTGATCATTTGATCAAGGCCTCTCCCTCGTGCCCTCCTCTCAGCCGTTGGATTGCAAGATCCAACGGTTGAGAACTCATCTCCTTCCTCCAGCCCCCTTCTCTCCCATGTTCTCCACCATGCAACCCCCTCATCCCTGTTTAATTTTCCCGACCACGACGTCCGCTTCCACCACTCGCTGACCACTCTCAGTCCACGCCCACTCATCCCTGACCCTCGCGTAAACGTAGCTCCTCACGTCCCTCTCTTCCCTGTTCCATATCTCAACTGCAAACCACCTCCTCCACCACCGAAACCTCGGAACCTCATCATTCAAATACACAATCACCTCCCATCTTCATGCCCATCCACCTTTATGCGGGCCTTGGCCTTGCTCCTCTCCGCCTCCCCGTGACAGAGGGAGGTTGGATCGAGGTGGCGAAGACGACCAAGGTCCCAGTGTTGACCCATGGCCATGGTAGGCCATGCCTCCAGCCTTCAAACACTAGCAAGCTGCTCCCCATGACTGGGGGAGTCCAGCGATGATCGGAACGCCCACCAGTGCACAGCCCATGCTGCCACATTCGCCCAAATCTCCATGTAAGTATCCTCGATTCTTCTTATCTTTCTCTTCTAATTTCTCATAATTAATTAGGCTCTCACTCACATTTTCACCCTCACCTCACCATCGCTCCAGCTTCCTCGCACATCATTCACCCTCGTGCATACCTCCAATCACCTTCTCGCTCCTCCATAATCTCCAGTCACCTCTCCCCCTTCTTCTTCGGCTCGTTAGAGAAGATAACCAGGGTTGCCACCTTCTCCACACACATGGCCCTCCAGTCACCCTCACCTCGTTTGCACTTAACATCTGCACACTTCGGCTACAATCACTAACATTAGCAGGTGAATGTCTCAATGGCCGGACTTGGGTCAGAGCTCATTTTTCGAGCTTTGCCTCTGGCAATGGTTCACCGCCAGCTTCCTCCAGGTGGTCTAGCGGCTTCCCTAGGCGATGATGTCGACCTCCACCATTCTAGTAGCCTACAGGGACTTTCATCATGCTCGGGAGACGGTGGCGGAGCTCATGCAAGTTTGCTAGAGACCGGTTCGTGCCGCCAACCATCGACGAAGGAGAAGACTCCACGACGTACAAATACCATTGAATGGCACCATCCCAGTGTCTATCTAGCGACCCACATGAGGTAACATCACCGCCCCAGACCTCCACTTCGAGCCTCCATGCTCGAGATACCCGAGCCAAGCCAGAGTGTCATCTTTTGACACGAGGCCCGAGCCATCGCCGAGCCTCGCCCCGAGCCTGCATCGCCATTCGAGCCTAGCCTCACGTGCCGTAGTCACGAGAGTGCTGAGCAATTTGCATTGGGGCCCTGCCATCATTCAGCTCCTTCTATCACATGCATAACATGCGCGCCTGGGGCCAATTGCACCTGACCCCCTTTAGGATTCAATAATTGCAATTTAGTCCCCGTGTGAGTGGGAAAATTGCAGGGAAGGCCTCGTGACTTAATTTAATTGCATTTAAGTCCTTTCATGCACCTATTTGCAAAGTTTTCTCTATTTACTTTCATGTTTTCTTTGTATTTATGCCTCCGGACTCTTTTGTGAATATCTTGAGCATCCAAGCTCCGTTTTAATCGAATTTAGTTTTGTTTCGAAACTTGTATCATTGTCTTTCTGATGGCATGAATTGTTTTCTTATTTTACACTTAGAATCCAGATGGTTAATTCTAATTATATGATGTCACCTGCCTAATTATTGTGATGCTATTGATTTATTTATCAATGAAGTTTGTTTCGTAAATTGATTCTGAAATTGATTACATATTAATTACTCATTGATTCTATCTAATTAGGGCATATTTGCATAACTTTACACTTGAATCAAATTGCATGATAAAAATCAAATAAAAAGAAAATCAGGCTCCATGTGTCTGCATCATCTTGTGTCTTGGTGTATGTTGCCCTACTAGTCTTTAATTCAACACTTAATCTATGTAATAGAAGTTTAAATATATACTTAAGAGGCTCGTGTCCCTAAGTTTGACCTTGGGCTTGTCCAAGTAAATAAATTCGATCGCTTGCATTTAATTGACAAATCAGTCCAAGTGGTTTTTGATGGATCTTATTTATCCCGACTGCAATGACATTAGAGTGTCAATTCCACACTTTTAAAGGGCTGAATTTTGGGTTCTTCAAATTGTGTCATTGCTAGGGACATGACTCATCTTTCATTTTTTTAGATTTTTATTATTTGATTAAGTAATATTTTCTAACTTGTAGGTGAAGTTGTTCATTTCACATGCTTTGACAATTCTCTGAATTTAATGTTTGCATTTTGTGATAGGGTCCCTTGACGATCGAGGAGGCAAGGAGAAGTAGCTCCCACTACGAGGAGCCGCAGAAGAAACCATTGGAGAAATTGAAGAGAATAATGTCTCTTGCATTTTTCAAGCATTTCATGTAAATAATCGTCTTTACAGCGGTCTTCGTTTGAAGACTCACGATTGTAAATGAACATATGCAATTGTGGTTGCGTGGGGCTTACGCCACTTGATTGTAGGATCAGGCACGTAATTCTTTGAGCTATTTCAATTTTTATCTCATGTATTTGATCGTAGGTAGGACACACATTAATTTGAGACACACATAGACATCGCTTCACTTAGCCAAAAATAAAATATGTTCTTTCCCACTAATAGAATCATGCTAGGTCTGGTTTTCATCGACTTGCATACTTTCAACATTCGATTTTGATTTAGTCTCATTTTTCACGAAGATAGCTAAAGGCACTGTGAGTTTTCTTCTTTAGCATAGATCATGATTTTATCGTATGCATTGGTTTTTTCTCGACCTCCCTTCCTGGATTGATCACCTAGGATTAACTGGAAATTGGGAATGAGCAGTAGATGATGTTTGATTCATTTGTGTTCTAATTAAATCAATGATAACCTCAACACTAAAAATTAGGACTAACAATGCAAGTTGACCAATAAAATATAGTAAAATCATGATTTGGGAGAACAACACCCTTTTTACGTAGGATGTTTTGATTTGACGTATCATTAATCCTTGCGTAAATTAGAATGAAATTGCTTTTATCACCAATAAAAATGACCAGATAAAATGACCAACATTTGTTGGTTTCATACGTGAGTTGGTGAATCAAGGGTGTTGCTTGGTTGATTGAGCCTTGTTCGTTTTTGACACCCTCCCATAGACCCTAAGTACTCCATTCGTATCCATATATTCATCCCTTCACGTGTACATCCATCCTAACCTCTCTGGTCTCCTCAGGTCTCCCCAACCTTATTTATCCATCTCTCTACTTAGGCTATTCTCAACCTTAGTACATGGGGGACATGAGTCTCTGTAAATTCTTGACTCATTTACCCTTATCTTCAATACTTAGGTTATTATTAACCTAAGTATAGGGGGTGTCCACCTCAGTTCCAGTATCCTTTCTTATATATTAACTTGAGCTATGGCTTTGTATCACTTAGTGCTATGAGGACATAGAAAAAGTTAAGTATAGGGGTTATACCGTATATACAATATATATGTACTTTAGCCATAGCTTGATTTTGAAAATTTTTAAATTTATAACTTTTTTGGGCTAAAGTATACCTTTTCTGAACTAAGTTGGATGAAATGTTTTAAAAGTTTGAAAAAATTTCTTTACTATGCTACATTATTTTGAACAAAATATTTTGAAAAATGGTTTGAGAAATGAGTTTTACTTGTTTTGAAAAATCGTTTGAAAAATGTTTGAAAAAATCTTTATATATGTGACACTATTTTGAAAATCTTTTCAAAAAGAGGGTTTAAATGAGACTAACTTGTGTTTATAAATATTCTTTTCAAACAATAATAATAATAATATTAATGAAGTAAATTGATGAAGTGGTTGGTTTAATCCCTGATACTTCCACTTTCACACAAGATTAGTGATGTTTAAGGACACTTGGTTTGAGAGGTCTTGATATTTTAAGTTAACCAGCCTTAGTAATCAATGTCTTTAACTTAATTATTCGCATTTTTTTAATTCTAAGATTTGTGTGCTATATTGCAAGATTAGTCTCCAACCTTAAAAAATATGACCAACACCTCACATGCACGACTGCAGTTACGATAAGATGAGTTGAAATTTCACTTAAGGGAGTGGGATGAGAGATTCAAGTTTGAACCTGATTTTATTATGCTCGAGGATGGGATAAAATCAATGAAGGCTTCATGAAACCTGAGTGTCAGCACCTTTAGCCAGTATGAGAACATGATTCTTGTACTATCTGTTGACATTTACCTATGTGCCAAGGAGTGATAAAATATAAAATGTTGATCATTGTGTGCCTACTCTTAGTAAAAGCAGTGGAGCTAGCCAAAAAGCAAAGAAAATAAAATAAAGAAATAAAAGCTCTCACCCTACAAAGTCAAATATCAAAGAGCTTCCACCAAAGGAGAGTGCTCCTAATCATTTCAAAGTGTCCACTTGGACCACCGTTATTAGGACCAAGGAATCGGGCTAGCACCTAAAAAGGGCTCTGCATCGTATAGTGATACAAGTCTGGGTGTAGAAGGTATGATAGGTACTAAAAAAAAGACACACCTCGGTGTACTCCTAGGAAAACAAGTGCAGACGACTCCAACTTCGTTTGACGGACACACTGATCAACAACAAAAAAATATGTTGAGTTAATAAGGCACTCGAGAGGATTCTTGTTCCAATGAGAGGGAGAGAAGAAATGACATAATCATATACCCTCCATCAAACTGGCCCTCCATCTACATTTCTGAGTCTAACAACTAAAGAGACGGTGGATTGGATGCAATATTTGATTTATTCCCTAGTGTTGAAAATTGGGTTCTTAGGAGAGTCTCTTGGACTAGAAGCTCGGGTGAAGTTGCGACTCTACTCTTGCGACTGTAGTCAACACGTAATATTATATCCCTATTATATATGTAAATAGAGAGAGAGTATGAGAATTAGGGAAATTGGATGTCTTTTGATTAAAGCCTGGTTCAGCTTTAATTTTTTGGACCTATTAAACCGGGAGTTCTTGAACTAATCAGGTCTTGTATTTACTTGCACAATCAGGGGTTATTCCAACTCATTCATGCTTGAGATGCTCGAGGACGAGCATAGTTTAAATATAGGGGAAGATGAACCTCGGTTTCATCATATTAATCTCCATATACTAAAACCCCTTGCTTAAATTCTATCAACAAAAACCAGAGTAAAAGATGTATATATTTGAGTCTTGAAATAAATTAAAATATATAAAATAAAAAAATCACAAATTGTAGTGTTTTTACCTTTAAAAATGTTCACAAAAATATTTCTCCCTTTGTTTGACCTCTTTTACGTTTTGGTCAACATGAAACTTGTAGATCTCATTGAGATCTACAACTTTTACGTTTTGGAGTTTTCCAAATTCGACCTCCTTCTCTTTCTTTTTCGATTTCTTCTTCTGAATAATTTGGTTGGGCCACGTGGCTCCTTCTGGTTGAGCCACATGGCCCGCTTCCCTTCTCACCATGGACCCTCGCTCCTACGTCGTTCGATTTCCTCCATGTGCCTTCATCGCGACCGTTCATCCATGCTTCAATCTCTGCCCTTGATCGCTTCTCCAGAGATCATCTGACGCGTCCACCCCCCGCGCAATTATCGATCGTTGGATCATTAGATCCAACGACGCCACGCGCCTCGGCCACGGCCATCGATGCATCTTGATCACTTGATCAAGGCTGCTCCCTCGCGCCCTCCTCTCAACCGTTGGATCGCAAGATCCAACTGTTGAGAACTCGTCTTCTTCCTCCAACCCCCTTCTCTCCCACGTTCTCCACCATCAACCCCCTCGTCCCTCTTTAATTTTACCGACCACTACGCCTGCTTCCACCACTCGCTGACCACACCAAGTCCATGCCCACTCATCCATGACCCTCGCGTACCACGTAGCTCCTCACGCCCCTTTATTCCCTGCTCCATATCTCAACTACAAACCACCTCCTCCACCACAGGAACCTGGAAACCTCATCCTTCCAATACACCGTCACCTCCCACCTTCACGCCCGTCTACCTTTATGCGAGCATTGGCCCAACTCCTCTCCTTCTCCCCGTGACAGGGGGAGGCCGGATCGAGGCGAAGATGACCAAGGTCCCGGTGTTGACCCATGGCCATGGTAGGCAATGCCTCCGGCCTTCTAATGCCGGCAAGCTACTCCCCATGATTGGGGGAGTCCAGCAATGACTGAAGTGCCCACCAGTGCTTAGCCTAGGCTGCCACATTCGCCCAAATCTCCAGGTAAGTATCCTCGATTCTTCTTATCCAATTCTTATAATTTCTCATAATTAGTTAGGCTCTTACTCGGATTTTCACCCTCAACTCACCATTGCTACAACTTTCTCACACATCATTCACCCTCACGTACACCTCCGATCACCTTCTCGCTCATCCATAATCTCCAATCGCCTCGCCCTCTTCTTCTTCGGCTCGCCGGAGAAGATGACCAGGGTCGCCACCTTCTTTACACACATGGCCCTCCAGTCACCCTCACCTCATTTGCACTTAACACTTGCATGCTTCAGCTACGGTCACTAACATTTGTAGGTGAATGTCTTCAATGGCCGGACTTGGGCCGGAGCTCATTTCTCGAGCTTCGCCTCCAGCAATGGTTCACCGCTAACTTCCTCCAGGTTGTCCAGCAGCTTCCCTGGGCGATGATGTCGTCAACAATTCTAGTAGCCTCCAAGGACCTTCATCATGCTCGGGAGACGATGGTGGAGCTCACGTAAGTCCGTCGGAGACCAGTCCACGCCGCCAACCATCGACGGAGGAGAAGACTCTAGGACGTGCAAATACCGTTGGATGACACCCTCCCGGTGCCTATCCAATGGCCCATAGGAGGCCACATCACCACTCCGGATCTCCACTTCGAGCCTCCAGGCTCGGGGCACCCGAGACAAGCCAGAACGTCATCTGTTGACACGTGGCTCGAGCCACCGTCGAGCCTCGCCCTGAGCCTGCACCGCCATCAGAGCCTAGCCTCACGTACTGTAGTCACGTGAGAACTAGGCCTCTATGCATGGGGGAAAATTGCAGGGAAGGCCTCGCAGCATATTTTAATTTCATTTAAGTCCTCCCTGGGACCTGTTTACAAGGTGTTTTCTATTTATTTTCATGTTTTTGTTTGCACTTATGCCCCTAGACTCTTTTGTAAGTATCTTGAGCGTCCGAGCTCCATTTTAGTCGATTTCAGTTTCGTTTCGAAGCTTGTTTCATTATCTATTTTATAGCATAAATTGTTTTCTGATTTGACAGTTAGAATTCAGATGGTTACGTCTAATTATATGATGTCATCTTCCTAATTATTGTGATGCTATTGATTAATTTGTCAATGAAGTTTGCTTCGTAAATTGATTCTAAAATTGATCATATATTAATTACTAATTGATTCTATCTAATTAGGGCATATTTGCATAACTTTACACTTACATCACATTGCATGATAAAAATCAAATAAAAAGAAAATCAGTCTCCGTGTGTCTGCATCATCTTGTGTCTTGGTGTATGTTGGCCTACTAGTCTTTAATCCAACACTTAGTCTGCGTAATAGAAGTCAAAATAGATACGTAAGAGGCTCGTGTCCCTGAGTTCGACCTTGGGCTTGCCTAAGTAAATAAATTCGACTGCTTGCATTTAGTTGACAAATCAGTCCAAGTGGTTTTTGATGGATCCTATTTAGCCCGACTACAATGACAATAGAGTGTCAATTCCACACTTCTAAAGGCTGAATTTCATGTTCTTCAATGATCTTATATTTTTTATACTAGATTCATAGAGGATGACAAGAGGGAGCTCTCTCTCTCCAAAAATATGGCGATCCACCTCCTTCAAGGATTCTCCGATGGAGTTGCGATGAGCTTGGGAGGTAGGAGATGAGAGGTGGGAAGTTAGGGTTGCAAATGAGGAAGGATTATCTCAAAGCCTTTAAACGGACTTGGGTGGAGCCTTAAACGGATCTTGCTCAAATCTCGTATGACCATTTCAGACTTGACCAATCCTCACTAAAATGATCATATCTCACTCATCCTCAGTGCCGTCCCTGACATTTCGTGGGCCCTGGGCAAAAGGAAAAAAGGTCCTTATAAAAAAAATCAATGAACAATGTGCCCTTATATAATTCCATTAAATTTTGAAATTTTGAGCTTTAGCATTGAGTTTTTCACCCAATATTAGATTATATAAAGACCCATTTTTGACATGTTGTTTCATCAAAAAATCGATTCCATAAGGGCCCATTCTTCAACGAGTTGTTTCATCTTCGATTCTACAAGGCTCATTTTTTGGTGAGTTGTTTTACTGAAAATTTGATTCTATAAGGCCCCATTAAGAATGTACTTTTTAAATTAAAGGTTAAATACATGTAAAAATGGGCCCCTAAAATTGATGGGCCCTGGGAGATTGCACTCGGAAACTACCCTCAGGGACGACCCTGCTCATCCTATATCCGATTTGAAAAATTCCGGATGTGTTGGAATCCTTAAGACGATAACCACCCAACAAGCTATCATATTCTACAATCAGATCAAAATTGGTCTTTTTTCATAATTTTCTTAATGCATTGCAACTATTTGATCATCACCAACTTAACCAAGTTGCGGAGCTAAAATATGGGGTTTTCACACCATCTCTTCTAAAAAATTCCCCGATCGAATCAGACCTCTATCTGATCTGATTTCATCACCCTTTTAGCTCGTGACTAGAGCTCTACACCAAGATCAGCAACAAAATTCAAGGCTGATTTGGACGTGATCTATCGCTGACGGAGGTTCCTCCACTGCAATCAGCTCAATGGCAAATCCACCTCCGTTTTGACGAGAAGTGATCCCCCATCCATTGTAGGTAACATTACGTTCATTTTCTTTTGATTTTATTGCATTTTCATTGATTTATAGATCTGTAGTAGAAGTCTCATTCCTTCCTCCGATATGTTAGATCGGAGGTCTTCATCATGTTTATTCATCCCCGATTCATTTGCATTACCTCCTATATTCAAAACTGCTTATTCTCATCTCTTTACATGATCTGATCACCTCATATCTGAAGGATCTGAGTCCGATCCTCATCCCCCACCTTCATAGAGGATCTCCACCCATTCCTATCTTCATTGTGTGCTGAATCACCATCACACTGAGGTCACCAATGCTTCAAGCTTCTTCAACCATCATTTGCATGTCACCTAGAGCTGAGAATCAACTACAGAAGCATCTTCAGCGACAGGTCTTGACGAAGCGCTTCCAGGTCTCTGATCATCGAGACCTGGATTCGGATCTAAACTTCAGCCGATGCGGATTCCTCCTCCGAACCGATTGAGCCCATCTCAGCAGTGATTCCAGCTCTACAGCTGCAGATCCATCAGATCAATGGTTGGAGAAGACCTCCTTCATACGAGTTCTTTCGGAGGCCTTAGCTGGCGTTAGTCAAGAAGGGGAATCCCCAGATTTGATCAGGAATGCATGATCACGCGCAAATCACAACACTCGATCAGATCCAAGCGTCAATCAGAACTGTCCACCGCTCATATGTCCTCACGTGCCCCGTTCGCCTCTGGCTGGTGATATTTGGACCTTTCCCCTTTTCTTTATCTATATGCAGCTTAGTACATTAGCTGTGTATAAAAGTCTTGAAATAATTGTATATCGGTTCCTGAGATTTATTAAATTACATTTAAGTCTCTCCGATCTGGACTCACATAATCAAACATTTGTTGTTTTTAATGTAATTGCATAATTTATCCTGAACTATTTGAGCGTTAATAAAATCTAGGGATTTATCACTCGTGCCCCTCTGAGATCTCGCAATTTCAGTTATGCCCCTATCTTTTTTGTAATATCATTTGTGCCCCTCACTTCTAGCTATTTTATCACTTGTGCCCTTCCGTCAGATTGACCGTCAAAAAGTTGACTCAACCATGGTTTTTTCAAACCTTGGTGCAGTTAAGAGGGGTATTATTGTCCAGACATCTCCTTCATCTTTTTCCTCCTCCATTTGTTCTTAATCCTTTCTCTTCATTACCTCTCTCTCTTAGTGACACCTTCATGCATCCATCAAATCCCTAAATTTTTTGCATTTTCACGAGTATATCACTCATTACGGATCAAACGGTGAATTTTCTTGAATTTTTGATGAATTTTTATCAATCAATTAGTAAAATATTTATCTTAATTTAACAAAAATTAAACTCCAGTTTCATCTGGACATGGATAGAAGGAGGACGGAATGGAGAGGCCTGAGCTCCACCGCGTGCTTCGTCCCGAGGAAGGAACCCGACAATGTCAGGGCTTATGACGGCGGGGAGTTACAAGGGACGGTGGCTCTTTCGTCCTGGGGCGATGACGACCTTCGCGTCGAGTGAGGGGGTTGTAGGGGAGGTGCAGGGGACGGAGGGGAAGTGCGGGAGGGGTGCGGGGGGCGGAGGGGGGGAGGGGGTGCGGGGGGTGGAGGGAGGCTGTGCGGGGGGCGGAGGGCTTTTCACCAGAGCTTTGTGTCTCCAGAAAACTTGACGAGGCAGAGCTGGCGACGACCAGCGAGCTTTTCTCCAGAGCTGTGCAACCCATGCACGTTGCCCCAGCCGCCTACGCGAGCGGTCAGAGCTCCTCGTCGTCCGCCTAGCCACAACTAGCAGCGCCTCCACCAGCCACTGCACGCCGCCCTCCTGCGCGACCCAGCCGCATCCCCGTGGCCAGGCACGCCCCCGTGCCGCTTCCGACCACCGTCAGGCACCTTTGCTGATCTCCCTTGAAGCCTCCTCGATCCCCACGCACGCCAGAAGTCCACAGCGACGACCCTTTGCCCTCTTTGCCTTTGGCTTGCTGGTCAGTCACAGGGGGGGTTGCTGGTCGCAGGGTCGGGGGCGGAGCTTGCTGGTAGGTCGTAGGGGCGTTGGGGATGCAGGTCGATTGGAGCTTACTGGTTGACGCGGGGGCTGGTTGAGGAGGGGAGGTGCAGGGGGCAGTGCGGGCGACGGAGGGGGGAGGTGCGGGGGCGGAGGAGGACGGAGCCGGAGGCAAGACACGTGGGTGGAGCCGGAGGCTCGGAGGAGGAGGGGGGATCTGTGGGGGATGAAGAGAAGGGAGGAAGAAGACTTAAGAGGATGAGGAAGTGGGTAGAAAATGACAATATAACCCTTTTTAAGATTAATACCGCTTATGTCCTCAAATTTAACGTCCGTTGGCACTGTGGATGGACGGTCACTAACCCGAGGGGCATAAGTGATAAAATAGCAAGAAGTAAGGAGCACGACTGATATTACCAAAAAGATAGGGGCATAACTGAAATTGCGAGATCTCGTAGGGGCACAAGTGATAAAATCCCTAAAATCTATAGAAGTTTCTTTATTTGCACTTTCGTTCATATGAATGCTGGAATTTGTTTAATACCGTTTATTCAGTGGAAATTGCACGAGCATCCCTTACACTTACTTTTCTTGTTAATAATTGATCCAATAGTTTGTAAAAATTGCATTTTAGTACCTCTTCTGCTGCATTTTATTTCTTTGATATATTGCAAGGATTAATTAGTGTAATGGCTCTGAAGAACTGTAAAAAATTGATTAAGTTGTTAATAATTAGATCTATCGCTCATAATTTTATTTTACAAAAATTAATTTGATTTATAATTTTTAAAAATATAAAAACATGTCGAATTTCTTTATTTGATATTCATAAAGAATGTATTGAAAACTTCTACAAAAGTTATAGTAGGTCTATTTTACAATATTGTATCACCTATGCAAAATCAGATAAAAATACCATCAGAAAACCTTAAAAATGTGAAAAATACAGAAAATCTTATAAAATTATATAAAAATATATAAAAATCATAAAAAATGCATAATTGGACTTATTTTAAAGCATAAAAAACTCTTATGTAGAAAGTTAGTTTCCATATTTGATTCTTTCATTTTCTATTTTAAAAATACCAAAAACAGTAGCTTGTTTTACATTCAAAATTGTTTTCCTTCTTTACTCAGAAGAAAATCCAAAAAATATGAATATACCATAAAAATCAGTAAGAACAATAAAATTTGATAAAAAACATAAAAACATTTTATTTATGCATTTTTCATCATTTTTTATATTTTTAAAATTACAAAAGGTTTCTTTTTTACTTTTGTCTATATTTTCTTTATAATTGATTTTGAAAATTAAACCGAAGAAAAAAAATTGAAAAATTAAAATCAACTAAAAATTAAAAATATAAAAATTATAAAACATATAAAAATTCATTAAAAAGGTAAAAATTAGAAAAAGAAATAAAAATCTTTATTAATTTTTATAATTAATAACTATATTTTTAAACAGTTGCCTCCTTGTGTTTGACCCTGAGAGCTAGGCCATGCTAATAATAATTAACAGCTTTTTTTCTTCAAAATAATAAACTTTTTGATTCGAGAATTTACGGGTTGCAGCTCCATCATGATAGACCCATTCTACCTTGTTCAAGATGAGATAATTGTTTCTTATGAACGAGCCGACAATCACAAAATCCTAAAGTAGAAAGGGTGATTAGTTGATGCAAAATAATGCTTAACTAGACTTGTGAATTAAAGCATACAAATAAGGATTTGGCATGAAGTAGTAATGACTTTAACACATTCCTACATTAGTCGGCTGAACCTAACAAATCAATGTTTTTGACTAAATTGGGGACTGGACCGGAAACTTTGTTGTAAAAAGTCGGATTGAGTTGAACCATGGAATCGAACCGGTTCAACAAGATGATGACATCATCATTATTAAAAAATAGATTTAATCAAATCGGTTGCAAAGAAGTGGTTGAACCGGTTAATCGAACCAGAGTGGATTAAAATATGTATAAAATACACACTAAAATATAGTTGTAATAGATACAAACTAGATAGCCAATGTAAATATCTTATATTATACGTAATATATATATATATAAATATATAATATGCAACATTGAATATGTATATATATAATATTTAAGCAATATACTCAACAGAAGGATACTAGTTTAAGTTATAAAAAAACTCCATTTAATAGAAGAACTTACGTTGGAGTAGTTGGTTAGAAGTTTGTTGTTGAAGGTCAGAAGTTTAATTCTAAACAATATTGTTTGTTTTAATAAATTCAAATTAATTGCTGGTCAATTTCGACTGAATCGGGTAAAATCACGTTCAAAAAGGCAATTAAACCAGTCATTAAATCGAAAATTGTACAAGGATAGAACTTGTACAAACCGGTTAACTGAACCAGTCAACCGAACCGATCGTTCTAGTCCGATTTTCAAAATACCGTCGCAAATGTACTAACTACCCAATAAATGAAACGTAGATGTGACCGGGAGTGAACAATATATATTTATAATATCTCAAGAAAGAACATTCCCTATAAGTATAACTAACGTCTGAACTTAAAAAATAGTGATTGCACCCTTTTTAAACAGTAGTTTGATGGACTGATTGCAATGTTGCCCCTCTTCTATTTAACTGAAACTAAGAACATTGCATACACAAGGGCAACAGCTTCAACCGTTTCAACTGCCAATCCTTCCCAAGTAACCAAACGCTATGCGCCACGTCATCCGTTCTCAACCACTGAAAATAGTCACCGCCCCTTCCCCTTTTGTGTAACTATATACACCTGTAACCCATCACCCATATTACTTCACAGCGACAACAAATCTCTGTCTCTCTCTTATACTCTCCTCTGCTTCAAGACGATGGAGCTGCGCAAGCAACAACCCGAGCATCATCTGTGGGTTCTCGGAGAGTGCACGCGCAACATCCACGATGCCTACATCATCGACGACGGTGAGGACTTGGGGCAATCGGTAGTCGGCTTCATCACCACATGTATGGACAGGGCCACACAGAAGATCCTGGCGTGCGAGCGCATACCAAAGAAGAAGAATCGCATGCCGAGGTTCATAAGGAACCGGGTCAGGGTCTTCAGTTACCTGGCAGGCCTCCCGGGAATTATACGCTACGAATGTGGCGCCTTCGAGGACAAGACCTCGGTGTGGCTCGTCATGGAGCTCTGCTCGGGTGGAGCGCTCGAGAATTATATTGCGAGGGAGGGGAAGGTGGAGCCGGAGGAATTGGCCAAGAGGTGGTTCAGGGAGCTGCTGAAAGCGCTTCATGGGTGCCATCAAATGGGAATCGTACACGGCAACCTCATTCCGAGCAGTATCCTGCTCGTGAGGGACGACAGAACAGGCGATTTCCATGCCAAGCTTGCCGATTTCGGAACCTCCACCATCATGTTCATTAAGAGAGGTACCATTGCATTTGATCACATTGCCTTTCTAATCACCAAATACGTACATATGGTCTTAATTCCTTGTGAGTTAGAATCATTTCGGAGGCACGATGTGCACGGCAAAACAGACGACTTGAAGAATCTTGGGTTCATCCTCTACTCCATGCTAACCGGAACACTTCAAATAACTGAAGGTAATAACTAGAAAATCCAATAGGAAAGAGGTTGTTTTTACAGATTAAGGAAATGGACTAAATTCGTACAGAAAGAAAGCTCGAGATAGAAATAGCTGCAAAGAGGAACCAGCTGCTCTTATGCGATGGATCACTAGGAACCGTATCAGATATCGCGCTGGATCTTCTTACCGAATTAATCGCTCGAGCAGAGCAAACCACCGGGCAACAGATTCTTGGTGACACATATATCCTTCACAGTTTGATAGATATCTTACCTATGTGCATATGTGAATGTGACATGACTGCTTGCGTTCTGAATCGCAGACCATCCGTGGATTAGAAAAGATGGTGAAACAACCACTTTGCCGGTCGGTTTCGCATTTATATCCAGATTAAGGGAAATAAGGGAGCTAAACAAGATAAACAGAGTCGCACTGATGGTATGTAATGGCCGGTTAATATACTTGGAATTGGAACTGATGCTGATTAGAGTGGATGGTTTTACATATGAATGCAGTTCATGGCAAAGAATCTGCCGCAGACGAGTTTGGAGGGCTACAGGCAGCAATTACGAACAATGTTCGCCGATGAACAAGCTGGTATTTCGATTAACGACCTCAAGATCAAATTGATATTGCTCGGATTGAATCTTGATGATTCTCAACTAGAACTGCTCATGGATCCGGTATGATCGAATTATTTATTGTTAGGCACTATCCAATTGGAGCCATCTTGTGTTCCGGGTTTTCAGATTTTGGTTTAATGTGCAGCATGACCTCTGTTACGATGATATGAACAAGGACTTCATGGAGTTCATCGCCGCGATGATGCCGCTTGAAGAGTGTGAGAGCGAAAGCAATCTCCAGCTCGCCTTTCAGTACTTTGATAAGAACGGAGATGGGTGTGTTTTGATACGATCCTTCGACACAACTAGTTTAATCCGTTTGCGCATCTAATCGAAAGTAAATGCATGTAATTGTGTATGCATGATTATATGCAGATTCATTGAGAGAGAAGAGCTGGAGTTAGCACTGATGGAGTACAAGTTCGAGGATATAGCTGATGACATCGACAACATTCTCGACGACGAACAGGCAGTGTTGAGTTTCGAAGAGTTTACGACGATGATGGTTGTGAGAAGTCTCTACGATCCATGTAGTTAGCGACAGAGATCATAAAATTCTGCAACAAAGAATTGATGTTCAAAGACAATACCACATGATTGAGTCATTTAGCGAAGTCCTTAGAGATTAATCAAACCTAAGGAGAGAGGGACGTCACTTCTTTGGAGTTCCATGTTAATCAAACCTAGGAGACATTAAGGACTTCCCTGTATTAAGGACTTCCCTGTTCTTCTTTGATTGTTACTCTTCGTGAGAAAGACAACCACCTAAATACAAAATATTTTGAATGTAGTTTTGCACAAAGGAGTTTTAGATTTCTCTGATGAACGTTGGTGAGAATATGCAATAATGTAAATCGAATTTAAGTGGCAGGCAAGCAAGCACAAACATGGAATATCCTTTCCGCATGCATAGAAATTTGAAAAAGATTCACTATATGTATTCACGGAGGTGGTTAGAATCATCCAAGAAAACACTCATGTTAAATCCAAGTTACAGAAACTGTGTTAAATGATCATCATTAATATGTTATCGATTTTAGTACACAAGATAATTGATACATAAAATATAATAATAACATGTGTCATGTAGAGCGTATGTGGCTGAGCCCTCGAGGCGTACACAATTTAATGGGTACATACCTATCAACTGAAATAACAACTACCTGGAGATGCTCCAGAAATTAACAATCAGAATCAGAGTTCCATGAATTTCAACAAATTCTTCCCAAACAGATCCACGATGTCAGCATACGTATTCCCAACTCTGTGAGCCATTGCATAAACACCAAAGCTCAACAATATAAGCCTGAAACTTAAAACAATCTGAATGTTTTGTCAGTGACGATCAACAATGAAATAATGGGATGCATAGTAACTTAAGAAATCTTATTAATAGAGCCCTTATGAGCGAAATTGATGGATGAAATGGTAAATACATCCAATTTAAAACTTTGATTAACGATGGCAAGGAGTTACATTGGAAATTAAACGAATAAAGGGAATAAGAATCGATCTACATGAAACACTTCTTTGCCGGAAATGTATGGTTAGGAGATGAAACAAACCAAGCATCCCATTCTACTGGTTGGTTTTCCATCAGATCACTCAAGTTGAGCGGGTCATCAACTTACACGTACCTGACTCGGATATCCTTTCGTGGGTACTCATAAAATCCGGGTTCAAAATGAGAGGTCATGTCGGGTACCTATTGACCCTAATAAATTGAACACCCCTAACTATAGTAATTGGTGTTTTATTGACACAACAGGATATTCTTTGCTAGGATAGATAAAGAACTCGTCCGATCTAAGCATCTAAGGTTGAGCAAGAACCAAAAAGAGTTCAAGAAAGGGTAGGATCAGAGATCCACCTTCAATTCCTTGGATGATCTCCTAAATGCGAAAGGAAACTAATCTTGTATGTCATGGAAGACTAAAAACGATTATGATGTGATCAATTACATCATCAATCGCCGCCATAGTCTCCATTGCTTTTGTAAAGATCCTCGGTTAGGACAAATAATTGGCCAGAATAGATGAAATCTCATATTTTTGCCCCCATCCCTCTTTCCCTGTATAAAAGGAAGAGGAGAGGAAAATTCTATGGACTAGTCACACCCATCATGATGGAGCGGGTTCACTACTGTGGTGCTGTACCACACCACAGCCGCCCGATCAAGCTCACCACAGCAGCGGATCCAAACACTCATGATGATACCTCATAAAAATTGTTTCTTTATGGTTTTGATTTTGATTCTGCTTTAACTATTACTTCTTTCGTCCATCCACATGTGGAACTATCTCCTAACAAGATTTGTATTCTATGCTTAATTTTCTCCGCAACATTCTCCACATTCCATGTGAGTAACAATATTTATCAACTTTTGAGGCATTATAAACTGTGTAAACAATGGCTAATAGAAAATGGTTCGACATTTAACAACTTTGGAAGCTTAATAGCATGCAATTTATGGCATTCAAGTATTCTCAGAATGGAGACAATAGTTTGCGTGGAAAATCATAGGAAGGAAAAAATCACAAGTGCACACATTCTCCAATCTCTCTCACGAGAGATAAGGAATGATAAAGATCCCTCATCCATATACCTATTTACCCTTAATGAGACAAAATAACTCAGCATTCCCCTCAAGTTAGGCATACATGTCAATCATGCCAACTTACCTACGTTTAGCTAAAATTGCACCATAGGCAACCCTTTACGAAGAGATCGTCAATCTGATCACCGGATTTCATGTAAGATAGGCACAACTGTCTAGCATCAATATTTTCGTTGTTGAAGTGTTTGTCTACTGAAATAGCAAAAATCGAAGGAGGAGGTCGTGTGCGTTCACAAGGCGAGCTACACAGTCGTTGTGATGACCTCTCGCAAAGATCTCGACTAAATTTAATAATTAACCCACAATATAATAATGAAAAAAATAAAATAAAGTGTGGATTAAAATTTATTATAACTTTACAATAAAATGTGTATAGTGTACAAGTACGGTAGGGTGTCAAACTCAGGGAACAAGTTGGTGTAGCAGTTATTATTATTTATAATTAATTAATAAATAATAATGTATATTTGTAAATATTCACTCTCTTAATTACTTAATGTTTTCGTGGGTTTTAGTTATATAAGTATATTATATTATATATATGTATGTGTATTTTTAATTTTATAAATTTTTAATAAATTTCTGATTTTTAACATCCTTTTCTTTTTAATATATGATAAAGGTATAAATAAGAGTGTATATATATATGAAATATGTATAAGTAATATATGCATATAGAATATATAATAAATATAGAAAAATCAGAAAATGTTAGAAAGAACCATCCTTTTTGTTTCTTTGGGATTTAAAAAAATATTTAAAGGTTTTATAATAATTAATAATGATATTAATTACATATAACTATATAAGGGTATATAATACAATAAAGGATATTATAATTATAAATATAACTATAATTATTCAAAATTTATTAAATACAATATTTTTATTTTAATATTTTCCTCTATTTTCACAATTTTTTGGGTATTTTTCTAATTCTGAGGTATTTTTATAGTCCAAAATAGATAAAATCACGGACTTAACAATAGGTTGAATTGTTTTGATATTTTAAAATATTAAGTAGGTTCAAATTTTCTCAAACTAATTTTCATAGGTAGTAAATAGTATATATAAAAATGGGATTGGGGAGCCTACACCCATGTGTAGGTAACTTACCTACACCCACCTCTTGTTTCTTAATTTTTTTGATTTTTTTAAATGGATCTTTAGGGGATTTACTTAGAATATTAAACGGAATATGTGTTTCAAATTTCATGTAAAACAGACATTCCTAATAGCTCCATCGGAAGGGGGCGATTTCAGCAAATCTCAGACCGTTAAAATTTGATTGTCATGATGGATAAGTTAGAAGTCTCAAAATAAGTTGAAATTTGAATGACGATATGCTGATATATTGTGATCTAAATTCCCCAAGGAATTAAATAAAAAAATAAAAAAATTTGAGGGAAAAAGAGTTGGGTGTAGGTAAGTTACCTACACATGGGTGTAGGCTCCCTTTTCCCTATAAAAATATAGATCGGAAACTAAATATTTTGGGGTTTTCAAAGATATTTTGCATTTTTTAAGGTTAGCAATGGTTTTTTTATTTTTAGATTTTTTTTCTTATTTTTTGTGATTTTTGATCTATAGTGATAAAATAAGGAATGAACACTAGGTATTTTTTGAATTTAATTATAGTTCTATAATTTTTTGTATTGTTCAATTCAAACATGAAAGAAGCATGCTATTATTGAATTTTAATAAATAGTAAATGCATGAAAAATGCAAAATAAAATATATGGCATGAATAAGAAATTAATTAGGCACATAATTCTATATTTTCATGATTTTTGGAGCACGATAAGTATTTATGGTAAATAGAGAAACATACACAAAATATTTACGTTAGAAGGGGAATTTATACAATTAAAAATAAAACCGAGGGGGAATTTGCAAAAATACATGAGCTGAGCTAGCTTGGACATACTTGCAATTTAAAATAAAGACACGAACTTCCTTGCAATTTCCCACAAACTTTTTAAATGTTATAAAATGTTTACAATACTAATTGCAGAATGTAAAAAGGTGTAGGGGGTTCAATGCAAATTACCCCCCCCCCCCCACGTACACGGAGATGGACTACACTCAGCACACCACGTCGCTTCACTAAAACAGATTGCACGACATGAATGCGCAATATTTCAATTTAACTAGACGACCCATATTAGATATGGGTCGTGCGGTTTATTTGACGACTCCTAGGCTAATTGGAAGAACACACAAGAAAAATGTGCTCCCTTCCTTCGATCTTCGATTTCTCCCTCCTCCCATTGGCGTTCTCCCCTCCGACTATCTCAATATCTTCCTGGTGAAGCCCTGCACCTGCAGGCACCCTCAGATAGCTTTTAGATCCCAACGATGGGGATCTGGAAGTTCACCTCGCTCATGTGACCTAGAGGTCCAAAATGGGAGTCGATTCGACTCCAGGCACTTCCTTTGGGGTTCTGACCTACATAAAAATACTTGGCGACTCGAGATAAGTTATCTCGACCCAAAAATGAAGCCGGAAGCTTCATGATATGGAAAGGCAATGAGCTCTGGCATAGCGGAGGAAGAGGAGCTCTGTTGAGCTTCGATTCTTGCAGAATTTAAGGTGGTTTGTGTGGAAAAAGATGAAGAACGTGTTGAGTAACAAAGAGGGGTGTATATGTGTCATGATACAGGAAGGATAAAAGGTGTTTCGGACCTGGAGCTCGAGCTATAGGCGTACGAAATTCTTGAAAATATTCCTAAAACTAAAACTAATCGCTGAAATTATACAACGGAATCGAAAACTAAGATAGAAACTACCCTAGAAACACAACAAAGGTGCCTCGATTTGGTCCTAAGACCAAAGAAGCGGAACTACCAGGGGTCTCCTCCAGCGATGGTCTAGATCACACCCCAAATCCTTTAACTCCTCGCTACAAATCATGGAGACGGTTCTTGACACCTTGTTATCTCTGATGCATAGGATTTGAGGGGGCTAAGAGAGCTCAAAAAGGGATCAAGCAACAAAAGTTGGATCTGGAATGTTATTTATAAACAGAGAATTGGAGGGATAAGATCACAGGATGGAGCTCGATTGCTTGATCGTGCAATCAGACTAAGGTGCTAGTGTGATGGAGGGTCGTATTGGGCATGTAATTTGTGAAGAAACCAAGACCTCTTGAGTCTTGTATCATTACCAGAAAATTAGGGAAGAAATATGGCGCATGCTTCGATAGGGATCAAAGGCACCAGAGGTATAGTTGACTACTAGGTAAACGAAGGGAGGAACCTTATTGGTCCATGTAGGACCAGATGATGACAGACTAGAAAATAAAAGGGAAAAATATAAATAAAATAGAAGGAAATGGAATTTAACTCAAAACATGAAAAATGTTTATTATTTTATATACTATTTTATACATTTTTTATTTATTTTTATGAGGTCATTTATTACAAGTTAATATTCACATGTATAAGTATAGGTAAAAATACATGTATTTTGGGTATTTGATTTTTCATTTGTATTATATATTTAATAATATATACATCTATTTTATTTTTTTTCATTTATTTAATTATGTATTTAGGTATTTTTATTTTTCCAAATTAATTTATATACCTAAATAATTATGTATATATTATTTACAGTTATACATAGGTATATTTCATCTATGTATAAAGGGGATTGCTTTATTTCAATTTCATTTTAATGGTTTTATTCATTTTAATTATGGACATGTGTTTTAAATAATATTTACATTTTTTTTAAAAAAAAATAAATTGAAAAATATAAAGAATAAATATATTAAATATAATATACATGTATATTGGACAATGAGGGCCCAAAACCTAACTTTTGCATCTTAGATCTAAATTGAATGAAACCACTTAATTAAATAGCTTATTAAAGTTATATACAATTAAAAATGATTTTGGTCCATTTTGACACAGTATGAAGAAGACACATGTTTGTAAAGTTTTTATTTTGACTTTTTATTTTGTGTGTCTCGGTTACACTATGCAATATTTTTCAGTGAAATCTATTTTGTATTTTTCTTTGTATTTTTATCTACAATATTTGTATAAAGGATTTTATTATTTGAGGTGTAAAAAAAATTAAATAAAAAAGGTCCTAAAAAGCATTTATTGGGCAAAATAAATTAGGGTTTTGTGTGTGGTTTTCTTTGTGTTTTTGCATAGTTCTTCTGCCCTATGTCCCCCTACTTTATTTTTTGTCGACCAAATCATCATGATGACTGGGTCTCGAGGTCTAGGATCACTCAGTGCCTTTGACACTTCATTCTTTTACTTTTCTTTCTTTTATTCTTTTATTTTGTAATTACATACATAAATTAAGCAATATTTTATACAATATTTTGTACAATGTACAGTGTGTTTATTTTGGCAAATTAATGATATATGCATGCATTTAAATAGAGATTTAAGGCTAAAATGAAAGAATAAAGGTGATTAAGTGAGGATTCATCTCCCCCCATACTTACCTTTGCTAGTCCCTAGCAAACACATGCCTACAAGTGCAGAGAAGAAAATAATGAAAAGAAAAAGAAATAACTTGGAATAATTTTCAACTTTTAAACTTGTCTTAGTGAAGACAAAGTTTAAAGCTCAGAGAATGCCTTTGGATTATTTGTTTGTGCAGAAACTGTATTGAGGTTAAGATTTGTGACGCAACAACCCTTAGGTTCCATAATCCTATTATCCAATTCAATTCACAATCAGGTCAGAACCATCCTCTCAGTCGCATACTCTTGCTACCTTGACGTGATAGAATCATGTGTGTCAATTGTTTAGCTCTTCCTAGACAAACCATTGAACCAAAAAGGAGTGTGCACTTCTGGTAACTCATCATCGTGGAGAAAGATATTCCCTTCTAAGGCCAGGTGTCAATTGTCTTTATAACCGAATAGATAAGAAGCTAGAAGAAGGGGAAAGGAAGTGGGAATGGACTAGTGTAGTCTTCATTCCCTTGTGAAGCTCGGTTAATGTAACGGAGTCTTCACCAAGAAGCAAACTTTTCTGATGCTTCCAATTTTTTGAGGAATTTTTGGTATTGGCTTCTTTAAGTATATTCATTAACTTTGGACAGCTTTTGCATTCTTGTTTATGCCCCGATGGATATATCATCTTTTAATCCACCTATTTTTGGTGTCTTGGAAGAAGTTACGTTGGCAAACCATTCCTCATCTGAAGCATTATCTAAATCCGTCTCTAGTCTTTAGATATCCTTGTTACCAAAAGAAGTGGGTGAGTACTGGTTTCGGTAATTCATAGGAATTTTCTTGAGCCACCCTTGACGAAGAGATCTAACATCATCCTGGCTTTGACTCCAAAATTTTAAACAATCCCTCTGGGATGAGCTAAGTGTTAAGTACGAGGTTTCAGATCAAGTCACTATCTCAAAAGTCTTACAGATGATATGATGGGTTCTATTTAGACATACTGAATTGACTTATGGACATAGTTTCATGAAATTTAAAGAATTTAGTCAAGGCATCCTGAAGTACCCCCAATTCCCGTCCTCAATGGGTTTTTCTAAAATTAAGTGTATTAAGCTCTATTACAAACTCCAATCTTTGGTTTGTTCAATTGTCTTGATTATTCTGAAAAATGTGTATGCTATGTAGAATGTAATAAATTATTTTTTGTGAAGCAATTTTCTAATTTTTGAACTTTTTATGGAACTTTGCAAAAGTTTTGGCAACTTTTATGCAATTTTTGAAAACATATTGCAATTTTTTTTATAGATGTTTGATTTAGCAAATTTTTAATGGTTTCTGAAAAACAAAAGAGATAGTCAAAGAATTATGTGAACATATTTACACGGAAGCGTGTATTGTTATTTACAAGAATTAGGTTAAAGAATTTACACCAAGTCCTTATTGAGATTAAGTTAGTTAATATTTATAGTTAGTATAGAGGGTTTGTAACAGATGTTTATTTGCTTGAATTATGTGCATAGTTATCAAAATAATTTTAAAAGTTTTTGACAAACATTTTGAAAACATTATTTTGAATAATTTAACAAATTCTTTTTGCAAAAATTTATAAAATTTGAAAATCATTTTGCAAAGATTTTTCAAAAAGTGTGTATAGGTTTTTAAAAGTTATTTTGCAACCATTTTTCAAACTATTTGCAAACAGATTTTCAAAACGTTTTTTTCAAGAAAAAGAAAGGAATATTTACAATCAATATATTTTTATAAAAGTTTGAAAACATTGCACAACATATTTTTCAAATGATTTTTTCAAAGGATTTTTTGAAAGAGATTTTCCAACCAATTTTAGACATTTTTGTAAAATATTTGTAGCTGATTTATTAACCAAAATTACAAAGTTTTTTATGTATATTTTGATTTTATAAATTAATCGACATATTATTGATAATACTCAAGTACGAGTTATGACTAAAATATATATCGCGTATATATGCCCCCTATGCTTAGTTTGAGCTATGTCCTCATAGATCGGAGAGAAAAGGAAAACTTAACTCATAATAAGTAGAGGAAAGTCTATACTACAATAACAGAATAATGAATAAGAAGTTAACCGTCCCCCTATACTTAGGATTAATTAATCCTAAGTATAACAAACCGTATTCAACATGCAGTGAGGGTCGAGCGTGGGAAACGAATAAATAAATCATCGGCTCAGCATGTCCCCCTTATACTTGGGGTAAAATATCCCTAAGTATAGACATAATGTCAAAGTTGAGGAGATTTGTATATGGTCAAAAAATGAACACTTGAATACACTCATCCCCCCTATTCTTAGGATGTAGCATATCCTAAGTATAGCAATGATGAACAGGATGAGTGAAATTTATCATAAGAATGAAAAAGAATGAAAAAGTAAAAGAAGAAAAGGACTAATCAATAAAAAATGTTTTTCTGTGCTTTGTCTGATATAGCTGATGCTACCACTTGGTGTTCTTCATGGTTGACCACATGAATTGAGTCAATTACGGACATGAAAGTGTCATGCTCTAGGTATGGCTTCATTATTTATCCGTTGATGACAAATGGTTGTGCATTAGCTAACAAATAGGATATAACAATACCTCCATTGCCACACACATGCTTCACTATAAAAGTCGAGGTCCACTTGCTCTTCTACTTCCCTAGGAAAAGCTTTAACTTTACATGAACAACCAAACCTTCTGACCAGGTTCGAAAGTCTTTCAGAAGATGTGCGTGTCATGCCACTTCTTGATCTTCTCCTTGTACATCAGGGTGTTATCATATGCATAGTCTCTAAATTCAAGGAGTCTATTCAGATCCAGCTTGTTATTCTTTCCAACCTTCTTGTAATCAAAATTATGGACATTTATCACCCATAGGGTTTGTTTGGTTCAAGGGTTGAGGTGGGTTGGGTTGAGGTGGGTTGAATAGTAGGTGTTTGGATGGTTATGAGGGTCGGTAGAGGGTTGGAATAAGTAATGTGATGTGATGTCACATTGATATGTGATGGAAATCCAACCCAGGCATGACCCATGGAAACAAGGGATAAACCGGGTTACCCTATGGGTAACCCAGTATCCAAACGAGCCCATATTGTGAATTAGTTTGACTGACAAATAGCATGGCTTGCTATACACAATGGGATATGATGAGATTCCCAAAGGTGGCTTGTAGGATGTTCGATAAGCCCAAAGAATCGAGTCAAGGAGTCGTGACCAGTTTTTCCTATAAGGGCACACAAGCTTCGACGGAATTGTCTTTATCTCCCTATTTGAACATTCGCCAAGGCCATTAGATTGTGAGTGGTATGGAGAAGTGATGATGAGACGATCGAATCGGGTTAAGTTGATTAATTAAGATGTCGTTGCCACCCAAGCTAAATGAATCATAATCGAGAAAATTATACAAATACAAATAAATCAAGCAAGTAAAATAGTGGTCTAAGCTACTTTTATTAACCTGGTATAACGACTAGGGTCGAACACAAGGAGCACTATGATAAACCAGGTAGTCAATTCAAGAGATTTAAAGGTTTTTTTTCTTTTTAGTGGTTTTCAATTTCAGATTTTTTTACCTTTTGAAAATAAGGAAAATAAAGATAAAGAATAAAAAACAAATACAAACTCTTTTTGCAATTTTCAAATAAGGTAAAAAATACTAGAAAAATCAAGTAAAAATATTTGTGTGTTTTAAACAATTTTTAATGTTTTTTTTACATTTTTTAGATAACTTTTAGATGTTTTTTGGGATTTTATAAAAATCAAAAAACTGAGAAAAGAACCAAACAATGCACAGTCAGGAGCATTTTCCAAATAAAAAAATACTAAAAATGCTTGAAACTCTTGGAAGCCAATTTTAATTAAAACTATATGAAAATATCTACAAAAAGAGACCAAGAACACATTTTTGGAGTTGTCTGTGATTTTATATAATGTTTATGGTGTTTTTGGGGCTTTCCCAATTTTTAGGTTTTTGTAAAAGCAAATAAGATGAAAATTGGATAGAAATTAAAACATAAAGATACAATTGTTTTGTTTTTTAGAATTTTTTAAGCATTTATTAAAATTTTATATTTTTTCTAAGGCAAATAGGGATTTTTTCTACTATTTTTGAATTTTGATAAAAGTACATGAAAGAAAAATGACAAATGAAAATTAACACTTAAAGAAAATGCTAGCATGAACTTAATCTCATTTTTATGCATTTTTTGGAGTTATTTTGCTATATATTGAAATTAATAAACATAGAAAAAATGAAATAGTGTACAGAGGACGTACATGCAAATAGTTAAGTTACAGGGGCCTAATAATAACACACAAGTAAATACAAGGGCCCAAGATGTAAAAAGTCTAGATAAAAGATGCGCTATACGTGCTTGAAATTCATAGGGGCATAGTTACAAATACTTCAAACTTCTTCAATTTCATTAACCAACTAAAAGATTAGGGTCATGTTTGCAAAATACCTACAAAAAATGTGTACAAGCATGTGAATTTTATTCAACTAGACTAAAATTCAAGTAATAAAAATATGAGTTCCTGAATGCAAATGTTCAACACTAAATATTACATTTATTGGACTAAAAGAAAATGACAAAAAATAAAAGGGCAAAAGTGACATATGCCCTAAAGACACGTGGTGTGTGCTCGTGGACTCTGTGATGTACCACCCTGATGGATCATTACTCGGTAGATATGATGGATCAGAGAATGTGGCAAACGTGCCGTCAGATAGAGGTGGTGGCACAGATCTGAGTATCAAAGAAGAAAGTCGTGACATACGTTCAGATCTAACCTAGACCTAATCTGAGTGCTGGTATTTGGGTGTGCTCGTATGCATCTGATCAAATCCGGGTGCATGGGCTCCTCATCCTACTGCAAAGAGAGATGCTGGAAGAACTCGAAGAAGGTGGAGCTGGGCGAGCGTCGATCAAGAGTATCTGGCGATCCAAGGCGCTGATCGACTTGTTGAGAGGTGTGACACCCTGTTGGAAAGTGTCTGCATAGACTGGGATGCTCGAATGTTCGATCGAAGAGCTCGATGGAGATATGTGAGGTTGCTCACCGGTGCAGCTCCGCCACCTCTGCTGCGTGCTGATTTGGTCCTCCCGCGTACACCAACACCTGCAAGGGTATTCGTAGCTCAGGGGCACAACTCCAGCTCGGGTTATTAACCAGAGGAAACAAGAGAAGCCATGGGGAATGTGTGCTCGACCTCTAGAGTAGATGGAAGTGGGAGGTCTACCGTTAAATCTAATCCAGAGGTTGAGTCTAAGGGTGATCAAAATGCGTGAGAAGGTCGTCGATAAGTGAATGATTAGATCTGAATGGTTGGATGGGTGAAGCGGAGCTACAACTTGATGGGCGGAGCAACTAAAGAAGACGGTGGCTGAGATGAATAAATAATAAAGAACGACTTAAAAGAATATGAATAAGGCTACCTGATGACTGGAGATGAGAAGGCAGAGCAAGGGGAAGTGGTCGGCAGGGTTGTGGCTTCAACTGGGATGCAGAAGACCTAGGAAAAAGGTCGCAGCGGAGGTCTCCAGCCAGGAAGTGAACTATGCTATATCGGCCACAAAATAGAGCTCTCAAGGAGTCCTTCGAGATCTTATCACGATCCTAAACTTCTAGTGGAGAAAGGGAGGTGCGGGATCGAGCTAGGACACGAAGGATGTGGAAGAGAACATTTATAGGGTACCTTAGATGTCTAGAAGGATCAACAAAGTTCACGCAATCTGAGGTGGATTCAGACCCTCCTAGGGATCTGCAAGGATTGTGGATCATTAGGGAGCGTAAGGGTCCACAATCCAAGGGAAGAGGTGGTTGGATCCAAGTGGAAAAATAGGAAGAAAATGGGTCTGACGAAGGGTTGGCGGGTCAGACCCTGGAAGGTAGAAAGGTTGACCCAGGTCAACATACCTAGGTCGACCAATCAGAAAGTAGCATTTACAGAAATCAAAGAATAATTAATAAAAAATAGTAAATGGCCTTTAAAAAATGAATAAAATGAAAGATTTTTATTATTTTACAATAAATTAGGTTTATGTACAATATATACATTATTTATCTTTTTGTATAATAAAGAGTTGAATTTATTTTTATTTTTCTGTATTTTATAAACCTTATTTTAATTTTATTTTATTATTAGTGTATACAAGTGTTTAAAAATGCAATACATATGTATACAAATATGGGTATTGTACAATTGTACACAATCTAATTTTCGCAATTATTTTTATCATTGTCATCACATTTTTTTTACAAATTATATTATTGAAATTAAAATATTTTGAGATTATTTTATTTAGAAATAAAAATAGGTAAAGTATATATACAAGATGAGTAGTGATGAATATATACAGTGAATAAGGTTCCTATCTCTCCCTACTTTATTCCTTGTCAATCACGCCAATATTTGACCTTTGGGGTTAGGGTCAGTCTGTACTTATTGCATAAATATATACTTATTTTATTTTCTTTATTTTCTTTTCTTCTTTATTCTTTTATTTTGGTTAAAAAGAATGTTAAATATACAATATTAATAAAAGCATGCACACTGCTAATTTATTGGATTTGACATATATTTGTAGATATTTTGGATAGGGAATTTGGCTAAAATAAAAGAATAAAGGATGCAAATCATGGATTCATCATTCCCCTATACTTTACTTTTGCTAGTCCCCTAGAAAACACGTAGTCAAAGAAGAAGTGAAAAAGAAATAAAGAAAAGAAAAGCTAAAGAATGTAGAACAATGTTGATTATTAAACTTCATAAAATTGGAGTATGGATCTCGGTCAGACCTTTGGATTATTAGTTTGGCAGAATCTTATTGGAAAATGGATTTAAGACCTAACATGCTTCAAGTTCTACAAGGCTCCTATTCAGGTGGCCTCAACAGCCAGGTTAGAACAAGTCTTCATACACAAACTCTTGTGACTATGATTCTTTACTTGTACTACGTAAGTGATGTATAACTCCCCACCTCAGAAATGGCAAAGAAACAACCTCCCTTAACAAGGTAACTCTAGTCCCCTGATCTAGCAACTCTTTCTTTCAGGAGCAGGATATTCCCTTCTAAGTTCAAGTGCAGCCATCTCAAGAAGAGGGGGAAAGAAGAGAACGGACCATGACCAGTGTAGCCACGTATCTCTTGGAGCTTGACCCATGTAGCCAAGTCTCCAGTTGCAAGCTTGCATGAGATGAGACAATGTATCACATAATCTTTTCTTATTCACTACTGCCATGCACCTTATTTTCAATCAAGAATGTCCCCCTTTTTGGAGTTTTTGGAAATTTTTTTATGACATACATACAACATATCTACAAGGTGCAACATGTACATGAGGAGCTTTTCTTCTTGAGCCAGCATGATATCCCTCTTTTGAAGCATTATTACAACCCCACGACATCCTGTCGTTAGACCTCAATGCAACTAGACTAGGTTGAGATGCACTACCCTCCCTAGAGGAAGACTGATGTTCCCACTAGTTGTTACACACCCATGTGCTACCCCAAGCCAAAGGATTCTGCCCCCTCGCTACTTCATCCATGAAGAGCTACGTGTAGAGTGCCTGTCTAATTTAAGACACTATCTAAAAGAATTACGTGTGCGTTGTTAAGTGTTCTACTTAGATCAATCAAGATGACATGTGAACATAGTCTTGTGGACTCAAAAAATTAAGTCGCTAGGACCTGAAAAGTCTCAACTCTAGTTCCTATAAGGTTCCTCTAAAATTAAGTGGATTAAGGTCTTAACCAAGCTCCATTTTTCAATTTTATTCCAGACTAGTTTAAATGTTAATATCATTTTGAAAAATGCATATCCACATGCAAAAAAAGTATTTACAAAACATTTGTAAAGAAAAGATAATAAAAGAAAAATCTTTTTTGAAAAGTTTTTTGAAGAATTTTTGCAATTTTTTATGGATTTTGCCTTTTAAATTTTTAGGTATTTTTAATAAGAAAGAAAATAAAGAATGTTTTAATAAATATTTACAAAAATATGGACATATTTATAAGGGTTTATTTACAAGTTTTCTACATAATTTTTACAAGTGGATTTTATCTTCAAATTTTATTAGAGGAATTTATATACAAGAAATTTCTAAACCGGTTTACAAATAAGTACGTGTTTTATTTACAAAGAATTTACAACACCTATATACAAATAATTTATATACCCATAATTTACAACCTATGTGATAAAATATTTTACAAAGTTTAAAAAAACTACAAAATATTTTCAAAACCTTTTTCAAACTAGTTTTAGAAAAAATTTTATAAATCAATTTACAAACAGTTTTTCAAATGGTTTTTGCAAATAATTTATTTTCACACATTTTTCAAACATTTGTACAATATAA